>BLKR01001792.1:0-248427 GCA_011170035.1 Teleogryllus occipitalis
GGATTTGTAATAATACAAAACGAGGCTATGTACCTGCAACTGATAAAAACGTGAAGGTATGGGCTGTTGTAGCGTCACTAGTTTGGATTTTATATATATATATATATATATATATATATATATATATATATATATATATATATATATATTAACGCCCCGTCGCATACACGGACCACCGCGCTTCGTGAACGCGAGGGACGTGTGCAGCGGGGTAATTTAAAATGCGCGCTCCGAGCCGGCGTGGCAAAACCTCGAGGCTAGCGATAGAGTTCGCTGATGTAGTGGGACTGACGAAATCTGGAGGCGCTCCGACAACCCAAGCTTTTTTTTTTTTTTTTTATGTGGGAGCTAGGAGGAGAGAGGATGTTGAAGTGCCGGGAGACGGGTGTGAAGTAGGACTGTGCTGGTGATGAGTGGTATGTAGCTCTCTACCACAAAACAGGAGGTAAATGGAAAAATGTAATTGAGTGGGTTGTGGAGTATTTGTTTCACGAGATGATGTGACGTAGTGTTAGAGGCACGTTAGGATAAAGGGGACGGAAACGTAAACGTGTGAGGTTAGAGAATCAATCTCTCCTCAAGCTGGTATGCGATATCAAAATTTAGAATTGTGGGGAGCATTAGAGAGGTCGGCTCTGACATTTTCAAGTGGCGAGTGACTTTCTGTGAGTATATTTTGTGAGAGATGTGTAATATCCTTTGAAATGCACGATGTTCTATTGCATCATTCTGAGTTGAAGACTTGAAAGACTGGTAAATGAAATTGTGCATAGTAAAGCATCAATGTTCAATCACCAAAGTACATGTGTGGATTGTGAACTGATTATTTATTCATGGGAGAAGAATTTAAAGAAAGGTGAACTTTCACTTTTGTTAACTTGTAGTGCTGCCAATTATGTACTGTTTATTTGCAACTTGTATTGCAGTTCTCTTACTGTAAGGAAAGTGTTAAGTTGTTAATTTTGGTCAATTTGGGAGTGAAATTCTGCAATTTCTGTGGTAATGTATTTTATTGGAGATTGTCCAGTACCACAGATTATGAAAAATATTAGATGAGTGGGAGGACAGTTAGTTGTTTCTACTGCCAAAGAGTTTTATCAACATGTTTATTTATGAATTCTTCTGATTACAATTGGTATGGTGTAATTTCATGGCATGTAAAATTAGCATGTAACAGGATTGCTATGTGATCATGCAGGATAAAGTGGAAGAAAAAATGTTACAATGATTACTTGTATGGTAATGAACCAATATTATCATTTAGATAAGGAATATGTCAAGAGTTGTTAATTTTGGTCAATTTGGGAGTGAGACTTTGCAATTTCTGTGGTAATGTAGTATCTTAGTGGAGATTGTCTAATACCACAGATTCTGAAAAATATTAGCTCAGTGGGAGGACAGTTAGTTATTTTTACTGCTGTCTGTAACGTTTCATTACAATGTTTATTAATGATTTCCTTCTGATCATAATTAATACGGTGTGATTTCATGGCAGGTAGAATTAGCATGTAGCAGGAATGCTATGTGACCATGCAGGATAAAGAGAAAGAAAATGTTGCAATGATTACTTGTATGGTAATGAACTAGTATTATCATTAAAACTTTGGGTAATGATACACTCTACTTTCTTGAGTATTTATCAAAAGGTATAAGAAAACTTTGTCAGTCATGAATATTTTTTATACAATTTCTGGAGAAATGGTGTAGGATGTTTATTCTAAAGTTTATATTGTAAATTAAATTTCTATTGCTGTGTTGATCAAAATGGGATGTGAAATTATTATTGAAAAATAAGCGGAATGTTTATTCTAAAGTTTACATTGTAAATTAAATTTCTATTAATGTGTGTTGATCATAGTGTGGAATGTTTATTCTAGAGTTTACATTGGAAATCAAAGTTCTATTGATGTGTGTTGATCGTGATTGGATGTGAATTTATTATTGAAATGAGGGAATTGTGATGACGAATGTATAAATCTGAATTGTTTTGGAGTGAAGGAACATAAGTGTTGTATAAATTAATTGGAATGATAATATTAATTCCAAGGGACTTAATCATTTGTTCAAAGTTAATAATTTGATTTTCCATTTTTTTAAAAGGATGTTAGATGGTTATAATTCTCAGAATAGTTCTAGAAACAGTACTTCTTTGTTGATTTGCTTGTTTGTTTTTTTTGTTCTTGTATTTGGGTACAGGCAGCCAGACAATTGTACACTGTTGTGACATTATTTCTGTGCTGTTGCTTTTGTGTTTGTTTAGAAACTTGCAGATGTCTGTGTACTACAGTTTTCATTAAATGTCATTGTTTGTTTTTCGTAACATTGCACTTTCTTTTCTTTTTCGTGGGAAAGGTGTGGAACAACGCAGGCAAGAACCCTCCTTTAGTCCTCGATTTCCTATTAAGGAAATTTAAATTATCATTATTATTATTATTATTATTATTATTATTATTATTATTATTATTATTATTATTATTATTATTATTATTGCATCTCGATGACCAACCGCGGACGGCCCCTACCCACGCCGCCGCCGTCCGTTTGATAAAGCGTTGCGTCACAATATATATATATATATATATATATATATATATATATATATATATATATATATATGAGAAACTACTATTTCTTTATGGACATTGTTTATCTTGGACTTCGAAGGAATCCGCGGTGCGACTCATGAGATGAGTGTCGGCTGCTGGTTGCACGTCTTCTCTGCAGCTTCCCACTCGCAGCGCAACGTCGTCGCCTGCGTCGAGAGCCGACAGCATTCTGCATATGCGAACGAGATGTGTTGTTGTTCAGACAATATATGAGTATGAATACCTATTGAGATATTACAAATATTGCACTGCCCTTAAACAAATAACTTTAATTCGTGTTGACTTTCTCATTTGTTCAATTTCAAAAGTATTTCAATCATTTAATAAGGAAATGGGAACATGTTTTGTGCATGTATCGCCGGTAATACATGACTATTCAAATTTAAAAGAATATCTAAGTAAGTGTTAACAAAATGCTCTGTCACAACAAACATATCCGAATTCCTGTCGATCATTACATATGTGTGCCATAAAACTGTAGAAAAGTAAGGAGAATGTCGCGAAGGTCGTGAAGGCAATGAGATAATTTTGTCTTTAAGGTGCTCAAAATCTAATTTAAACACATGTAGTTCCCGTCGCCTCGTCTTAAACCTTATCCACCTGAAGAATTTGCCTGCCTCTGTAAAGGTTCATGAAATATTCACGTGGCAATACGGTGTGTTTGCACTTCAGAGTTTCACTTTCGAAAATGTCAAAGTTTCAATGCAATGCAAATTTTTTTTATCGTATCACTTTCGAACACGAAAAGAAGAGAACAGAAAAGTAAAGGACTCATGTTTTAAGCAATCCTCTCTCTTCAGGTGAGGGTATAACTGAACTAGGCTTCTGTCACTATATTATAGTCTCATCAAAAGGGCAGTCATTCCGTCTTGTTTATTATTCGAACACGGAATCTGTGAGCTGAACCAAAAAGAATGCCGCTGGTCTGTTGTTGGTGGTACATTCAAGTGGCAGATTTAAGTGCTAGGGGTGCTTCAAACCTTACTAAATAAAATTTATGTGCATATAGTATAACCAATAACCTTGTGTGCTTATTGTATTACCAATAATCCAAGATAACTTGGCCTCTCACCCGTCAGGAGGCACATTGCAAATTTGCTGGGGAAGAGGGAATTACGTAAAAAACAATTTTAAGTGATCTAAATACGTCAAAAAAGTTTATGATAAAAGAATCTGAAAAAAGGGAAAAAAGGATCTGCCATTCCCAACACAGGGATTGCTTTACTCGCAAAAAGATGCGTGGTCAGTTGGCGTGGTAGGAAAGAACTGGAACGCGAAATATGGTAATCGATAAAAGGAAAAACAGCGTTCAAAGGAAAAATAAAGTTTTGGGTAAATAAATTAAGAAGAAATTGACCTGATACTTTTCAAAAAATTTCAAAATTCAATTTTTTCTCCCGAAATGAAACGCTCTTATAATCACACAATAGGTGTTTCGCAAGATTATTCATGCACTATTATATCGCAATTACATCATGCACTATCGGAGAGTTTCAAGTACATCTATGGATGTCGGGAAAGGCCCCAATCATTTCCGGTGTTTCTAATATCGTCTACCGTAGTCTAGCTCTGAAAAGGGTTGCCGATGCATTTAGATGATGCTTCATGTCTCTATTCGCTATATGAGTTCACTATGAGGGTTTCATGACGTTACATTGTCTCGTTGTGTTTTATGAACTTTTCTAGCTGGGTAGTTGTTAAGCTTCTGGATTTGCAGCACAGTTCGTAAGTCGTGTGATGGATCGCAATCACGGTGGAATACGTAGTGGCTAAGAACTAAGCAAATTCTGGATTTGAAAGCTAGATTGGTTGATTATTTTGTTTTCCCGAGCGCGTCAACTGCTTTTTTCCAGAATCGTTATGTAAGTGAAGTGCATGTTACATCCCGAGACGTGGCAGTACCGGGAGAGGTGACTCAGGGCGTCAACTGATGTCACTGCAGTGCTTCTGACCGGGAAGTCGTAGGTTTGAGTCCCAACGGTGGTTGGTGTTTCGACACTAGCTAGATGGGTGGAGTTCAGTCACTGTCTGGAGGAGAATTCTAGCGGCCGATTACTCTCCGTAGTTTTAAATGGTTTCTCCGATCAATACCAGGCGAATGCCGGCCCTAACAATCGGGTCACGGACCGCGCGCGATCTTTCCTTCCTCTTCCTTGTCGTATTCTCGCCCCTTACTTACACTCACTCTTACATGCACCACACTACCATACGTCCCAGGAGACCGGTCGGGAACTTAGAGCTTGTCCCGACTGGGACGGTGCCCACATTGTGGGAGATTCCTGGTTGGGAAAAAAACCGCTAGCCGATGGTAGGTCGGCACTAGATTTCATCATCTACGCCACCTCCCAAGGAGAAAACATGCAGTACACATACGGGACTAATGACCTTTGCAATTGGCGCTCCCGGAATCACTATTAATTAATCAAAAAAGGTTTAGAAAATAATATTCATGTCTGAGTCCGGTAGACACAGTCTGTCAGGACATTGCTGATTCTCTCGATTAAGATTCCTTCGTTCACACAATTAGGTATTGTAGACTTCATCGAAGCGTTCGATTTCGTTCCCCATGAAAAACCGATTCAATCCGTTAATAAACTTAACATAGTAGAGTCACTCTTTGGATTCGAGAATTTCTCATATTCATCGGGTATGAATTCATCTTCATATTCATTGGGTGTGAATTGCGTGTAGCTTCTCAAAATCGGTGCAACTTTCTGAGTGCTGCGGGGGGGTGTCCTTGATCAATTGCTATTTGTATAATAATAGTATTTGGTAATTAATTAAATAAAAAATACGTCTATTTGCCGACAATTGAATAATTTATCGGGAAATTAAAAACAGAAATAATAGACAAATATTATAGGCTGGATTTAGATTGGCTGGATTCATGATCAGCGACAAAATAAGTGAAATTAAATCCCAACAAGTGTTAGTGTATCAGATTCATCTAGAAAGACCGATGACATGCAATATAGGTTGGGCAATATGTATATTAATACTTGAAAGTTGTACTATATGAAGATCTGAGCAAAGCAAGTAAATTACGTAGTAAACGTTGAAAGGCATTACATTTTGTGATTAGGGTACTTGGAAAAGGAAGGGGGAAGTTGAGAGAAGTAACAGTCATATCTCTAGTGCGCTCAATATTTTGGGACTTGAATCGTTTAGGATCAATATTAGTTTTCGAAAAAATCCTAAAATATCCAACAAAATTTGTTCAAAGAGGACATTCTGATTCTGGATGAATATCTTTGGAACCTTAAGGTTGAAATCCCGACTTTGTAGATCATTCAAATTAATACAAAGTGACCCTCCATCCGTGGAGGTATGGACAACATTATTAAGACAAAGGTACGTCGTGCGGAAAGATCATGGATCGGAAATTTGGCAGGAGAAAAAAAATATAGGTAAATTTAATTTGTGAATTGAAAAATACAACATGGGAGCAAATTGCCTGTGACATTGTAAGATTTTCTTATAGTGCCAAAATTTTCTTTTTCTACAATCGTATTAAATGTGGGTTTTTATGTGGCGTAACGCGTGCGTGAGAGTATTTTCTTAAAACATCTTCAGAGCTTTTCACCATGCGTTTTTTCAACACTAACAGTTAACAAGCTCCCCATGTAAACTCCGCATATGGTGTATAAAAACGTTTTTAATCATGTAAATATGTAGAAAGAATAGAACTTCAATTTGTTTCGCTGTTGAAAAGGCGCGTACGAGAGTATGGCAGTGCGGGCGTTGCAGGGCGACTCTCGCATTGCCCAGGAGCAGCAGAATGAGGGGAGGGCGGGCAGCACAGGGCACAGAGCTCCGCGGCCAAGGCTTCTCTCACACCGTTTCCACGACGGCAGCAATGGAGTCAGCTTCATCCCATCGCGATCCATGGACTGGTGCTTCCGGGCGCGTCAACTGCTATGATCATTGCTCCCATTAATGAAATAAATGTTTTATCTCGGGAGGTGGCGGTGATCCACCCCCACTACAACAGCAAATCCGCCGCAGACCCGTTAGTGTAGTGAATGTTTAAAAAAAAAGGTGTTCTTCCTCCGCTGGATGAAGTGATCCGGCTACGATCTATACGTTGGCTTCCGAGCAATTTCCCTTCTAAGAATCTCCCCCCCCCCCAGTGGGGTAACGCCCCAACAGGGACTAGATCTAAGCATTCGACTAGTCTCCCGACATCTGCGGTGAGGAACATGTGTGTTTGAGGGCAGAGGATAGGAAGGAAAAGAAAAAGAATGTCGCACGCGATCCGTGGGCGGTTTGTTAAAGAATCTATTCCTGCCTTCATTGGCACTGACAGGAAAAGGACGCAAATCCACCGCTTGGAGGAGCCTGCCGTTCAAATTTTCCTTCACGGCGGTAGATTCGAACTGTGTCGAAAATCTGCCGCCGTCGGCAATCGAAACCTCGGATTTCCTGGTCAGTGTCGGTACAATGGAAACAGTTGTTTCATTCCCGTCTCGTCCCGTCTCGTCCCGTCTCGTCCCGTCTCGTCCCGTCTCGTCCCGTCTCGTCCCGTCTCGTCCCGTCTCGTCCCGTCTCGTCCCGTCCCGCCCCGTCCGGTCCCGTTCCGTCACATCTCGTCTCGCCACACCTTGTCCCGTCCCATCTCATCACGCCTCGCCCCGTCCCGTTCCGTCTCGCCTTCTCTCGTCCCTCCCGACACGTTTCGTCTTGTCTTGTCTCGTCTCGTTCCATCCCGTCATGTCCTTTCCTGTTCCGTTCCAGCCCGTCTCGTCCCGTCGCGACACGTCCGCGCTCACGGTGTTCTAGCGCCGTCACATGCCAAAGGCGCTTAACGCGGGATCCCGCCTGCAAAGAGGCCCCGCCGTACGCAGATCCCGCAGCACTGCGCACGGGCACAGATCCCGCCCGGCCAGGCCGCCTCTGCTCTGTGCCACCACGCTCGGTTTTGCTATTGACTGCCTTGGACGTCAACTAAAATCAGTTGAGTGACGGCCGAGGGGCAGCAACAAAGGTACTTCTACGGCTTTCCTAACCCCACTTTGATGGAGAGGGCGCCGCGAGGATTTTATGTGAAAGGCCCTTTCTCGTGTGCACTTTTGGAACATGTGGGCACGTCCACGCTCCGGATGGACACTTTTTCGAGGAAAGGAGTAATTGCGACAGAGCCGGCTATGTAAAAGGCGCTTCAGAACCCTGTTTGATAATTTTGACAGAATGGAAGTAAAGAAGAGACATTTTTAACATAATCGTCATTCAGATATTCTAATTATTTTCATTCTTCAATCCGCATGATATTTCTTACCTTAGCTAAAATATTACTTGTCCAATCATATTTGATTTGTAAATCTAAATTTACGCATTTCAATATGCATCCAAATTTACGCAATTCAATGAATGTTATTGTTGCAGAACAATTTTCTTCTTGTGGAAAAGTTTTAAGATATGAAAATGACATCTCTTTGCTAGCTCTAACACGCACGCATTTTCTCAAGCATCTGGGAATCTCCGATACACGGCGAAGAGGCTTGGGATGAGTTGAATTGGAGATTAAAATGCAAAATAACTGACATTGTTTGTTGGATGGTTGTATGCCATGAACAGACCTTCAATATTTCCTAACCAAACCCCCACACGCTGCCAACTTTGTGGAAGGAGTAAAATATCTTCAGCCATATCGTGTAGCCTTTTGAAATTACGTTTCATTACTCGTGCAGTTTTCTCCTGAAAAAAAGTCTCAAGCATTCGAACTCCGTATTATCATTAGAACTGCAAATATCATAGAGCGAGTATGCGTATGTATGTTATCTACTTATTGTCAATAGAGAGATAAACACATTTGTTAATAACATTGGTGTTTCTTATTTTGTCAGTTTTTCTAAGACATTTGTATTCTTAAATATATGTAGTATATCAAACGTTACCATACCACTAATACAAACTAATGCAAAAAACAAAACGTGTTAATAGTTCGGATTTACGATATGATCGGACGTTTCTGATATGTGACACGTCTGAAGCAACTGAGAAGAAATATCAATCTAATCCCCCCTTTTCGTCATTATCGTGTTATCATCAACGCTTAATACTCTCGTACATGCAAAGCATGTCTTGACAACCTCTGTAATGTGATGAGTCTTTAAGATTGATGATATTAATCAATGTACTCGGAACGCAGAGTAGAAAAAGTAACGACTAAGGGAAGAAAGATGTAGGGGAAATGTATGGACGTTAGTGGTTGACTACCTCATGAGAAACAGTGGAAAGTGAGATTGGTTGAATGATTATTTAGTGCTTCCGGGCGTGTCAACGCCTGTGATCCTTCGTCCCGTAAGCATAGTGCATGATATATCCCAGGAAATGTCAATTTCCTTCCCCACTGAAACGCCATTTACGGAGCCGACCTACATGTCGGTTTGTGTATCTCCCCCAGCGGCGCATCGCACTAACCGGGACAAGCTTAAAGCTGCTGCCTCGACTCCAGTATGTGATAGTGTAGTGCATGCAAGTGTAAATGTGAGTGTAAGGGAAGAGGAGGGGACAATGATAAGGAAGAAAAGATCATACGCTGTCTGCGGCTCTTTTGTTAGTGCAATCCTCCGGCATTCGCCTTTTATTGATCGGATAAACCACGAAAAAAATACCGATCAGAGCAGCCATCCGCTAGAATTCAGTTCCAGATTGCATTCGATCTAGCTATTTAGCTAGTATGAAATAGTCACCACTCCAACCGTAAGGCTGCCTCTGAGCCATTGTAACCGGTGGAAAGTCAGATTCGAAATACAGAGAAACAAGATGTGTAATGAAAGAAAGAAGGAAAAAAAAGAAACGGAGATCACTTAAGAGTAAAAATATTGAAAAAAATGGAACAAAAATGCATCAAAATATGAGTTATTCCAATGTTTAAAGCAAATATGTTTCAGGAAAGTTTGATGTTGACGTTCCAAGTGTGTAAACATTTCTAATGAAGAATATAAGAAAAAATATGAGACACATGTTTTTTTTATTTTTTCTGAAAGATTTTTTCGAGACGACAATAATTTTCAAAGCGTTTGAAAAAAATGCTCGCAGCTGAAGTTATTCCTTTGTAACTTGTCTAGTAATTATGACAGAAACCTAATATTTTGCGACATTAAAGAACCAAAGATGCTCTTTTATTTGAGATAGGTATTGAATTAATTGAAATTTTTAAAACTGATTTTTTAATTAATGTTTTAAACTTTTTTCTTAATCCAACAAATTAACAATTCGAAAAATATTACCAGTGTATTTTCTTAAGTGTGCTATATAATTCTGCTAAGTTTCAAAGGGATACTTTAAGATGTTTATGAGAACTTATATAAACTTGTACTTCCTGTTCTGCTGCAGCCTCTGCCACAGCCTAACTCCCAAGCAGGTGCCAAACAACAGTAGACAAATTCTGTCGTGTATGTTCAGAGAGCAATAATTCGAAATATCCCATCACATCTTACATTGTGCCGTACCAACTTCATTGCCAATTAAATTCACATTAAAAAGTATTAAACGCTCGAAATAATAAACTTTTCTCAGAAATGGAACCAAATAAGATTTTTTTAAATAAAATCTGTTGTTCAAGACATATTTTGAAATATATTAATGTACAATGTTTGGAAAATATGAGTTTTGTTCACGTAATTTTGAGCGAAATGTAGGAAAATCTGGAACAATTTCTTTCTCAAAAATCAGCTTCAAAATTTTCGGGGAATTCTCTGTATTTTCGAAAGTTGCAAAAAATGAACATTGTAAAAATACAATATAGAAGATAGAGATTTTTGTCAGAAACAAAATCTGATCTAAAAAATCAAATCTTCAATAAAATTGATGTACAATATTTTGAAAAACAAGTTATTTTGCGTAATTTTTGCTTAAAATTAAGGCGATTTTTACAAAAATGCCAAAACACCGCTTAAAAGTTTTCTTTAATATTCCTTTCACAGATCAAAATACGCTTAAAAATGACCCAAGTCTAATTTTTGTTGAACTCCCTGAATTATCGAAAACTGCCAAAGTTAGAAATAATGTGAGAAAGTATGTACTGTTTAAGTACCAGTTATTTAATTTTTTATGATGAACAGTCACTTTTAAACTTCTCAAATGCTGGTTTGACAGAAAGTAAATGTTCTCTTCTTCCGTAATTAAGTTTTATGATGATGGCGGAGACAACTAGAGCATTGATATTTTTGTAAGGCTATCAATTCTCACTAACTTCACAGATCCCCGTTCCACGGAGACCCTAGTAATATCAGTTGTTTGTTAATAAACCCAAGAATAGAGTTCCATCAGAACCCTTCCGTCTACAGGGCGAGCAGGCGAGCGGGCGGGCGGCCTACGTAATCTGGCCTCAAATAAGCTTTTTACAGATCATTTCTTGTGTGTCCCATTTTGAAATCGCAGAAAAATACATCATTAGTGTAAAAATACTCAAGTAATCATTAAAAAAGGGTTAGCCTAATGTGAAAATTCGTATTTTAAAAATTAAAATCTACTAATGATTGCTCAATGGTCGAAATTCAAGCATCATTCATCAAATTTTTAATTTTTATCGTGATTAAGGTTTTGTTAAACGTATACCTGTATAATTATTGCTCATACTTTTTTTTTTAATTTTGTACTCATACGTCATCTGCGAGCATGCACAAATATATAATTAGTGCTTTTTTTGCCCTGTTATACCTACGAATATTGAAAACCTATGAAAACTAGGGGATCGTTGAATTTCTCCCCTCGCGCGTGGCTGAGAAATGTAATGGACATTGGTCTCGTGACATTATCCTCCAACAGAACAAAGTCCTTCGTAATTCCACTATATTGTCTCCAGTACCCTTCTTTATGTGTAATGTCATGTTAAGCGAAAAAACATCATTACTCACTTTTGTAAAAACTAATATCGTTCACGCGCAAAAATTATTATTGCACTTTTTATTAGTATTATTAATAATATCCCATTCACGTACACAAATGCAAATATGGTGAGAAGTATTTTTTCTTTTAAACGCTAAGCTTGCAATAAAAGTGTAGAAAGTTTAATTTTGTAGAAGAGGTAAAAAACAAAACAAAAATAGCGTCCCCTAAGGGACATGAAAATCAGTATAAAACTCTAAAACACATCGTTAACGGGTTATGTACGATGTACCCTCTCCCTCAGAAAAAATGTCGTTCAAAATTCTATCTTCCACACCGCGCCGACAAACTTGGACACCCCTCGGCCTGGGGGAGGGCAGGGGGAGGGACGCGTTGACCAATCGCTAGCAGGTAGAACCACAGTTGTCTGTGATTGGTGCAACATCCCAAGGGGCAGAAAGAACGCTGTCTCAGGGGGAGGGGGCTAGTTCGTTTACGTACGAGACGGAAATATCGTCATATTTCCCTGCCGAAGGAGATAGTTTGCCTGCGCGTACGCCACGACGAAAAAAATATTTCTAAGCGGGGTTTTCCGTCCAGAATGATTGTCTATAGACCAGTAAATATTTATCATTTTAGCAACAATTATTCTAACTTTTAATAATCAATTTGTAACTCCTGACAAACTGCTATTTTGAGATATTCATTTCAGGCACAATTTGCGGAGCCTTCCCGGCCGTTCTAACGCATATTTCGAATTTGTTTATAAAATTATAAATTGTTGCAAAATTGTTAATTCGCTGTTTTTGGTTCTGGGACATCGGGAGACTCTCCCCCTTTAGATTTGCAAAATTTGGAAATTGTTTATAAATTTGCAATTGTTGCAAATTTTTTTATTGTCTAATCTGAATGGCGTTTAAATGTGATGCAAAATTCCGGAATCCGTTCGGTGCTATTATATCTCGTTCTCGAGATATATGTAATTGTTTATAAGAAATTAACATCTTAGTAGACCCCATTTGTTTGTGCTTAATTCATTCGCGCTAGCAGAATAGCGTGGGATGGGCATACTGAAAAAACAGTTCTCCAATGCCGCGCTTTTGCATGCCACATACGCTTAAAATGCACTTGCTTGTAAACAAATTCTGTGGCCAATTTAATTATGCTAAATTCGTATTTTTACGGCGAGTATGAGCATAACGTTTATTTGGTTTTTATATTCTCTTTTAAGTCCTACAATTTGCAAGTCGATATATTTATCAAATAGGAAAGAAATTGATTATAAAAAAAATATTTTTCAAGGTGCATTACGCCCAAACAATTGTTTCTGTTTTTCTATCAAAGGGATGTTGAGCAACCGAATAACTGTATTATTAATTTTTTTTAAGTCCTCTGTTAACACCGAGAGTCAGAAACTATTTGTTCCTCTTGTTTAACCATTACCATTAAAAAATAGGGAAACATATTGCTTAGCTGTTTGCTATAAACTGCACTGGATTGGATGAATGTAGTGTTAAGGTTTTCAAATACAGAAATATTCAATTTTGTGTTTTGAAAGATCACATGTGTAGAATCACACATCACAATATTTACACAAGTATAGAAATTTCTAAATAAACGTATATAAACTTTAAGTTAATATTTTCAATTCAATTTATCATTCCTTTCTAAAACTGTTAATTTGATGATTTCATTGTATAATATTCAAATCAGAGCTTTATGTGCTAAATCTACGCATTGTTAATACATATTTTTAAACAACATTAATATATTTAATATACATTTAAAAGGTTTTTAGATTGGCGAACGTTTCAATGAAATTTCATGAATTCCTAAATGCTTGAAAATAAATACTTGTAAAATTAAATTATTGTAGCGTGTAAAAATATAACAAACTCACGTATTTGGTAAAACGAGTTGATATTACTAAAAGAAAGCAAAACAGATGTTATAACAATTCAAAGAGATTTAGCGTTTGTTTACAGTTTAGTAAATATCAATGCTCTAGCATTTCCCAGTGAAAATACATAGAACGAACTTGGTGGTCAAGTGATATGACCTTCCCAACACAGACTACATTTCAGTATCGTCAGAGTTCGAAGGTGGTTTGTTGGCCGCCATTCTACGAATCTATCAAAACCTTGAATTTTGCACGACCATCTGTACAGGGAGAACGTAGCGGTTTATTAAACGGAAACGGGCCATTCGAGGTATCTAATGTGCACTCTTTGAAAACGTTTAACCATTATAAACTATCCCTAAGAAAAATATCAAATAAACAATGTTAAAGGTCACCAGCTTAACATTGCCTTTACTATTTGAATGTTTTCAACATCCCCAAAACCAACAGAAAACCCATGTTTTTACAGGTTATTATGAAACCAATTCAATAAATATAAGCATTTATTCACGTTATTATTTTTAAAACACTCAAATATCTACGATGTTATTTGATTCATGTCTTCATCGAAGATCTGAGATTAAAAAACTGATAAGCAGAGAAAATTAAAGTAATTTTGAGTGATTGATGAAGTTGAATGATCAAATGAAAAACAATGTTTCTTGCTTCATATAATGCTATCGTGTTTAACAGACATGTAATTACATGTGATACCTATATTTAAACATCCAAACTAATGAAAATTTTCAAAATTAAAATCATCAATAAAACGTTGATTCATCAGCAAGGATTATATTATTAAATACTTTTTTGAGATTCATGTGCTCCTGTGTGAATAACGTAGTAAACGTGATTCGTATGATCCAGTTTCTCAGAATAATACAAAACCTGCTAGACACATACACTAAACATAATAGTTGTCAAATAGTTATTTACGACATGAGTATCATAAGATATCTTATTACAATACGAAATTGGAGAATTATCAAACAAGACTCTTTAGCCGAAATTGTTAACCAATTGAATATTGTAATATAATGTTACCATTTGAATATCATAGAAAGTAAGACGCAATTTGTCAAAATTCATGTGAACTATAATTTTTCTTTAAATTTTACTCCTTATCCTGCGAAAGATGTGTGACAGTACTTATGTTAACAGTTCTACTGCCATGGGTTTAATTAATTAGTTTGCAGTACGCAAATTATTGTTTTTGGTTTTAAAGAAGCATGGATATACAGAGTATCGGGGAAGGAAACGTCGAGAGTTTGAAAAAAGCTGTTTAAACAATTTTAATCATACTTTGTCTAATAAACTACATATATATTTTGAATGGCTGAGCTGCAATAAACACGCAAATGTTGGTTTGAAAATATGATTTCTACGCAAAACTTTGCATTCTAGAATCATGTAAACAGACCAGAAACATGTAACATCTTTATTATTAACAATATAAATTAATATATTAGTTCAGAAAAAATTAACCGAGAAATAAAAAAGCAGTCGAACTGTGAAAATTGGGTGCTTTTTTATTTCTAGGTTAATTTTTCTTTCTGATCAAATGTATTCATTTATTTTGTTAATCATAAACAATTTAGATATTAATGAAGTGTTTATATGCTTCTACAACGCAAATAGTTGCCTAGAAAACATATATCCAAACCAACTTTTGAATGTTTATTGCGGCTTAGCCATTTGGAATATCCGTGTAGTTTATTAGACAAAATAAGCTTAAAATTGTCTTAACAGCTATTTTTCGAAGATTCGACAGTTCTTCCCCGAATATCCTGTATATAAAAGGCTTGATTTCTGTTGGTACGCGGCGGAACGGCGTTCCGGTTCTTTGGAAATAATTATGAAATTATATTATATATAAATAGCTATTGCTATTATATTAATAATTAATTCGAGGCGCGTTTCGGGGCCTAAGATTTTAAAAATAAATGATATATGTTTCATAATAACTCTTATGACGACACTGTTCTCAGTTACGTCAAGTTTTAATTTAGAGAATCAAAGTGAATGGTCTAAGTTTACTCACCTAAATAAAGTTGATCTTACTATACATACTATTTAGAAAGTGTTTTATGTTCAAAACAAGTGTTGCCTCAACAGCATATATTTTCACGTATTATTCGTAATTGCTATGCAATATTCAATACAGACTATGTGAACCTGCAAAAAAGAAACAAAAAAAAAGACCTACTGCAGCAGAAAATATTTTCTACTCGTCGGGATTCGAACTCGGGTCTTTAAAGTTAACTCACCTGACACGGTTCCCCCTCACCACCAGGTACACGACAAGACTACCTCCTTTCCGATGCGAAAAGAAAGTGAAGCATTTGCAGTTTAAAAAAAAACAGGGTGTTCAATTTATCTTAATACAAGATCTATTTTTAAAAAGAGATTTCATTAAACAAAAATCTCTAGCGTTCATATTGTTTTTCGACAATGTTATAAAGATCAGTCGGGGCTAATATTATACAGTAGAGAATTGGGGTTAATGTATTACACTTTAAGAGTTGTTATTTATTTATGTCCAAAATTAACAAGAAAATGACAAATGATAGGAAATATATTCTATTATAATGACCATATAGCAAACACTCAGAATGTAACAATATTTGGGAGGAAAAAAATCAAAACTAAAATGCCTAATTTTTCCAGTCAAAAACTTTACCACCGTGATATAAATCTTTTGATGTTACTTCGTTATTTTTTATGACACGATATTTTTGAAAATAGGTTATCATTAAGAAAGAATTAATATTCTTTTCTGCGTTAAAATAATGCAATAATATTAATCGTGTCATGATATATACAGCCTCAAATTTGTGGGGCTAATATGATACAACTTAAGAGGCTAATGTAATACGGGTGTCGGGGCTATTTTGATACACTAAAAATTAACACGCAGACAACTGGAAGGGATTTTTTTATGTTTAATATTACATCAAAGGCGCTAAAATTCCGATTTGATGTTGATAAACTATCCAAGTGTTTATCTGAGAAAGAAAGAGCAGGCGACAATTCATATAGATTTCCTCGTTCTCCTCCCTACCCAGTACATGGTGATTCACTTATGATTATCAATTGGCGGAAGCTTCTGCTGTTTCAGTGCAGTTACTGATTTTTCACTGGAATCACAAGGAACCAGGCCTACAATAGGAGCTAACACCATCCCTTCAACTCCAGATATCAACTGTTCTCATCCAGTACTTTTGAGATAATACTGTTGGAAAAAAAATTAAAAAAACAGTAGCCCTCCAAAGAATAAGGAAGCGGTTAGACCCAATAGCAGCAATCATTACTAGTGAAGAGTGGATCATTACTAGGAAAGAGTGGAGTGTTTAATTTACATTAATTTAATATCTCTTTTTAAAAAGAGATTTCATGAAACAAAAATCTCTAGCGTTAATATTTGTTTTCGACAATGTTAATAGGTATTTGTTTGCAATTTTCGAAAATTCAGATCGTTCGCCCAAAATTGAACGTACGCCACCTTTAAACATCTTGTGCTTCGAGGAATAGATTTACAGAAAAATTGGAGCTCTTTTTGAGAAAATTATGTAAATATGATGGGGTTTGGTGTAAAGTACCTTCAAAATTAAAAGATTCGTTTCAAATTTGAAGATTCGTAATATTAGCCAGATCGTTCAAGGAATATCCATTTTGGTGAAAATCGTGTTTACTTTAGGCTCTAGAATTACTCACACGAAGACGGATTCACAAAGAGGTTTTTTGGAAAATCACTTTTTCGGGTTCAAAAAACAAGCGTTTTGACAGCCTTGTGTATAGAAAATAAAAGAACAATACCAACAATCCACTTTTTTCGAACTAGCTACTTACAAAACGTGATTTCTGTGAAAATTTCGACACTTCCTCCTACAGCATTACGTAACTCTCTTTACACGTGGAGGTAAAAATATTCCAGCGTTACTGGGATTTGAACTCGGATCCCTGTAGTCTGTAGGTCTGGCTCGACCGCACTGTGCTATCACAGATATTTCTCAACACGCTGTCCAAGCACACTTATTACGAAAAGAATAGTTACGTGATATTCATTGCACTTAGATTTTTTATTAGAGAAATGTTCTACATGTGTCAAAGATATCAAATTCACAAAAAGAATGTAACCGAATAACACCCACGCAACTACATAGCTCATTTTACTAAGAAATATTTTCAACCAGGAGCCGTGGTCTTTAGAACACTCTGTGGACGTCGTTCCCGGTCTTATCTTTCGGCGACTACGGCCAAGGTTGAATTACGTCACAGATGAAAGTTGCGATAACGCTAGAGCTCAACACGGGCGCTCATGCAGACGTTCTGAAGCCAGAATCGCAATAGGGGCATTTTTATACGTGATTCATAAAGACATTAACACACTAAAATAAGTAGTGGCGCCTCAAAACACATGCTTTATGTGATATTTATAATGGATACGAATGATTATAACTATACAATTAACCGCAAAATTGTTTCTACCCGCAAAAATTATTCGCCGTGGATGAGATTCGATCTTACGTGCCTAAGCTTCTCCAACAGTGCGCTTACCTGCTATACCACAGAAACTCTTATAACTTTTGTCTCTCACAAAGATGATTTTAAACTGTCATGTATCACAGATTTGACTAAAAAAGAACGTGCGGCGTTTAGATGCTTGTGTTAACTACAGACGGACAAACAGACGTTTTGTCGTAAATAGATTTTTTAGTAACAAGGACTCACAAAACATGGATTCTGTCTACAAACGTATTGAAGTAATTCACTATATACAAGAATAACATTTATCTACTTTTGTCGTGACCAGTGATCGGAATTTAGAGGTTTTTGTCGAAAAATCCCCGTCTCCCGGCGCATGATTACAATACTTTTTCTTCTTACTACATAGTTACCAGAAAGGAAGAAAAAATTGTTTTTCATTGTTTCTATTCAACGAAAATTTTCAATCAATTCCAAAGATGAAATAATCAGTAAATATTAAAAAGAGATTTATCAACAATATGAAATGAAATACAATAAGAAAGGAATCTTCTGTTCTTTACATGGTATTCTTAACAAATCTATAGGAAAATCATAATAAAGGCATTATTTCAACAACATTGGAATATTATTGTTGAGAATCTATGGGGAAACTGTTAATGCCGGGTCCTGGTAACGTAAAAAGGGGTAACTAATGTTGTGAAATGTAGAAAAAAATCCTTTAACTCGTGTTGCCAGAAACCAATGTTTTGTGGGTCGTTGATACAGAAAAATCGAACGACGGCGAAAAACCTGTATGTTCGTGTGTCTGTTGATGTGTCTGTTCTTGTGTCTGTTCGTCTGTCTGTAATTTTCAAAAAAAATTATATGACCTTATTGAAAGAATTATTTATGGACAACAAATTTCATTTGAAAGAAAAATCTGTGTTCAATTTTAGAGTTGTAGGAAAACGCCGAAAAAATTCAAACTTTTCCAATTTTCGAAAATTCAGAGTTTACAGTGGACATAGGACGTATGTCGCCTTTATAAGTGTATTTTACTCTATTCTTAGAAGAAATTTAAAGAAAAAAATTTGGGGTCGTTTTTGAGAAACTTTTGAAAATGACCGACGGCTTCATGTAATGTACCCTCAAATTTTAAAGAATGATTTTTAATATCTCAAAGTTTCAACTAGAATCACATCGACAAGGGATTCTTCAATTTGGAAAAGATCGTACGATCTGTTTAGGCGCTAGTAGTGTTCACAGATGGACGGAGAGACGGACAGACGCAGACAGACTGACGTTTTGCTTTCAATTGGTGTTTTGGCATCAAAGACCCACAAAACAGGAATTATGGTTACATCACGTGTTAGAGATTTTTTCTCTTAATTTAGTAACTGGATTTATCCACTCCTTTGTTTTCAGGGCCCGGCAATACATTTTTTCTGCCAAAAATTCGCCGTTTTTTTCGCGGAGCATTACATAACTTTCTCTATACTACGTATATTACTCCGTATGTATGTGCGTATACGAGAAAGTAAAAAGTTACGTAATTCTACGGAGGAAATCGGCTAATTTTCGACACAAAAAACTGTAATTTCCGGGCCCTGGTGTCAAAAAAAGTGGATAAATTCAGTTGATAAATATAGAATAAAATCCCTTTAACATGTGGTGTAGCCAGAAGCCAGGTTTGGTGGGTAGTAAATACAAAAAAAAAAAAAAAAGATTAATGGTAAAACGTATTTTCCTCTGTGAATAATGCTAGCGGCTAAACTGTTCAGGCAATTTTCTCCAAAGTTGATATTCCGCAAGCGATCTGACTGATGTCGAGCCCTCCTGAATTTCAAATCAATATTTTATTTTTGGATGGTACTCTACAAGAAGCCCCTGAAACATTTTCAAAAATTAAAAAAATGGCATGAACTTTTCTGGTTAAATTTTATTGCCGGATAGCGTAATGGACGCTATAAGACGATGGCGGAGATGATTTTCGTTCATATACTGAATTTTTCCAAAAATGCAACAAAACATTTTTTTTCGGCGTTTTCCTACAACTTAAGTATTGAAGATAGTTTGTTTCCTTAATGAAATGTGTTGATCAAAAACAGATCTTCAAATATTCCTTTCAAATAATCAGTCCTTTAAAAAAGATCACGTACAATTGTTTAAAAATATAAGTACTTTAGATAATTTTACAATTTTTGAAATAGCAAATTTGAATTTCCCCCGCTTCGTTTGACGAGCTGTCATTCTGAATTTCTTTTGAATTCTGATGATTGTCGGGACGGACAAGGCGCTATTACGACGCTGTATTTTTCATTTAATATCAAAAACAGTTAAAAATTGTGTGTAATGTACTGTAGGGAGAAATGTATTCTGTGAACGTTTTCTTAAATTTTGGTATCCCCGTGCCCTAACTCATATACAAGACGAATTCTGAGTACAGAAAGAAACTAGCGTTTATTCTTCAAATCGCACGAGCGTTTGCTCTTCGAGTTGCATTGAGTTAATTGAAATTATCTCAATGAGGTTTTCTCTCTTAATAATAGTATTTAAATATAACATGAAAGAAAAACAGAAGATACCGGAATTTTGAAGGAACATTTATTACAAAAATTTGATATTTTGTTGTTATAATATTCAACTATGGATATTTGAGATGTGTTTCCGAGAAGTTCATGGTTGGCGACATGAATGGGAAAGATATAACATACGGCGGCTTTGGCCGGTATTACACTATAAAAGTTATATGACATATCTTTGATAAAGAACTTTGTGGCAGTCTTTGAACTTTGATGAGAAAACTTTGACAAAGAAATTTGATGAGCGTATTACATTTCGTCCAAATTTTATGTAGGTTTGCTCGCGATTTACAATCAATTACGCACAAATAGTTGTGTTTTGCTACTTTATGTTTTATTATAACTAATCTATGTTTAATGCTAATGTAGTAAAAGGTAAATAAGAAAACGTTTGAGGGTGAGGCTTTAGAACAACGCCATGGTGAGGTTATGGGTCGCACATTGTGAAGCATTAATTAAAGACCTTCGAAATGAAGAATTATTTGAGGATGGATGAGGAAACATTCAATTTTCTTTGTCGTTCTTCCTTCTTTCGAAATTCAGTCCTCTGATAGGGAAGTTTAAAAAATTATCTTCCTGAACTGGGCATTTTCCAAACACCATATTTTCCACTTCCCGGGAAAATGTGTCCTACAAACGTTAATTCGTTTGGTTTTACTTTTGTAGTTCGGATGGACAGTATTATATAAACATTCTAATTACTCGCACTCAGCAATTATGACTTTGGTTGAAGCAATACCCCTATATCGGACGCCATGTTACCAAATATGATAAAACTTGGAAGCCGGAGACTACATTTTATCCAAGAAATTTTATAAAAGAAATCTTTTATAAAATATTGGCTATTACACTGTCATATTTCTTTTATAAAATACCTTTGACAAAAATCTTTTACAGTGTAATACCGGCCTTTATTTACTTAACGTTAATGTTAGAATATCTCTACGTTCAATAAAATGTTGTAATCAAGTTTAAAGTCGAGAAGTATATATATACGCAGATATGCATTAGGTAATACGTATTTATAATAGTATTCATTCATTTACTTTCCAAATTATTTTACCTTTTTCAATAACTAAAGTAGCAAATTAAAATAGATTTTGAAATAGAGTTCGCAGCGAAAATGAAATGTTTTAGCGGGCTTACTGCTTTCCGGGGCATCTATAACTGTTTAATTTCTTAATTATTTATGAAGAGACTAATTATGCTTTGTTTGGTTGTACTTGTAGGTCATCATTTAAAAGAAAATATAATATTTAAGAATGATTTTAGAATATCTTGAGATCGGGCAAAAATAATTTTATGTATTCGAAACACGAATTAGTGGTCCATAAACAAGACTTATAAGAACATTTAATCACAGCAATGCTAACTGAAAAACAAAACAATTTTAACAGGAATTGATAAGCAAATATGTGCCCATTGTTGGCAGCGTCCGTTGTTGCTGCCCACAGCATCCATTGTTGCGCTCATTGCCGACGCTTCTGAGGTTGATGCTCTCTTCAGCTGCCTGTCCCAGTTGGGACTCTACAGCCAGGTGTTAGTGGTGTGGGATTTTTCTTCTCCTAGTTTTGCCTCCACTCCCCTGTACTGAGACGGGGATTGGTGAACTAGGAAAAATAACATAGGGGTTAATACATTTTATGTTGGACAGGTTATTTTATTAGGCCTTTAGGAAGACGGAAATGGGGGTGGAAAAAAGGATTTAATGTTTTTATTGATTTTTACTTTCTCGCACTTACTGTCGTAAGAAGAAAAGGTATTGTAATCGTGCACCAGAATACGGCGAATTTTCGGCAGAAAAACCGTCCCATCCTGGTAACGAAAAAGTGAATAAATTTATTTGCTAAATTTAGGGGGAAATCCTTTAACGCGTTGTGTAGCCAGAATTCATGTTTTGTGGATCGTTGTTACCGAAAACTTGAATGACGGCAAAACGTTTGTCTATCAGTCTTCCGTCTGCGAGCAACGCTAGGGGTTAAATTGTTCAACACATTTTGTCCAAAATTGATAATACCCAATCGATCTTGTTGATATCACGGTCCCATTAATTCGAAACCGATATTTTAATTTTGGGAGGTACTTTACATAAAGCCCCAGAGATATTTTCAAAATTTTCTCAAAAGCGGCGTCATCGGTTTTGATTAATTTTTTTCCATAATCTCAAGAACGTTTAAGAGAATGGTGTAGATCTCATGTTGGCGTCTGTCTGTCCGTCTGTAGTTAACACAAGCATCTAAACGCCGCACGTTCTTTTTTAGTCAAATCTGTGATACATGACAGTTTAAAATCATCTTTGGGAGAGACAATAGTCATAAGAATTTCTGTGGTATAGCGGGTAAGCGCACTGTTGGAGAAGCTTAGGCACGTAAGATCGAATCTCATCCACGGCGAATAATTTTTGCGGGTAGAAACAATTTTGCGGTTAATTGTATAGTTATAATCATTCGTATCCATTATAAATATCACATAAAGCATGTGTTTTGAGGCGCCACTACTTATTTTAGTGTGTTAATGTCTTTATGAATCACGTATAAAAATGCCCCTATTGCGATTCTGGCTTCAGAACGTCTGCATGAGCGCCCGTGTTGAGCTCTAGCGTTATCGCAACTTTCATCTGTGACGTAATTCAACCTTGGCCGTAGTCGCCGAAAGATAAGACCGGGAACGACGTCCACAGAGTGTTCTAAAGACCACGGCTCCTGGTTGAAAATATTTCTTAGTAAAATGAGCTATGTAGTTGCGTGGGTGTTATTCGGTTACATTCTTTTTGTGAATTTGATATCTTTGACACATGTAGAACATTTCTCTAATAAAAAATCTAAGTGCAATGAATATCACGTAACTATTCTTTTCGTAATAAGTGTGCTTGGACAGCGTGTGGAGAAATATCTGTGATAGCACAGTGCGGTCGAGCCAGACCTACGGACTACAGGGATCCGAGTTCAAATCCCAGTAACGCTGGAATATTTTTACCTCCACGTGTAAAGAGAGTTACGTAATGCTGTAGGAGGAAGTGTCGAAATTTTCACAGAAATCACGTTTTGTAAGTAGCTAGTTCGAAAAAAGTGGATTGTTGGTATTGTTCTTTTATTTTCTATACACAAGGCTGTCAAAACGCTTGTTTTTTGAACCCGAAAAAGTGATTTTCCAAAAAACCTCTTTGTGAATCCGTCTTCGTGTGAGTAATTCTAGAGCCTAAAGTAAACACGATTTTCACCAAAATGGATATTCCTTGAACGATCTGGCTAATATTACGAATCTTCAAATTTGAAACGAATCTTTTAATTTTGAAGGTACTTTACACCAAACCCCATCATATTTACATAATTTTCTCAAAAAGAGCTCCAATTTTTCTGTAAATCTATTCCTCGAAGCACAAGATGTTTAAAGGTGGCGTACGTTCAATTTTGGGCGAACGATCTGAATTTTCGAAAATTGCAAACAAATACCTATTAACATTGTCGAAAACAAATATTAACGCTAGAGATTTTTGTTTCATGAAATCTCTTTTTAAAAATAGATATTAAATTAATGTAAATTAAACACTCCACTCTTTCCTAGTAATGATCCTCTCTTCACTAGTAATGATTGCTGCTATTGGGTCTAACCGCTTCCTTATTCTTTGGAGGGCTACTGTTTTTTTAATGTTTTTCCAACAGTATTATCTCAAAAGTACTGGATGAGAACAGTTGATATCTGGAGTTGAAGGGATGGTGTTAGCTCCTATTGTAGGCCTGGTTCCTTGTGATTCCAGTGAAAAATCAGTAACTGCTCTGAAACAGTAGAAGCTCCCGCCAATTGATAATCATAAGTGAATCACCATGTACTGGGTAGGGAGGAGAACGAGGAAATCTATATGAATTGTCGCCTGGTCTTTCTTTCTCAGATAAACACTTGGATAGTTTATCAACATCAAATCGGAATTTTAGCGCCTTTGATGTAATATTAAACATAAAAAAATCCCTTCCAGTTGTCTGCGTGTTAATTTTTAGTGTATCAAAATAGCCCCGACACCCGTATTACATTAGCCTCTTAAGTTGTATCATATTAGCCCCACAAATTTGAGGCTGTATATATCATGACACGATTAATATTATTGCATTATTTTAACGCAGAAAAGAATATTAATTCTTTCTTAATGATAACCTATTTTCAAAAATATCGTGTCATAAAAAATAACGAAGTAACATCAAAAGATTTATATCACGGTGGTAAAGTTTTTGACTGGAAAAATTAGGCATTTTAGTTTTGATTTTTTTCCTCACAAATATTGTTACATTCTGAGTGTTTGCTATTGGTCATTATAATAGAATATATTTCCTATCATTAGTCATTTTCTTATTAATTTTGGACATAAATAAATAACAACTCTTAAAGTGTAATACATTAACCCCAATTCTCTACTGTATAATATTAGCCCCGACTGATCTTTATAACATTGTCGAAAAACAATATGAACGCTAGAGATTTTTGTTTAATGAAATCTCTTTTTAAAAATAGATCTTGTATTAAGATAAATTGAACACCCTGTTTTTTTTTTAAACTGCAAATGCTTCACTTTCTTTTCCATTCCGCTTAGAGCCCCCGTCGCGAACGGTTGTGCCTGCAGCGCTCCGCTCCGCACAGTTAAGCTCAAGGCGTACTAGTCAGCGGCGAGCTCTCGACCTGCGAGGGCCGCCGCGCTCCGAGGTTTTCAGAACCTAAATTGTTTTTCAGTGCTACATTACAAAGTGTTCAGTGTTTACAAGTGAATCCAAAATGTTTCCTTATCAGTATTCTCATACTGGGGAATTAGTGAGAGGGGCAATGGAAACTGTTTATAGCAATGGAATTCCAGCCCATCAACAGTCGCTCGAACACGCCCCAGGTCAACTTGACAGCTCACAACTTCATCACCAGCTAGGTTTCCAACAGCAACTCCCACACGGAGTTCCGCCTCGTCCGCCGCATCAGCCACCAACCAACCGCTACGAATTACTAGAAATCGGACAGACCACCAACCAAAATGCACCAACAACGGCAAGTAAAAAACGGGAAGGCGACTTCACAGAGGACCGTGAGAACTCCAAAAGGTCAGTACCAAACAACAGGCCGGGTAGTGGCAGTGAAAAAGTGATTGTGAGCGTACCAACAAATAATAAATATTCAGTTCTCAGTGACCTAGACGATAGTGAAGACCAAATTGAAACTATCTCGGAAAACGCATTTGAAAAAACCCCACCAGTGTTCATTCATAATGCACATAACCATACCTTATTAGTAGACGATTTGAAAAAGTTTATGACTTCAAAGTTCTCTACAAAGCAATACCAAAATAAGAAAAAAGACCCATCTAACAATAGAATTATTATAGATTCTACAATTAAAGTTCAGCCTACAACAATTGTCGATTTTAGAAATCTTATCAAATTTTGTAAAGATGAACATCTAGATTTCCATTCATTCCGAGATCCAATCAACAGGCCGCTAACGGTAATATTACGCGGTGTACCAACTTCCTACTCTGACAAGGAAATATTCGACGAACTTAATCGTCTGAACTTTCCGGTCCAAAAAATTAGTAGACTTTACAAATTTCATTCCCCCACTATCCTGTGCGCGGTCGAACTTTTAAATAACGACGTGGCAAAAACCATATATAAGCTAAACAATCTCTTCAATGCTATAATTAAAGTCGAGGAAAAAAAGAAGTCGGTATTCCCAGTGCAATGCAAAAACTGTCAACGCTATGGTCACTCAAAAAACAACTGTGGGCGCGAGTCTCGCTGCGTGCGCTGCCTTGGCAGCCACCATTACGAGGCTTGCCTTTTGCCTACAAACGCTCCACCCAGGTGCATAAACTGTCTCGGATGGCACCGGGCTAATTACAAACAATGCTCTAAATTACGATACAAAGGTCATAATTCAAGTTATGCTGCCACGAACTTTGCCAACCTTCAACAGCCTCGACCACCAATGCCTCAAGCTGCAAGGCCCGCGCCTCCGCCAGTTTTTGATAACACAAATTTTCCTTCACTACCAACTATCAATAACCCAAGAAGGCAAAAAGCAAACACCCCTCTTTACGCGCAGATGGCTGCACCAACCAATCCCATCAACAATCCCATAGATTTCACCACTCAAATAGTCAACAATGTTATCTCTCAAGTCATGGCAATATTAGTTCCACAACTTCAATCTTTAATAAATTCAATAATTTCCTCGTTATTGCCCAATGGCTCTAAATAAATTAAGCGGTCTAACACTTCTCAATTGGAACTGCAATGGAATTGAAAAACAGTTTGACTACTTCTCTCATTTCTTGCGTTCAAATAAAATCGATATTGCCTGCCTAACTGAAACTCATCTCCGCCCCTCCTCAAAATGCCAGCTAAAAATCCCGGGATACGTTTCCTACAGAAATGACCGGCTATGCGACAAAGCTGCAGGTGGTGTAGCAATGTTAATCCACAAACGAATTGCGCATTGCAGTTTAAATACTCCCTCATCAGAAAAATTAGAAACGATAGGAATCAAATTAACTCAGGCAAATCAACTCGACGTTCACGTAATTGCGGCGTATAGGCCTCCCAATAAACCATTTCCAACTGACCTCTTAAAACAGCTACTTTCTTTTCAAACTCCAATAATAATTAGTGGTGACCTTAACGCAAAACACAAGTTGTGGGGTTGTAACACCACCTCGCCCCAAGGCAAAAAGCTCCTCCAAATCGCAACGGAAAATAACTGTACAGTAAATGCACCTACATCCCCCACCTATTACCCAACACACACCAACGTTAAACCCGACATACTAGATGTAACTTTAACTAAAAATATTAACCTCCCGATAATACAAAGCCCTCAACCAGAATTAAACTCCGATCACACGCCGGTAATAATAACTTTCAACATAAATAAAATACCCGTTACACAAAGGCCACGCATCGTCACAGGCACAATTAATTGGCAAAAATTCCGAGAATACTTGTCGCTCCATCTGAAGGTACCTAAAAATCTAACTAATAACATAAGAATAGAAACCGAAATTGAACACTTTACCTCACTCATACACAATGCAATTAAAGAAACGCAAACCCCTGTCCCAAGAACAGGCTTCAAGAAACTAAACATCCCAAACAAAATTCTGAAAATGATTGCCACCAAACGCCAACTAAGACGCAAATGGCAGAGACTCAGGCTCCCTCACGTAAAAAATCAAATTAACAACTTAGGCCATTTAATTAACAAAAAACTCGAAAAGATTAGATTCACAACATTTCAGAAATCTATTAGTCAAATTACTCCAGCTTCACATAACCAGTGGTCAATAATTAGGCATTTAACTAAAGATAAAACTAACATCCCAACAATTAAATTAGGAAATAGCGAAGCCATAACTGACAGCGAAAAAACCCGAGCATTTGCAAAACACTTTTCCTCGGCATTCAGCCCTAACATATCCTTTGACACGGAATTCACAAATAAAGTCGAAAATGAAATCAACAAAGATTGGTACACAGCAGAGTTACCTACAAAATTTATTTCACCAAAGGAAATTAAAAAGCAAATAAAATGCTTACGCCCAAAGAAATCCTCAGGTCACGATCAAATTCCAAACTTCATTATAAAAGAACTCCCACACCAGGCTATTAGTGTTTTAACAGCAATTTTTAACGCATGCCTAAGGCTGGGTTACTTCCCACAACAATGGAAGCATGCCGAAATAATTCCGGTCCCCAAACCAGGAAAGGATCATAAACTGATTTCAAATTACAGACCCATCAGTTTAATTCCTTCAATCAGCAAAATCTTCGAAAAACTCATACTAACTAGGCTAACAAAATACCTCAGCGAAATTAACGCAATTCCAAACATCCAATTCGGATTCAAAGAAAAGCATTCCTCAACCCACCAACTTCTAAGACTTACAAACCATATAGCAAATTCCTTCCAAAACAAAAAATACACTCTCGCAGCTTTCCTAGATGTATCACAAGCCTTCGACCGTGTCTGGCATGCAGGTTTACTATACAAACTCAAAATATTGGGCACACCTTCATTTCTTTTTAAAATAATCCAAAGCTTCATCCTTGGTCGAACGTTTACAGTATGGATAAACAACACAGCTTCTAATATTGAAAATATTTCTGCAGGGGTACCGCAAAGATCATCGCTTTCTCCTCTGTTATACAACCTATTCACAGCAGATTTTCCCGTACCAGAAAAATCGCAAATGGCCACCTTCGCTGATGACACCACCCTATTCATTTCTTCCAGTAAATGCGAACTAGGAGCAAAGCTCCTACAAAAAGATCTTACAAAATTTGTAACCTGGGCTCAGAAATGGAGAATAGCTCTAAATGCATCTAAAACAGTTTGCAAAGTCTTTACACTAAGAAAAATACCCACCCTACCACCACTAAATATTAAAAACACTCCAGTGCCCTGGACAGAAAAAACTAAAGCAATCAGATACCTCGGCTTACATTTTGATACAAAATTAACATGGAAAGAACATATAATTAAAATAGAGAAATCCACAAAACAAAAAATTGGCAAACTATACCCGCTCATCAACAAAAAGTCTCATTTGAGAACAGAAACTGCCCTTTCAATTTATAAATCTATTATAAGACCATCAATGTCATACGCTTGTGTGGTGTGGGGAGGAGCCTCCAAGTCTTCACTCAAAAAAATTACAAACTATTCAGAACAAATTCCTTCGACTGGCAATAAAAGCTCCTTGGTATATTACAAACGAGCAAATTCATCATGAATTAAAAGTTCCTCCACTATCTGAATTTCTATCAAAACTCTCTAAAAATTTCTTAAGTAACCTAAGCCAATGTCCAAGCACAAATATCTTCAATCTCAATAGAAATGGCCCAACAAACCCTAGAATCAAATCTAAATTCCCCAAAGATGTTTTCCTCCCACCCTAATGGAAATCTGTATATAAATCTGCTGACATGAGGAAATTAACACCTCCCATGCACAAGACCAATCCCACTATGGTAATAATAGTAGTATTGTAAATAATTGTAGTTGTAAATAAAAGTAATTGTAAGAACCATTGTTATTTATTTTGTATTATAAATTATTAAATTATATTCTAATCTGTTTTCTTTATTTTGTAATGCTTTTGTGTCATTAGAAAAGTGTATATAACATGTAAACTTGTCAATAAAATAATGTAAAGCAGCAACCCGCTGCTGATCTTATTGGAAAATAAAATTAAAAAAAAAAAAAAAATCGCGATAGCATTCAACGAAACGTAGAAATGACGTCTCGCTTAATAAGATGCACCATCCACATTTTACATATACCAGCAACCAACGTACATGTAAAAATCTAGATTAAACTAGTAGTTGATGCGATATTGAACAAGCGTCCGTAGCCTTTTCTAAATTATTCTCAAATTTACATTTTCTCAATAAATTGTACTCAAGTCCAAGTTTCTATCATCTTGGTATGCGTCAAAATCGCTCATAATTTTATTTTACGAGCATTTATAATTAATGAAATCATTACAATTTTCTAGATTTTATTCTTAAAATTAGTATAAGTGCTAACAATTGTGTGTTCTCGAGCTTGTAGCAGGAAAGACAAAGATCTAGAATTAAAAATAATATATCTTGATCAGTGGAAAACGTTTTCTACAACAGTAGTGCGTTAAAAGACCAAGAAGAATCACAAATATCAAGTAATAAATAACTGCTCATGCACACGGAATCGGTCTGAAATTTACTTTTGACCGTCAGCGTAGTTTCATTTCTCGTGCCTCTATTAAATCTCCACCACTAATAAGGCATGTAGTACCTCTAGTAGATATTTTTGTTTCCCCCAGAGATCTGGAGCAAGTTTGGCGAGGCAGTTTGCGCGCTTTGCGTACGCCCACGCTCCCGACCGCTCCGCCCCTCCCCGCCCCTCCCCGCCCACTCCCTTGGCACCTCTCGCATCGACCGCGGCGGCGCTCATCCCCGCGAAACCAATCATGAAATTTGAATTTCAAAATCAAGGTGCGCGCGGGGCTTACGGAAGGAGCGCGCCGCCGGAAATGGGGCCTCGGGGAGATTAGGCGGCGGTCGCCGACCCCCCTCCCCGCACCCCTCCTCGCCCCGCCGCGCCCCGCCGCGCCCCGCCGCGCCCCGCCGCGCCGCCACGCCCCCTGCCCGCTGCAACGCCACTGCGACCCCAACGCCGGCGCCACGTTCCTCATTCCCGAATTCCGCTATTCTCCCTTCTTTTGTTTCAGAGACTGTCTCGTTCCCTTCTACACCAACCGCCGTTTCCTTCTTTACTCACTGTTTCCCTCTTTTCCTGATCTTTTCTTGTTCGTTTTTAACTGAACTTTACTCCAACAAGAACATGCGCTGAATATTCTCTAGAACTGCATTTTAATAATTGTCCGCGTTTATTCTTCAGGTCTACGTGACAGGTTAAACTAGTTTTGGCCCACTACAGGTAGGTTCATTATTGTGTTTGGTAGGAAAGGAGAAACGTTTTTAACTTGACCAATTTACTAAATTAACTACTTGAATATTGTTATCTGTAATAGTATTAAGTAATCTTTGAACATTCGATGTTTCTTAAAGGCTTTGAAGGGTAGCTCTTTTGAAAATCATTACTTAATTTACTTCAGAGTTTACTGCCATTCTGATGTATCCTACAGAAATTTCTTTTCTTTCATTATCAAATTATTCTTTCGAATTACCTTTTTGCCCTTGACTCAACATTTGCTGTATTTGTAAATTTAATTCCTTTTATTTTCCGTTTTACCACGCAAACACGATTCCACTCGCAGTCGGGTGTCCGTAAACCTTTCCTTAATGCGGACGTCAAGCAGCCTCGCGGCGGCCGAGTCGTCGCGCAGAACTATAAAGCAAAGGGCGAGCGGTCGCGCGGCGGTCCGGCGCAGCGCTGCGAATTCCCTTCATGAGGTGGAGCGGAGCTTTCGGGCCGCCCGTAATATTTGCGGCCGCGGCGGCGGCGACGGGCCCGACGCTAGCGGCGGCGCCAGCGCATTCAAATTTAATCAAACCGACGCCCCGCCCTCCACCCGCCGCCCCCCAGGCCCCTCGCGCCCCCGCGGCCCCCGCCCCCCCGCCCCCTCCCGCCCCCGCCGTCGCCCCGCCGCCCCGCCGCCCCGCCGCCCCGCCGCCCCCCGCCCCCGCCCCCCCGCCCCCCGCCCCCCCGCCCACGGCGCCGCCGCCCCCGCCGCTGCCCCCGCCGCCGCCTCCGCCGCCGCCCCTGACGCCGCCCCTGCCCCCGCCGCCGCCCCTGCTGTCCCCACTGCCCCCGCCGCCCCCACCGCCTCCGCCGGCCGCCGCCGCTGGCGGGGCGCCCGCGGCGCCGGCCACCGCTCGCCGGAGGTGCTCGCCTCGCGGGGCTATGGGCCTCCCGCGTCTCCCGCGCGGAGAATAATGTCCGCGAAAGGAAGCGGCGGAGGAGCGGGCGAAGCGAGAAGGGCGCTGGCGATGGGAAGTGGGGAGACCAAGCCGGGGCGCGCAAAGTTTCATGGGAAACGGAGAAACGGCGGTAGATGTGGATGTGACAAGAGCAAGGAGTGATGGGGGTCGAACGGAGACAGGGGAGGGAATTTGGGAGAGGTGGTTTCAGCAAGTAGGTTAAGAGATGATCATGTTAGTCGAGAACAACCACAGTTGGGAAGAGGTTGAGTAGAAGTGGCTCTAAATGGGAGGAATGATGAAAATGCAATGGCTAACATGGAAAATAAGGATTGTCTGAGCTGAGGATGTAGACGTCCATGGCAAACAGGTAAATAACTGATGCTAGCCCGATGGTAGACGTCCTAGAAAGTTCATTAATGCGAAATTGTGAACAGTGAGGTTGAAAATGTGGATTGGACGCTGAAAAGCGTGGCTGACAGCAAGCAGCGGGGATGTCCTGATGGAGTAGGCGTGGCGGGGACCGCACGGGCGACGGAGGCCCAGCCTGACCCACCCCCGCATCTCGAGACTTCGACGGCAGGCCGGGCCAGGCCAGGCCGCCTTTTGTGCGGGCGCGAAAGAATAGAAAGGAACGAGAAAAGAAGTATGGCTGGGCGGCGGTCGATCAAAAAGCCGTTACATTCGAAAGTCGTCAACATTTGAAATGAAGAAAGGGGATTGGAAAGAGGTCACACTCTGGTCCGCATCAGAAAGAAGCGAAGGGGCCCGCAGAGGCGGCCGGCGCCGGAAAAAAGAAAAACGCGCTCTGCGAAAGGGAGGGGCACTGCGGAAGATAAGTTTTATTCGAGAGAAAGACAGCGCCGGGGAAGATTTCCTAATGGAAAATGAAGAAAATGAGGGGAAAAATATTGGACTTCGGGGAAGCACTTGTTGGGGCCGTTGCGGAGCCCGTTCGGGGCGGCGGCGGCGGGAGCGGGGGCGGGGATGGTGGCAACGGGGGCGGCGGAGAGGCGCGCCGCGCCGCATCAAACGAGATTTGTCGAGACAAAAGGGGCTTGGCCGCTTGGCTGAAGTGGCGACTGCTGGGACGAGCGACTTGGCCGAGGTCTTCCGCAGGATCAACATGTTGGCGGTGCTGCCCTTGTCCGCCGCTCTCGCCCCCTTCCCTCATCTTCCACCTGCTTTCGCCCTCGCCTCATCTACTTTCCTCGTAACCTGGGACGTTTTTGCTTTGAGCACACTTGGCTCTCTTCATGTAGAATTCTCTCTTTCCGACTGAAAAATGTAAGTATTTTGTCCTGGAATTTTCGTAGGAAAAAATCTGACTTAATGCGTAATAAAAAATAAATATTAATCAATGAAGTGCTGAAGAAATCAAATTTATAACTTCATCCTTCAACTTCAAAATGTAGTTATGGAATTAACATTGCTAACGCTAGTGATTTCAGTAAATCTTAGACGTCTAAACTATTCACAAGGACATGCGACGGGAAAAAGTGGTATGTGTCGAAAGAAGTGTATTAGCTGTTAATAGTTCTTTTGCTGATACATTGGTGTTTGCATTTAATTATGGATGATAGTATTAATATTTGCTGTGATTAATTCTTCTTCTGATTGCGGTGAAGTTTACTTCTGTAACAAGAAAATGTAACAAGTAAAAAGGCAATACATGTAAGTGCTGGTACGCAAACCGCTTGATAGATAATTTATTAAAATAATTATATGATGGGAGCTGAGACGTTGTGGCCTAAACAGTGATCAAAAATAATTATTAAAATGTCATTGTTTAGTTGAATTTAATAAAGGACATGTAGTACATAGGTTGGTATCAAAGTTCGAAGTTCTTACAGAAGTATGAAAATTATGTATTATAAGCTACACTGCACTTTAACATTTCGGGACAGACGAACTGTAACTTAAAGAAATAAAAAGGATATAGTGCGAAATAAAGACTCTAGTATGAAATCTAATTCTTTCCGCACGAAAACCTCCTCATCGTCACTATTAGATCTACCTTTCGAACTACACCTTTGCCAATGTCACGAATAGTACAGCATCGCCACATTTTGCCGACGCCAACGGCACCTCCGCCCCCCACATCACCGTCTACGTCTCCGCCTCCACCATCGTCACCGCCACCGCCACCGCCACCGCCACCGCCACCGCCACCACCACGGCCGCCGCCGCCGCCACCGCCACCGCCACCGCCACCACCACCACCACCACCACCACCACCATCGCCACCGCCACCGCCACCGCCACCGCCACCGCCACCGCCACCGCCACCACCGCCACCACCGCCACCGCCACCACCGCCACCACCACCACCACCACCACCACCACCACGGCCGCCGCCACCGCCACCGCCACCGCCGCCACCACCACCACCACCACCACCACCACCACCACCACCACCGCCACCGCCACCGCCACCACCACCACCACGGCCGCCGCCGCCGCCTCTGCCTGGGATCTCTTCCCGCCTGCACCGCGTCGTTTGCATTTATACGGGCGATGTTTTTATAAACTTCTCTGGCGGAGAGGCGGGGGCGGGGCCGGGGCCGGGGGCGGATCCCGCCGTTCTAATTCCGCAGCTCTCCGCGCGCGGCTTTGCCGCTTATGGCCGCGCCGCTATTTATTTCACTGAGTCGTGTACGTTGAATACTCTGATACCTACACCGGAGCTAAAGCCACTTCTTTCTCTGCCTCCGCGTGACTTGTTTCACCGTTTTGCACCAATTTTGAAGGGCGAAGCCGCGCGCGGAATAGGAATTCTGAACCAAGTTCTGCTCTCACACTCTTCCTTTAGCGGTAATAAAGGAATAAGTGTAAGAGATGTTTATGTTCCTGAGTTTGTGTTGTCTTTTTGGGGTTGGAGAGGGAACACGATGAGGAGAATATCAGCAGTGCAAGAAAAGAACTCCACCGTGTGTTTTAGAGTCGACGTTATGTAGAAATTATTTTTAAATTATTCTGGAAGTAAAAGTAATACTCTTTTCTGAAAGTAATACTCTTTTCTCAAAGTTATGTTAAATAAATATTTTATGTCACCGCCAACTCACTGGACAAGTTTACTAGTATTACTTGCATACTTTTACAAAGTACGGAAGGAATATAACGCATGTAAATTGCTCGTTTATTTAATATTTGCCAATAATAAACATTTACATTTTTGTGAAAAATACTTATATTTAGACTGAAATATATCTATTAGAAACTCAATTAGAAAACAAACATTTTAATATATAAAATTGAATTCAAAACAAAATTGTTCTCGGAAATTACTATTTTTTTTTACTTTGATGTAAATGTGCTAAATTTTGTACGTTTTGATTTGATGTGTAATGTAGGTCAAAAAGTACATGAAGGGTTTAGTAATACATAATTAAGTCATTCTCATAGTTTTGAAATAAAACTCGTTGAATAAGAGCGTAAGCTTCCGTTGCCGAAATCAGTAGCTGCTAGATTGTCCGGGAGACGCCGCGTCCTGAACGCAGGTGCCGTTTCGGCCGCCATTCTGCAACCTTCCTTATTTCGCCCTGAGGAAGGTCGCAGAATGGCGGCCGAATATTGCCAAGGACACGGCATCTCCCGAATAATCTAGTAGCTAAAAGATCGTTGTATGTTTGGAGAACACTTGCAAATCAATAGAGAGACAAGAAATCAGCCTGGTGCCATCATGCGAGAAAAATTGTAATACAGAATGGAATTGGGGTTGCTCTTAGAGAATCATGGTATGGACAAAATCAGAAACATAAAATTCTGGTTTATGACTTCTCCCACTGACACCTGAAGGGCAGAATGGAATATATGAATTTTTAGGTACTAAATGAGATAAAATGAGTAGAGAAGGAAATGGATCCTACATGGTCTTAGAGATGAAATGAATTGTGTTTGAATTTAGGGGTGGTGTGAGAATACAAAAAGCATAGAGGTTACACATTTTTTTGTTTTCATAATACTTAAAAGAAATTACCCAAGAAGCGAGGTTGGAATTAATATAGAATTAAATTTTACACATCTTTTTAACAAAACTTGAATTTATCAGTTACAAAATGCAACACAAAATCAAATGTTGCACTTTGATTTTAGGTTATTGGAAGTGCCTTAACAACACCATTTTTTCGAGTTTTAAAGATTTTAAAAATGAGATTTAATTTATGCTCTTCTTTTGTTATTGCTCAAGTTATTTAGTAATGCTTCTACTGTAAAACCTAATGTAAGAAATAAGCTAAATGTGAGTGAAATTTAGTCGTTAATGATCGTGCTTTTAATATGATTTAAACTATGCAAAATTTAACAAAAACTTTTACATTACTCTGTTTAAATTACAAATCATTATAGAGAGAATTCATCATCACAAGTTGCTTCAAAAGAACACTAGATAATGTAGAGAATAGTGAGTAGTGCACATTTTTGGTATTTAGTCTGTCTAATATGCTGTAATAATACAATGAAAATATTGGACAAGGCGTGTTTTAACATACAAGCGAGTTTGTTCCGATACAGAGTTTGAGTGGATATTGTTCTACACTATGAAAATTACACAATAATTTCAAACATCAGTGGTAATTGACAGGCACTTCAAAGCGGGTTTTCAATATTTACTTGGAAGCGCACGACAATTCAGTCGGTACATTTTGAAAGCAACATTTGGTGATCATTAGGAACTCTCTTCAATTAGAAGCATGTAACGTTTCCAGCACTCTCACGTGACGCAGACAAGCGGTACTTATTTTTCAAGTCTATGTATTTTGACTAGTCCACAGAACTTCCTGCCTTTTTTAGGAATTTAATTTACCAGAAATACTTATTCGTTCAATTATTCCATGACCATTCTGGGAACCAGTGTGTACTCCCTCATTCTTATGAGTTAACGGTACAGTGGTTCGTAATATACCTAGTTTCAGATCTGCGAACTAACTGATATCTGGAATTCAGAGATTCTTTTCCAATATAACTGATATTAAAGCTAACTGGTAAAAATTTTCACGATTCGAAACTAGTTTCTTTTTCTAAAGATAAGAATTTGAAAGGGCAAAAACCCTTGCCGGCATTTTTCACCCCGGAAGTTACCGCCTAGCCCCACGGTACATCCGACCCCCAAAGAGCGGAACGTGCATTGAAGGCAGTCCGTCCGTCTGACATAATTCTCGGGCGCCGCAGAGTTATAGGAGGAGGGCGACATAAATACGCGCCCGAGGGCCTCCCCGGCGCGCGGCGGCGGCGGCGGCCTCGGCGACGGAAGCGCGTGTTTCTGTAAATTGCCAATTACTCGCAAGGATTTATGCCGCCGCCGGCCGCGGCGCGCAAGTAACAAAGTGTGTGTTGTAAACAACGCCGCCCTCTCCCCGCCCGCCCGCTCACCCCGTGATTGATAAGCTCGTCTTTCTGCCGAGCGACGGGCGCCGCCGGGGCGACCCGGCGGCCGAGGCGCCGCGGCGTGACGCGCGGCAGGGGCGGCCGCGATTGGCGTTTATTAGGATTATAGGCCGCGAGATTTGTGTACGAGCTTATGGATTTGTGTGGTGGCGGAGATGGGAGTGGACGTTCCAGTCTACCGTTGAGGAAGACTGATTTCACCGCGATGGTTGGGAACAAAGGGAAGAGACGTTACGCTCGACAAGAAGTCTAGAAGTTAGGGTAGGAGTTACATCGGATGACGGTTTTTCGTGACAATAGTTGGGGAGTAAGGTTCACGGATGAATCAAATTATAATTTATAATGAAACAATGTAACTTTCGCAGTTCTGGTTTTCCGAGATACATTATCATGAACACAGACGAAGTATGATTGTGAAGGACTACAGTGTGTATGATGCTTTCTTACGATTCATTAATGTTTATTTACTTGAATTAACTTAAGTGTGAAATTATTTACAAATTATAAACATTTAAAAGCTGATTGTATGTTAAGAGAAAGTGATGGCTTTTCACGTAATTGTAATGATTTCTGAATTACTTTGAGCATGATCTATTGAAATTTCTTTGGAGAAAACAAAGGATTTATGAGTATAATTTTTATTAAACTATAGTAGACCTAATTAACTGTTGTGGTGTACTGTATGGAGTGGATGATTGCACAAGTGGTGTGTTCAAGAAAGCGAGCTACGATAGGAGCGAGTTTTCTTATTTACCACGTGTGCAATTATACTCCTTTATACTCGTGTTACGTTCAATATTTTTTCGTTTCCATTTAAGAATAATGTAAATTTTGAGAAATTCAAGCATATCTTTTTCATTCAAGACATACAGTTGATGACTTTGTGTTGATTGCTTCTGAAAATACCCATTTTAGTAGCCTTGCGTTGTGTAGTTTGATCACCATAATGTCTTAGAGGATAAAGAAATGGTTGCAAATGGAAGATATTGAACACATGCCGGATGAAATATTAGAAGCACACAAAGCCATGAAAGCTTTACTTCCTACGAAAAATAAAGACAGGTGTGAGAGAAATAATGCAACATGTACGTTGTGTAAGTAAGTAAAAAAAAGTCACTTCAGACTCAGACGTTTTGCTGGCGTATCTTTTAGAACGGGTAAATACAACTGGCATTTATACCATGCTTAGACCAAACGTTTTACATATAAAACATTTAATTTATTCACGTTATAAATATTATGTTGTTCCATTAGTCAGCTAGTGTCAAAATTTAATATACTTCACCAATTTTGTTTTAATAATTCTTGTTTATATGTAATTGATATAATTCTTTGAATTTTGTTTAAATAATTTGAGCTTTCGAGGAGTTTTGTCACTTTTCATAAAACTTGGATGGTGATTAGCGTTGCATATGATACGCCGCAGATAACCGTGATAATAATTTACAAGAAAACCTATATTAAGTAGGTTTCATAAATTGACCGAATATAAAATGTTTGATACTATTAAAGTACTCTGGTGTGCGGCAAGCCATGTATTCCTCACTTGACAGTTTCACCAAAAATTCAGAGAAACGTCTCCACGCCCAGACCCATTGGCAGACGCCGCGCCGGTGTCAAATGACGCGGCAGCCGGTTTCAATTTCGCGCCCGGAAGAAACATTTAAACTCAATTTTCTCGAAGACAATTTTTTCGGAAAAATGGATCTGCCATTCTTCATAAAGTTTAACCCAGAATCTGATGTATTTTTTGTAACGGGAGCTTCCGGACATCCTGAAAACACCAGCGACATTCCAGTGGATAATTTAAGACATACACGCGGTATGTTGGTCCCTTAACAATAGAAGTAGTTCTGATTGAAAATGATTCGTTATAGCTGATTGATATATTCGCAAAGAATGTTATAAAATGTATATATGCTCGAGTAAGTCTATGGAAGAGAAAAGTGCACGAGGGTTCCGGTATGTAAGTCGCGTTAGGGAGACAGTAACTGATGAGTAAAATATATCGGTAGATCTAATGCTATTAAAGTTTGAGGAAAGTCAAACGTCAGAGATTTATTAGAATTTTGTAAGGTTGGGATGTGGGCAGGTAAATATTAATTTTGTGACTTGATTTATTTGGAAGATTTGTTGTAATGTTTATTTATGATTTAACAATTAGTTATTCATGGTCATTTGCTGTGTGTTCACCTTCGCAATTTTTGCAGTGTGAAATAGCGCCTTGAGGATTCGTACAGGTACTTGATAATGATCCCAAAGTAACGACCATATCTTGGCGGACAGCAACAGTTGTTCTTAGTATGGAAAACCGTTGGCAATTTCTGCTCTAGAGAGGTCCTTAATGTAGCCGTATCTTCAACTACACAATGCAGGAGTCCTTTGAGTTTGAATATTTCCATTGTTTTCAAAGTATTAGAACTTTCCATTACGACAATTGGAATGGATTCTTGATATTTGTAGACTTGAAACTTTTATTTTCAAAAGCGGCTGTTATTTCTTGTTCAAATAAACTGACTTCTAAACTTCTTATTACAACTAACATTGTTTTTATGGTAGGATCACCGTACGTGTGAAATTGTAAATTTAGAGATATTATCTCTTGTGTAATCTTTCTATAGTCATTAAGAGTTTTAAAGTACATCCCACTCTTTATCTACGAATCAGTCAGTAATTCAGCCTCAAAGAGAATGAATTAACGCAATCACTTCTAAACGGCCTAATGAACCATATGTGTGAGATACGTTGTTCTTCAGAATATTGATATTCGGTTTACATAGGTGGCTATGAATATAGATTGTCATCTTCTGACAGAACACTAAAGAGGTTTTGTAAAGGTATTGTAGATCCGACGTCTCTAATCGGTAGTTTTCCGTTGTTTCTCCTATCAAATACCAGGTGAATGCCGGAGCGGTAGTTAAACAAACGGGCCAAGGATTGAGCGCTATTGTTCTTTCCTTTTCCTTGTACTATTTTCTTCTCTTATTTACAAACAAATTTACATGAAATACACTAAAATACATGTCGGGAGACACGTTGGGAGCTTAGAGCTTCTCCCGGCTGGGGGCTGGGGCGGTGAGGGAGATACCGAGAGGTCGAATGGCAAGGCGATGTGCAAGGCAATGAGGGACCTCGTCATCCACCAGGAGAGGAAAGCAGCCAATTCCACGCATAAAACGTTGACTACACTAACGTGATTAATTGCCATTGTCGTCGCCGAAAACAATAAATGAATCTGCGATTCATCTGTAGTTCTTAAGGTTATCTAATGTGTACAACCAACGAAACATTTCTTTGAGTAATAAGGAAAAACATTCGAAAATATGATCACTCAGTCTATCAATTGGTATCTCAGCAGTTCTTTTCCACCGTGGATGCAGTTTTACTCCCAAGCTTTTATAATCGCATTCGTATTGTTGCTTCTATTAGACGCCGTAGATTTTGAAATACCTAGCATTGCAATCTTTTTTGGCGAGTTTTCTACCTAAATGTGAAAACGGTAGCGTACGTTTGATTGCGAAAACTTCATTTTTTTTAACTTAGTGAAGGTTAGGAATTTGATTTCACTAAAGAATTTTAACGTAGGAAGATGTTCGAGATAAAGGGGGCGTCCAACTTGGAATGTTTTGCTTACAGTGCTGTGATATTGGACAGGGAATGTGATCTAAGTATTGTTAATTAACCATGGAATAGAAATTGTGCTAATGAATTATATCATCGAATTATATTAGTACAAATTGAAGGTTAATTGAAATAAAATCAATAAAATATTGGTAATGCTTGAGCTTTTAATATATTGTGCGTACAAAGAGTTGGCTTTTATTATTAATATCAGTAATGCTCATTTGTTTATGCTGAAAACTGTAATATTTAAAATGGTTTAGCCAAAAATCTATATTTTCCAGAGCAAAATAAATAATATTTTTCTTGTTTTCACATCTGTTAATATATTCTTATTATTTTGAAAGTTTCAAACCCCTACCAATTTCGGTTTCTAAAAGCAGCTCAATGTAGTTTTCAAGATAGGCGCAGCTTTTTCTTCAGAAAAACAACAGAATTTATTGGATGTTTCAAGAGTTGGCGGAGTTAACGAAGAATCAATTACGGAGCTTCTTAAGGCGACCGAAGGGACTAGAGCGTGGATCTCCAGGCTCTTGACAAACGGCCGATTGTGAGAGCGAAGCCCTAATACTCTCCGTCTTCCAGACTGCTTCATTGGTCCGAGTGTCTTTGTTGCTTCAACAGCGCTTCGTGCCCCAATGCCCTCAATACTCACTACCCTTTCCTTCCCAAATTTCACTATTTTCCTTTCCTACAATTTTCCATTCTTCTCAAAGTATCATTTCCTGCCTTCTCCCTCTCACGCTCTCCGCTCTCGTATTCCTCGTCTCCTTGGAGTTCTTACCCCAATCTATTTCCTTTCACATCTATTAACCTCACTGTTTTCATTTCTTTAAACCCATACTTAATTTGTTAATCTCATAGCGCCAGTTCCTTGCGCAATTGCTATAAAATCCACTTCACCTTTTGCTCTCTCCATTCTCATTTTCTCGTCTCGTCCCTCTCATTGGGCGCCGCCTTTCATCACGCCGAGCACCATCGCCTTCTCCGCCGTCGTCTTCGTCGCCATCGGCCGATTAGCGCGCGGAACCGCTCCCAACCACCGCCAACCCAATAATCCGCGCTCCTTCGCCTTCATATTTCTTTCGGCCGCCCTTTTCGCGCCTCCTTCCTTCCTCACCTCGCGTATAAATTCATCCACTTGCGAGCCCGCCCCCCTCTCCGCCCGCCTCTCATTTCATTCAACTTTATAGTTCCGGGGCGCGACTAACCAAGAAGCCGAAATCCCCGCCCTCAGCACAAATTTTCTTAAGCGGATCAAATGACTTGGGTGGTAAAGCTTGGAGGACTTAACTTGACTTACGTAGTGAATCCTTGGCTGTCACAGGCGACTACGTAAGGCTCAGTGGGCGGCGAGAGAGACGGCGAGGCGAGGCGAGACGAGGCGAGGCGAGAGGACGGCCAGGGAAGAGGAGGGGCGGAGGAGGCGGGGCAGGCGAGGGTGGTGCTGAGTTGGGCGCGGCGGAGAGAATGAGGAGGCGGTTGTGAGGAGACTAATTTCGACCGCGACCATTTCCTTTCTTTTTAGGCTCTAGAAGGGTAAGAAATGTTACTATATACCTACGAACAATTTAATTTCTCTTATTAATTATCTAAACTATTTTATTTTCCCCTAAGGAAGTGTGTAATAGGTAACCTCAATACAATTTTGGTAATGTGAGTCCAGCTACATCTAATAAGGTCAGTCTTCAATTTTGTAACCCAGTTTCATGTAATGTAATAAAGTACAATGTTTTACATCAACCATTGTACTGAAATATTGTTATCGCACATTTGTTCTTGTTATATCTTCTGATTATCTTCTGTTATTGAAAGCGGTTTGATTTATATGCTAGCACCTCCCTGAGGTCAAAATAAGTCCCAGAAAAGTCTTCTGATCACGTCTAAAATCATAAACAGGACATTTCCTAAAAAAAGTAGTATTTCTTAAGAATGCCAAAAACGTAAACACAGTGTTATCGAGGCACGAAGACGTCTGGATCACACCCGATCGCCAGCAATCTCCTGCTCCTCGTCTGTCGGCCTGTGACCCGCCCCCGCTTCTTGAGGACCTGATTTATTCGGAGTCAGCAGTCGCGCCGGGCGGAGACGGGCGCGGGCCGCTGATATCCGCGTCTCCTTGCCGCCTCGCGCGCATAAATAACGTCCTCGCAGCGCACGGCGCTCCGGGGCTTACCGCCCCCGCCCCCGCCCCCGCGCGGGCCTTCGCTCCGGCACGTGAGCAATCGGCTCCATCCGTCTCCGCAGCCGCCTTGATGCACTGCGGGCCCGCCCGCGCAGCCCATGCACCGATGCATAATTCGCGGATCCGATATGTAGGCGTGCGTGTGGTTAGGTTCGCAAGATGACTTTCTGTGTGTGCGTATGTGTGCGTGCGTGTGTGTGCGTGAGCATGTGTGCGTGAGCATGTGTGCGTGAGCATGTGTGCGTGAGCATGTGTGCGTGCGTGTGTGTGTGTGCGCGCGCGTGTGTGCGTGAGCGTGAGCGTGTGTATGCGCGCTCGCGTGTGTGTATGCATGTGCTCGCATGTATGCGCACGTGCGTGCGTGCGTGCGTTCGCGCGGTGACCTTTTTCTCGCATCTGGAGAACAAAGAGTTCTTGCAGCAAGTACAAGAAATAGTTATACTGTGCATTTTCACCGGAATGGTGTTACGATCTCCTGTTGTGTCAAATTGTCATTGAGATTTCGATCTACGTTTTTAGCATTGTAAGCATGATAATTGTTCAACCAGTGGCGCTAGATAAAGTACTTTCTGGCAAATTCGGAAGTTGAGTCAGCATCACCTCGACAAACCTTTTCCCTCCCATGAACACATTGATCCCTGATCGGTGACTCTCGGCGATTCAACCAACTCCCTGGCCATGGAATTTTCATTCCCCCCCCATGGTGAATCATTTTGGAAATAGTTCTCCAAAATTGTGATGTTCGATGTCTTATCCTCAGCGGAACCCAAACACCCAAGTAGCCCAGCACGCAGTTGCTTGGCTTTCCGGTGCAATTATAAATTAAAGGACATTGGTAGGAATGTTATACGATTTCGATGGTCTGATGATATGCGTGAAATTCAAAAAGTGAAAACACTTCTTCCGTAAGCAATATTCCAACTATCCATCTTTGCTTTCTTGAAGAGCTGCTGCAGCAATAATCAAATGCATCTTAATCCCTTTGAAATAAATTAACGGATGAGTCCAAAATTGTACTTTCGTGATTGTTCAATAATATAAGCTAATTGCAGCAGAAGCATTTCTTTATGTCTGTTTCAAAGTAATTTCGTACAATCAGATTTCTTTTAATTTATAACTAAAATATACATTTTACTTGAAATTTACTGTGCATTGCAACAGGGTGAAATGGTATAATCTCATTCTAAAGACAAAAACTTGAGAAAGTTGATACGTAGAACAACTGAAATTGAATTGAACAATTGAATTGTAAAACATTTGAAAAACTCTGAATTGTAGTGTTGAGATATTTTACCACTTCGATGTGAAGTGTGATTACGAAAGAGCTTTTTTCTGAAATAAGTCACGGAATGACTTCAAAGAATTCAGGGAAGAAATGATCACGCTTCGCATATATTTTCCCAGCTGCGATTACGTAGGTTCACGGAGTTCTGCCGAGCCTTTCCTTTTGATAAAAACTTCTTAATTGCCTAAGTTGGAAATTAGCGAAGTTAGATGAATCGCCGATGCCGTTCCTCAAAGCTTGGAAACTAATTTCAATCTTGTCTCCCTGATGAATGCTGCAGCCTACAGTTTCTACTCTCTCCGTTTTGGTAGGGACAGTTCATAAACGTTTAGACTGTCAGATGCCTTTACGTTTCCTTTCAGTGCATTTATTCTTTTTTCTTTCAAATTATGAATTTCATTATACATTAGTTATTACTTTAGAACTTTCATCAACGATGATGTTGTGTTATATTAGTGCACTCATATGGATGCTAATAGAAGATACATTTAAAGTTTTATCACAAGTGTTCTAATGGTCATATTATAATACAAGTGTTATAATGACTTTATTATATCACCTCTTTCCGAGAGTTTGAAACACTCGACACAGTTTGTGACGGACAAGGGACAGTTCATAAACGTTTTGACGGTCAGCTGCTTTTTTCTTTAGGTTTCGTTTCTATGCAATTATTGTTTTTTCTTTCAAATTACGGGTTCCATTTTACATTATACATTAGATACTACATTAGAACTTTCATTTACGCCGATGCAGTAATGTTAGATTAATGCACTCATATGGATGCTAATAGAAGATGCATTAAAAGTTTTATCGCAAGTGTTCTTCATGATCTTATTACAATACAAGAGTCATAACAACTTCATTATATCACTCCTTTTAGAGTGTTTGAAACAGTCAAGTAGCTTTAGGATCTTAACTAAACCGTTCACGTACAAAATAAGAGAATTAGAAATCTAACGTGAAAAGATAGATTTTTAATTTTTGTTGAAAAAAGTTTAAATAATGTTCGAGTATGATGACCTCATGGTAGAAAAGCAATATTCTCTTTGTTATGATGTCCAAACTAACTTTGCATTAATATGCGAAAAATATTGTTTCACATTGCACTTCAATTAAAAATGAATTTAACTAGAGTTTTGGAGAATGTACTATTCACAACTTTAGTAGGGATTGTAATATTGCAACATAGTACCATTTTAAACCTTAACAAAATGAAATAAACTAAATTTCGATGTATTTTCTAGAATACACAAATTTTATACATTAATGAAAACAACCATTCTTCTGTCAATTTAGTTGGGTCAGCCAACTAGACAGAGAATGGGAGATGGACCTGCCCTATGAGGCAACTATAATTATTTTTCAGTTAGTTTTTTTTATTGAAAGATATTCATTATTTTGAGTAGATAAGCTATAATTTGCCACAAATGCTATTCGGCTTTTGTATATCTTTGCAACGTTTCTTTTCGAATTATGAGTTCGTTTAGTTTGATTGATTGGTTTTTCGTGTTTCCGGGCGCGTGGGGTTTCCCCCTAACCAGGACTCTCCCACCAGCAGGGCACCGTCCCAGCCGGGACAAGCTCTAAGCTCCCGACCGGTCTCCCGGAATATGTGGTAGTGTAGTGCATGTTAGTGTGTGTGTGTGTGTGTGTGTGTGTGTGTGTGTGTGTGTGTGTGTGTGTGTGTGTGTGAGTGTATGGGGAGAGGATAGGACAAGGAAGAGGAAGGACAGATCGCGCGCGGTCCGTGGCCCGTTTGGTAGGGTACTGCTCCGACATTCGCCTGGTGTTGATCGGAGAAACCACGGAAAACTACCGTTCAGAGCAGCCGGCCGCTAGAATTCTCCTCCAGACAGGGACTAAATTCGACCTAGCTGAAAAGCTAGTGTCGAAAATCCTGCCGCAGTCAGGACTCGAACCTAGGACCTCCCGGTCAGAGGCGCTGCAGTCACATCAGTTCGTTTAGTGAAGTTATTAACATTATTTTATAGGAGTTCAGTTGGTAAAGGTTTTCCTTTTATGAACGTTATGTAGATGCTACCGATAAACTCACTTTACTCATTAAAGTTTTATTAAAGTGATGAGAGAATGTGGAACACCTTTCATTCAAATTTATTTAAAATGTGCCGTTTGTTGATTACTGCATTGACTTGTTTTTCTGTCTTTGAATCCGTAAGACATTCAGGTTCCTCGTATGTTTACTACGGTTATACTTTCTGTTTTCTTTCCCAAGTCCAATTCTACTTCTCACCTGCTTTGCTAGTCTCATCCCGACGCGGCTTCTGTTCCTCCTCAACTCCCGGGCCTCGCGATGTTCTCGCCCCAGGCCTCTCGCTCCCCTGCTCTCCCGGTGCGGCGCGGCGCGGCGCAGGGGCTCTTAAACCTCTGCCGCCGCCGCCGCCGCCGCCGCGGCCGTCACATAAACATCTTGCCTTCTTCTCTGCGTAATGGGAATGCGTGAGGAGCGTCTGTTGTGTGCATTTCTCCGGCTCCCTATCTCGGCGTCTTTCCATGTGCGCTCCCCTCTTGCCTTTGCCTCGTTCCTCCGTATCTCTGTCTTTAATAGCAATCACTGATTTCTCTGTTTGTAAAATATCTACTACTCTTAAAACCTTTTTTCGCGGAATCCTCTATGCTGTTTTCATTTCATCGTCGCTGCATATACCTGTGCGAATCTTGGGTTAATCTGTACTATCTTCCCTGCATTGTCACTGATCTATCCACATACTAAATTTCTCTCGATTCCTCCTGCCCATCACTTTTCTAGATCTCTCTTTCTCTCTCTCTGTCTCTTTCTCTCTGATTCTCAATCTGTTTCTCTCTCTGTCTCTCTCCCTGTCTCTCCCTGTCTCTCCCTGTCTCTCCCTGTCTCTCCCTGTCTCTCCCTGTCTCTCTCTGTCTCTCTCTGTCTCTCTGTCTCTCTCCCTGTCTCTCCCTGTCTCTCCCTGTCTCTCCCTGTCTCTCCCTGTCTCTCTCTGTCTCTCTCTGTCTCTCTCTGTCTCTGTCTCTCTCTCTGCCTCTCTCTGTCTGTCTCTCTCTCTGCCTCTCTCTCTGTCTCTCTCTGTCTGTGTGTGTCCCCCCCTCTCTCTCTCACACACACATACACACACTTTCCTAGAACCTTTACCTTACTGACTTCTCCTGCTCCCTCCGCGCCTCACTTCTTTCTTTGTCCTTCGAGCATCTTCCCCGTCACCGTGCCTCTACCTTGCGCCCTTCTCCCGGTAGCATTCGAGCCTCTACATAAACAGTCGGCCGCCCGCTCGCCCCCTCCGAGCACCCGATGCGTCGCAGCGGCGTCGCCCACGCCTTCCGATTCGGAGGCTCCTTTTTATACATCTTTAAATCACTCCCCCTCATGAAAATAGTCCCCACCTTCACATCTCATTGAAGGCTGATGCGGCGGGGCGCGCGCCCATAAATCGGATTCCGCGCCGATGGGAGGGAGCCCGCCCCGCCCCGCCCCCCGCCGCTTTCTTGTTGTCTCTCTCCGAACAAACGACAGCTCCGCTGCGAATGCAATACGACGTCCCTCCTCTGAATGTTTCCGAGTGCGCTATTTACGCGGGCACCAGAAACAGGCGAGCATCAGAGGGGTTTATGGGTTCGTTAAACATTCATGATGGGAAAGAGACTGGGGAGAACTACGTAGTTTCTACTTCAATTAACTTATTCCTATATGAGCATGTGGTGTTCATAGATGTTTTACCTTTTTGGTATATGAGTGGAAAGATTACGTTTGATGTTTATTGAATGAATCTGACAAGGGGAGTTTTCAGAATCAGACTGACATGATCTGAAGATCTCATATACAATATTTTTTGCTTTCTGTATGACAGCTATTTATTTTATGATCAGTTCTCCCATTAGAATTATAACACTATTACTCTTTTACAGGAAGTGATATTCAGTAGAGCGACAAGAGATCTGCTGCTATCTCCTGCTTCAATAAGCTATTTCGAGATATTTTGTATACATTGGTAAGAACTCACTATTTAGTATATTTTCCTCTCTGTTTCTCTTCACATTCTTTTCCTTACCTGCTCTTTAGTCTTACATCACTTTTCAACTCAAAATTAATATCCTGAAGAATTATGATTTTTTGGAAGCATCATCTTTCTCTTTAATTATCTGGTATTGAAAAAACGATTATTATTGATTTCATTCTATAAAAAAACTTATATATAAAATCAAGTCTTAGGAATAAAAAATTCGAGGAACTTGACGAAAATCCAAAAACAATGAAACAGTTTAGATTTTGACGTAAATTGCAAATATTTCATCGTGGTTTTCCACCTATTCTCATACTGCAGGAACCGACTAAACTAGCACACTCAATGCGTGACAGCTTTCGACATAGATGACGTCATGCTGCAGCAAGGCTCTAAAGAAGAGGCCACCCGCCACTAAATATTTGCTATTTAGGTAGTGTTATGAAACAGTAATTTTTTTAATATTTTTGGAATGTAAAAGAACTGTTGCCTGTTCATATACTATATTATATTATCCTAGTATTTACGATGGCGTTTTTTTGTTAAGATATTCAATTTATTGCAATGTTAGAGAAGAGTATTTTATTTGTTGTTCTGGAGCATTATGCGTGGTTCTTTTTGGAAAACCATTTTGTGCACTTTTGTTCAGCAGCATTTTGGCTGCTGTCGAACATTAGTATAACTTAAATAAAGGTGGATGAATATAATTATTTTGATTAAATATCAACGCCAAAGGATTATCAAAACTATATCGCGCTATAAAACAAGCAATTTAGAATGGTGATCATGTATTGATATAGTATACGAAAGATACTAAGGCTGATCAAGCACTCGAAATCTTTTTGACTGTACGTGAACGGGCGAGGAGGCGGACGGTGACGGCGGGGAAACGTGGTGACAACTTCGAAGACGGTGATTAAGAGGAAAAAGCAGATTGAGATCCAAAACAGCGGGGCTGTAATTAAATAGTTGAAGTGGTGCGGTGTGATAATAACAGATGTGAGTGCGTGGTAAATGACACAGCGCTAATGAGCCTATATTTTTTTGAATCGTGATACAGTATTAACTGCATTAGTAATCAACCTTTAGTAAACACTCAAACACGCACTAGTAAACACACTTTTGTTCAAGATTCAATTATCTTGGAATGTTTTTGACGGAGTACGTGAGTGCTCGGGTGGTTCCAGCGAGTTCCTTTGGAACGCACCGAGGCCTTCCGGGCAATGGCGGCGCCGGCGGCGTCGGCGGGAGCAGTTACATCGATCGGCGAGGGCGGGGCGGGGCGGGGCGGGGCGGGGCGGGGCGAGAGGCGCGGGCGCGGGGCGGTGGCGGCGTCTTATCTACTTGTTCCGAGAGCGCTCCGGGCCGCGGCCGCGGATTCCGCCAGATTTTCGAGAGATTCCCGCGGCCTGCCCTTTGCCTCCTCGCCGCCGCCGCCGCCGCCACCGCCTCCAGCTCCAGATGCATCACGGGCGCGGCGTCCCGGAACGCCCACCGCTTTGTCTCAAAGCCGCGCAGTCTCTTCTCGGCCGCGCCCCGCCCCACCCCGCTCCGCCTCGCCCCGCCACGCCCTTCCCCGCCCTTCCACGCCCTCCCCGCCCTGCTCCGCCCTGCCCCGCCTCACACCGCCCCGCCTCGCCTCGCCCCGCCTCGCTTCGCCTCGCCTCGCTTCGCCTCGCCTCGCCCCGCCTCGCCCCCGCCTCGCCCCGCCCTGCCCTGCACCGTCCTGCCCTGCACCTGTCCCGCCCGCACCGCTCCGCACTGCCCCGCACCGCACTGCCCCGCACCGCCTCGCCTGCCACGCCCCGCCTCGCCACGCCCCGCCTCGCCACGCCCCGCCTCGCCCCGCCTCGCCCCGCCGCGCCCCGCCTCGCCCCGCCTCGCCCCGCCTCGCCCCGCCTCGCCCCGCCTCGCCCCGCCTCGCCCCGCCTCGCCCCGCCTCGCCCCGCCTCGCCCCGCCTCGCCCCGCCTCGCCCCGCTTCGCCCCGCCTCGCCCCGCCTCGCCCCGCCTCGCCCCGCAATGCCCCGCCTCGCTGAAGCTGGAGCTGGAGACAGCGTCGGAGACAGCTCCGTCATATCGACTGCTGCACTCGCTCTTATTGTTTCTGTTACTTCGAAAGATTTTTGCCTTTCAGTATTTCGAGACTGTTGATCGTATTTACTGTCAATGCATTGTCTACTCACTGCTCGTTCCCGCTGTTTCTATTATTCAGTTTTACAATCGACTAGTCTCTTTTGTTCAAGACTACGTATATGAATTGTTTACCAATGCAGCTGATACTGTACCACAATTCAAAAAAAAAATGCCTCGTTAGCACTGTTTCACTTATCATGCAGTAACATCAGTCATTATCACACCTCACCACTCCACTTCAATTATAACATTACAGCCCCGCTGTTTTGGATCTCAATCTGCCTTTTCCTGCCAGTCCCCGTCTGCGAAGTTGCCGCCCCCGCGCTTCCCCGCCGTCGAGGCGCCCCCTCCGCCAAGCGGCTTGATCGAGTGCGGGCGCAGGCGAAGGCGACGGCTCGAGCGCGCAGCCCGTCACGTGCCGCTGGTGTCCTCCCGGAAATGACGTCAGCCGTGACGTTTCCATACGGCCGGGCTCCCCCTGCGTATATTTTAGCGAGGTTTTATTCTCGACACAGGGGAAGAAGAATGAAATGAATTTAGTTGTATGAGAGATTTCGGTCGTGAATCGTTTAAATGTCCCCATTTTTTCTTTAATTTGGATGGGATTTTTTGGCTGTTTGTACCAAGAGGCAAATGAATGAGTATGAAGGTTAATAATTTTTGTTGCAGTCAATTTGCAACGCAATGTTTGGCAATTTCATGACACTATGCACTATTCAGCTTTATCGTTGGCTATGTCACGATATACGTGAGAATGTTTGATATTCATTTCATTGTAGCACACTGGAGGTGAAGTTGTATAGAGCATATACAAGAGCATGTTCCTAGAGTTGACATACATTCAGAATAATGTTTTTTACGAAAATATGATAGAAAAATGTTGATGCATATACGTAATGTAATGATCAGATTAATGTATTGCTACGGTTGAGTCAGGTAATTGCAGAGCTATTCAAATTTTAACTATAAAATATGCATTCTTTAGAATAGGAATGTAATGTAAGTATGAAATAACTCAATATCTCAATAATTAAATTTTAAAATATTATATCCTTTAAAAATACATTTGGTCATTTTTTGCTACCAGTCTCGATTCAATAATTTTTTAAAATAATAAGCATGTATTTAGAACAAAAAAATTGTAACAACTACACCAGTCGTTAATGTTTCATCATTTTTAGATTAATGTTTATTTTAGTTTATATAAACGTTATATTGCCTTTTAAATGCTAAGTGGAATTTGTTAGTGTCTGTTCATTGCATTTAGTTTTCTAGAAGGGTTTATGAACAGTAAAATTAGATGTTGGGTTGAAATGTTTAAACAATGAAAATTGACATTGTGAATTAGGTTTAATTCACTGCGGTAAGTGAATGAGTGATTGTGTAGCTCATGCTTTGTTGAAGAGACTGCGCAGGTGATTCATCAAAGCTTATGTGTTCAGAGCTGTGTTGGTAGTCGCAACGCAAACATAGAAGTCCACCTTTACCAGCGTAAAAGCCACAGAGCCGTTTGCAAGCCGCGAAATCAATTCATCGCGGCGCAAATTCGTTTCCGCCGACGTTGCCCGCTCCCGGGCCCCGGCGCCGCCGTCCGCGCTCGATGTCCCGCGCCAGTGGCCGCCTACCAGCTCTACACGCCACCGCCCGCCCTGCACTCGCCCACGCCATGCACCGCCCGCCCGTCCTCGCCTCCGACACGCTGCCCCCGCCCGCCCCCTCTCGCCTTGCTATTCCCCTCGCCACTCCCAACCTGCCTCACCTCCAACACACCGCCCCCACCCGTTCCCTCTCGCCACTTTTCTCTCTCCTCGCCACTCCTACCCTGCATCACCTCCAACACACCGCTCCCACCCCCTCTCGCCATTTCCCTCTCCCCTTGCCACTCCCACCCTGCCTCACCAACAAACACACCGCCCCCACCCGCCCCCTCTCACCATTTTCCTCTCCCCTCGCCACTCCTACCCTGCCTCACCTCTAACAAGCCGCCCCCGCCCGCCCCCTCCCGCCAATCCCCTCTTCCCTCGCCACTCCACCCTGCAATCACCAACAAACCCACCGCCCCACCGCCCCCTCCCGTCATCTCCTTGCCACTCCCACCCTGCCTCACCTCCAACACAACGCCCCCATACGCCCCCTCCCGCCTTGCTATTCCCGTCTCCCCTCGCCACTCCCACCCTGCCCCACCCCGCCTTGTACTCAGTGCCGCGCCCACCGAACCTCCCTCTCTTTGCCCCACCTGCCCCGGCGCCTCTCCCGCCCAGCCTCTGCCGCCCACCCGCCAGCCCGCGTCCCGCGCGCGGTGCAGTTTACGACGCCGTTGGAGCAAACCGGTATTTACGCGGTTTTTAATTGCGCCGAATCAGCCGGGATTATGGGGAGCGCGCTCTGCGGCCGCGGCGCCCACGCGCCGACGCGCGCCACGGCGGCGGATTGTTTTGCGGGTTAGCCGATCCGCCCCTGCCACGCGATCGCCGCCCATCGACGCGACTAATTAATAATGCCCCCGAGGCCACGTGGCGTATGCCGAAGAATATACCGCGAGTTTTGTTGTTGCATTTGCAGGATTTATATAAATGTTTATGCTTATTTCTTTATGAATTGAACACTGTGGATAATGTGATGTTCTGCATTTTGTGCAAGAATAAACGAATCTTATGATATGAATGTGAGAACATTTTCATGTATAAATTAGGTAGCGTATTTTGCAGCTTGATCGAGGGAGTATTGAGGAAGGATCAATTAAGATAACGCATTCTATAATAAAAGACAGTATGCAACTTTTTCCTTCACTAGTATGCCAATAAACCGAAGTTACAGAAAGCAACAGAAAAATCATCGCGAATTTTTTAATACAATGTAATAAACACTGACGTGGTGAGCGCAGGCAACAAAATCAAGACATGGAAGCACAAACAATTTTCAGAAATGAAAGGGTAATGTGGAGTTGATTCGTTTACTTCAAAATGAATGTATATGTCACAAAAAACAGTGCATCGTACTCATTGCTAGCAAGGAATTCTGTCGCCTGCACAAACTCTCCAAGGCTCCCTCCATAGTCCTCGACGAGCGTGTGTGTGCCCAGGTGGCATTCGCATCCCCTGCGTTTACATTCGGCGGTCAACAGAGCCCAAGAGCACTCAGGGCCCCTCCAGACGGCTCTCCGCGTCCTTCTCCCGTCGCGCACCTGCGGCGCCGCGCGCGCCGTCGCCGGCTGGCCAAGGCGCGTGCCGCGGCGGCCGCGAGCCGACCCGCGCCGCCAAGTCAACAGCCGCGTAATCGGACTCTGCACGCACGCCCGCGCGAGCGCTCCGCGGCGCGCGTTGACGCAAGAAGCGGCCACCGTCGCGCGCCCCTCGGCCACGTGGGCGCGCGCGACTGCGCCGCGCCCCGTCCCGCCCCGCGCCGCGCCCCGCCCCGCCCCGCCACGCGCCACGCCCCGCGCCCCGCCACGCCCCGCGCCACGCCCCGCGCCGCGCCGCGCCCCGCCCCGCGCCCCGCCCCGCGCCCCGCCCCGCGCCCCACCCCCCGCCACACGCTCCGTACCCCGCCCCGCGCTCCGCCCCGCGCCATGCCCCGCGCCCCGCCACGCCCGGCCACGCCACGCGCCACGCCACGCCACGCGCCCCGCCCCGCGCCCCGCCCCGTGCCCCGCCCCGCGCCCCACCCCCCGCCACACGCCCCGTGCCCCGCCTCGCGCTCCGCCCCGCGCCACGCCCCGCCCCGCGCCGCTGTCCTGCTCCCGCCTGACCGCTCGCGCCACCTAATCCCCGGCCTCCATAAGCAGCGCGGCGGCTAAGCTCCGCTCATTACCGCGTGTCAACAAGGATGTCCCGCCGGCCCGGCCGCCTCCGCCGGAAGCTGGACTGCGCGGCGTGTCGCCTCCGCTGTTACCACAACGCGCCGCCCCCCTTCCTCTTGGCCCGGCGCCGCCGTCACCTTCGAACGGACTCGCAAACATTTCACCTCGCCCGCTCCGCTTTCCCGACCCGCGTCGCCTTACCCTCTCTCTCTCTCTCTCCCTGCGGATGTCTCGTTCCCCGTTGATATCTCATCTCTGAGTTAGCAGGTGTTTACACCACCTCCCTCCGTACTGACCTTCTCCCGATCACCAATCCCCGCCCTTCTGCCTCCTCCATTACGTACTGCTCAGTCGCTGACGTGTAATGCCACCGGGGAATGGGTGCGCTACTGAACGCCACCCACGCCAAACATTTTACGCTAAACAAGCGACACAGCTCGTCGAGCATATGGTGTATACAGTCTGCTGAGGATTCGCTGGAGATAGACTGACCGCAAGAGATGTTTGCTTGTAGGCACATGACCGTGTAGTCGACAGCGACACTGATTGAGTACTGTAGACACATGGAGAACGCGAGATTACGGATTCTGTGAAGGCAAGTGTCATTTACAAACAGACGTAATTCGTGCAATCGCCACAATATGTGAATGATCAACGTTTACATTTAGCCCTTGACGTTTATGTGTACTTTTTTGCTTTAATTTATTATATACAATAATTAATAATTTAAAAATTATATTAAAGTAATTAAATAAAAATAATTACTTTAAAATAAACCTATCGTTAGATGAGCAATAACTTTATCCAACGAAAATATCATTACGAAAAACCATTGCCGTTTCACCATATTTATGTAAAATATTATCAAATGTTAATACTTAATCATTAAGTACACTTATTAACCCATGCTTAAAGAACCGTGTAAGACGAGAAATTGAAAATGATCCATTGCTTTTCTCATAATGTATTTAATAGTGAATGCCAACAATTTATATTCATAGGACTTGACTTGTGTAATGGATTTAACACTTTAAGCAATGCTGATATTCAGAGCTGCTCGCCCTAAATATAGAATTTCCAATGAGGTAATTATAACTAGAGACAGGATTTTTATGTAATTACGTGTTTTTTTTCTACTTACCGTACTCAAAACTGTAATAATGATGAATCGTTGGCATTGTAACACAATATTCAATTTTTTATATTTTACATATTTTTACACGTTTACATACTTTTACATATTTAGTTTCTATATTACATATGACATATTTTGCTATTTTCACAAAATATTTTTTATTTTCTCAATTTTCTTTTTTTATACTCATTTTTTATGAAAAGAAATATTTTCTAAAAAATCAGAATGTTTTCCTATATTATTGCTGAGTGCTGTCGAATCGAGATGCGCTAAGTTAAGACACGGTCAGATGTTCTAACAATCCGAGCCTTAATTTCCGAGAAACTTTAGCGATCGCCGATGTGTAATACTTCGATGAGAATGCTGCACGATATAGTGATTGTTTGCTGGTTGTAGATATCGCCAGTTTGTACAAGGGCTTCTATTGCCGTCTAGTCTGGCTGCTAAACCATCGTCCTGGATAGCAATGGATGAAGCTTTCATTACTAACGGAAAAGTTCTATGGTGTAAAATATGCATTAACTTGTGTTCCCCAAATAATTTTTAAAAAGTTTGTATTATTTTTAAATTTGTTTAGGAATTTTTTTATAAATGTAATTTTGTATTAGATATATGTGTTTTATAATTAGTGTGTTTTAATATTACATATTATATTCGATTGTTTGGTCAAACTTTAAAAAAATCGAATTTCTTCTCGTTTTGGTACGAAGTAAAAATAACTTACGACGTATCACAACTCATCAACAAAAAACCAAAGCGTGTAAAATATCTGTTTTAAAAATAATTCACATTTTCTTACCGTATTTGTGGGCATATAAGACGTATGCTTTTTTAAATGTCTCTGTAAATGAGGTGTGTTTAAAACGCCGATGTACAATTTCTGAGAGGTCAAATTGTGATATGAACAGTTTGTGGTTTTAAAAGAAAACGTGATGGGAAGAAAACATGTTTTATTTAGAGTTGCTGGTGTCCAGCAATTTCTACTAAATGATTCTTAAACGAATGAGTGCTCAACTTCTAGAATCCAGAGAGAAATCTTTCCGTGCTCTCATGTCGCCGATGCTGAGCTCTTACTACGAGCGTTCACTGGTATGAACTTGTTGAAAACCACGAAGCGTATTCGGTCATTCTTGGCGACGTCGACCTCTCAAATACGTGAAAGCAAGCGCGGACCAGCAGTTCGCTTACCCGAGTTGTCACTCGCTACGACCAATCCCGGCGGATCTTTTGGATACACTCGCGCTTTTTCCTTCCGTGCTCGGCGTCGCGGCGGCTGCCGTCGTAAAAGCGATGTTTCATCGCACAGCGACTGCGAAGCTTCTGCCGCCGCCGCCGCCGCCGCCGCCGCCGCCGCCGCCGCCTCCGCCTCCGCAGTTGGCCGAGACCAACCAACCCCAGCCCCTTGCTGGGGACAAGGCTGCGCCCAGCGGGCAATAAATTCCTTCTGCGCAATTGCGCTCTCGCGAGCGGGCGTCTCGAGCCCCGCAACCGACTCGTCCTTCCCGCGCCGTTGCTACTCCGCTACTATTGGGGTTTCCACTAGCTAAACAGAAAATTGAAGTTGGAAATGAAAGCATTACAAGATTAACTGATATTTTGGATGTGCTTGTAATTCCGTCTGTGACATTTGTTGTCGATTTCTCAAAAAAACAAAAATAATTGCAATACACAGATTATTTTTTTTTGCAACTCTTCAAAAATAATTCGTTTCAAAAGAACGATATTATGAAGATATCAATGCTAACGTGTCAAGGTTTCTCCGAGACCTCGGAATGCAAGGGCGCAGCTGACAGAAGATGCAAGACAAACAAAAAACTGGCCCTTGTATTAAGTTTATTGGAAATGGTATTGTTACTCAATAAATATATCATTTTGTGAATTGAAAGTCGCTATTTACATTTTAGAGATATAAATTTTCGTAGTTGATTGAGGAAAGTTAATAATGAAAGTTCCAAACACACTACTTGATTTTCAACTACATATGAAACAACTCGAATTATATTTATTTTGGTGGTGAATGTAGAAAATTGCATTTTAATCCAAATATAATCTGAGTTCATGTTTAAAAGGCATTCATGAGATCCTGTTCCTCACAAAAATATTAATTCTCTATGAATAAGAACATGCAATTTTGTTCTGGGAAATTTCATTCTTTGTCTCGTTTTCGCAAAATTAACATTGAATTCACACATTATATTTACAATAGTTACTAAAAATCAGGAAAATGTTTAATACATCAAAATAATAATCAACCTAAAAACATTATGAGCACGCAAACGTGAAACAGTTAATTGTGTTAATGAAAATAATTAAACATGGTTATTAGAATTTCACAAGGACATGTGAACAACACTCAGTAAAACAGACTAACCATGAGTATTCTAGAATTAAAAGTAAAATATTGCGAAATACGTATTTACGAAACGTAGATACTGGATTCTCTCAACTCATGTTAGCTGTTTTCTTTGTGATTTGTAAACGTGTAAATGTAAATTTGTATGCAGGTCTTCCACCTACAAAATTGAAATTGGTTTTCCTTGAACTACGTAAATTTGCTTTGCCTTGCCACCAGGACAACGAAGGCTTTCCTGTTTTTTAGAAGCACAAGGCCTGTGATGTTGAACTGTTATTTGCGTATTCTTCCGAGGTGTCGATTTTAACGACCGAACGAACTGCCTGGTTAAATGAGTAAGTGACTTTATTGTTTACCAGAAGTATGCAACATTTTATTTAAGATTGCTATGTGGGCATGTCCCAGTGACATTAGAAGCGTATGAAGATATCAGTTTGGGTTTGTTAACAAATGTAAACATTGACTCAAGTCAATTTATTCATGATCAGAATCTGTTATCTCAGTCTAGACATTGATGTATAATAATTTATTATTATTGGCTCATGAGTGCGAGTTGTTCACTTATGTGAATTGAATTCATCAATGGAGTTAGAACATCCATACACAATAATTTATTCATGATTTTATTCCAATACGTTGTTGAACACTGATATATAATGATCTATTCATACTTTAGTTCATATATGTTAATTTGTATTCGTCAGTTGAGTTGATACATTGATACTTAGCAATTTATTCATTATTTTATTCAAATATGTAAATTGGATTAATCAGTTGAAGCACTGCTGTATAACAATTTGTTCATGCGTTGTTCAAATATGTTTATTTAGATTCATCAATTGAGTTGAAACACTGATGGAAATAATTTGTTCATGTTTTTATTCAAATAAATGAATTTGAATTCATCAGTTGAATTGAAACACGTATGCACAATAATTTATTCCTACCTTTGTTCAGGTTTGTTAATTGGATTCATCAGTTGAGCTGAAACACTGGTGTGTAATAATTTATTCTTGTTTTGTTCAAATATGTTAATTTAGATTCATCATTGGAGTTGAAGTACTAATGCAGATTAATTTGTTCTTGCTTACTATGAATATAAATTGTCCAAATACGTTAATTTGAATTAATCAGTTGAGTTGATGCATGATGACTTATTCATGATTACTATGAGTTCTATAGTTTGATTGAAACATTCATTTATCACAGATCACCCATGTTGCCAAGGGGGCAGTTTTGGTATGAACCTATCAATTTGTCTGAATTACATTCATGGAATTACTTGAAACTCTGTGCTTGCTGCGAAACCCTAAAAGAATATTTTTAATTAAACGCTCACCACTACGAAAGATTGGGGGTAGCAAGGGTAGCAACATTGCAAGGACGATATTCAAGCCTTCTCCTCCTGCTTTACCACTGGAGGTGAGCATAGGGTGGGTCTGATACATTAGGGGGACCGTTTTTTAAGGTAATCATTTCCAAAGGTTCCATGGATATAAAAAAATATTTGCATGCATCATAAGCCTTACAAGCAGTGAAATGATGTGCCTCTAAAGATGTATAAGTCAATAAATTCATTTTAACGAATTTCAATGAGAAAACAATTTTTTCATGAAAAATAATAATTTCGCTTATCTTATATTGTGCTCAATCTTTTACTTTCTCACCCTTAATAAGGATCTTCTTATGGAGAGAAAGTTATGTAATGCAGGAGGAAAAATCAGCAAATTTTCGGCAGCAAAACTCTTCTATAAATCGAGTTGCTAAATTTAGACAAAATATCCTCTATCACGTAGTGTAGTCAGTCAGTTGTGGGTCCTTGATACCGAAAAATCGATTGACAGCAAAACATGTCAGGCTGTCCGTGTGTCTGTGAACAACACTAGTGGCTTAACCATTCAGCCGATTTTCTCAAAAATTGATATTCCCCAATTGATCTCCCTGATGTCGCAGACATTTGTACTTGAAATCGATATTTTAATTTTGGGGGTTACATTACATGAAGCCCCTGGGATATTTTCCAAATTTTCAAAAAAATGGCACCATCGTTTTTTATTAAATTTTGTCGTTGGATAGTGTGAAGGACGTTTAAGAAAATGATGCAGATCTCATTTTCGTTGAAAACACTGATTTTTCGAAAATTGCAAAAATATTTTTTTTCTGAGTCTTACTTCAACTACAATTACGAAGATAAGAGATTTTTTCCCTTAATGAAATCTGGACATTTTTTCGAAAATTAGAGTATTGATATTATGTGAGTGAATCAAGTGAATGATTCACTTATTTTTGGACCGTGTCCCTGGTCTATCGTGGCTTGCAATGGACCTGTGGGCTGTAGCAAGTCCATGCTGGAGTTGATCTGGAGGCAGACATGAAGTTTGACCGTCTTGTATATTAGAAAGCCCTGAGGAAGGAGTTACATATTCCGAAACGTTGGCAAACTAATGTGTGTTATTAATTGACCAATCCCACAATTATTATTATTATTATTATTATTATTATTATTATTATTATTATTATTATTATTATTATTTATATTATTATTATAATTATTTATATTATTATTATTATTTATATTATGATTATGATTATGTAGGCCTATGCCTGCATTCTGTAATGTACTGTTCAGGGCCTGACCATACGAAGTAGGGTTCCCGTATGCAGCAATTTAGAAGTTTAAAAGAATAGTTTACGCAGTGCGCAATGTTAACACGGGTCGAAGAAGTTTTAAAAGAAACCCTTAAAGCACGCGTAATACTGTAACTGTTTATTTCAAGTGCGATCGACGATGCTTTCGTTTTTGTTTTTTTTTACTGTGCCCTCAAAAATTGCGATTCACAATTCCATGACGTGTTTGTTGGCTATCGGGCGACACGACTAAACCTTTCTTCGTTGCGTCTCTGCCCTTCGCCGCGGGCGCCGTCGGCCTCCGCTAACGAGTTGGATGACACGCAGTCAAACGGATTCGCGTAAGTTTCCGGGGCGCGGACCGCTTGTTTGGCAACTCGTGCAGGGCGGCGGCGGGTAACTTACTACTGCGGAGCGGCCGGTGGGGGCAGCGGCGGCCGGGCTGTGGGGTACGAAGTTTCGGGGGCGCCGGCGCCGGCGCCGTTTTGCAATATAACTTCCTCCCCCAGTCGCCGTTCGCTGCCTCTTCCGCCTCCAGCGCTGCCCCGACGGACCCTTTTCGCCATCGCTGCCGCCTCTGCGTCTTCCTCGACCGAGCAGTAGATGGAGCTGGCGGCGGCGGGTTGGTCTGGGGCGGCGGGGGCTGAGGGAATCCAGAAGACATCATTGCGAGTGGCGCGGATCGCTGCCTGCGCTGTCAGTCCCGAGATAGATGGTCTCGGTCGCCATGGCAACCAAGGCGGGGGCGGGGCGGGGGCGGCCCGAGAGCGCCGCGCAGCGCCGCGCCCGCGCCTCCTCCGTCGCCTTCATACACATTCGCGGTTTTTATGTAGCGTTTTCTTTATTTTCAGCCATCTATCACCCCCAATCAAATACACGGGACATTCTTCTCCGCGCGGGGAGGACTTAGCCGCGTCTCGCGTTTTTTGTGTGTTGCGGTAAGCCAGATGAATTGATTGGGACTTAAAGACCTAAATGGCTTAAGGGCGGCCGCGGGGCTCTTCGGGGAAGAATTCGCGGAGCCGCTGTTTCGTTGTTTGGGCCTCGCGGATCGCTCGCGCCGCCACTCGCGCGCGCTCTCGCAGGCGCCGCCCCCCCTCCCCCGCCCCCCGCCCCCCACCCGCCGCCCCACGCCCCGCGCCGCTCGTAAAAAGCGAATGCTTACTATTCATGGGGTCGGTAGTATTTCTTCTCTTCGAGCGCCTTTAAAGAACGTAAATTCGAGACGTTTCGCTATGTGACAGCTCCCTCTTTTTTGTGATCACATGCTTAATTAGGTATTATATGGTTTCCAGAAGATGAAGAGAAAGTAGGAATATATTTAATGATGAAGTTCGTGCAATTGATTTACTTCCATTTTGATAAATGTGGGTGCATTGGTTATGACTGCTGGGAATTATGCTTACAAAGCAGATACAGCTTATAAAATAGAAGAGAAATATATAAATCACGTAATTTTTTGCAATATTTTTTCTAGTTATTAGTAATTAATTTTGTTAAAGAAGATTTGAGTTTTTATAATAATGATTCAATAGAAGTGCTATTAGTATGAACCACAAAAAATGTAAAGTTAATGCTTATTGGTTCTATTATTGTGTGAAAAATATTAATAGGTGTCAGCATACAAGTAAAATATAAGATAATCGGTAATTGTATTCTTATTTTCATCCTTTACACATTTCAGTGTCTATGAACCGAATCTCTGAGTGTAGACTGGGACGGTGCAACAACATGGTTACTTCTAAGTCTTCCAAAATCATCGCGTCAACGTGGGTTGTATCGGAGACAGAGCCCGACCAGACTATCACATAAGCTCCTCAGTGCTAAGATCGGCTTAGACGGAGAGTGTGTCTAAATTTCTTCCAAACATTCGCTTCCAGCAATGGCCGAAGGCACGATTTGTCACTCGCACTCGAAAAACTCACACACAAGTTACCGAGTTGGAAAGAGGAATCTGATTCAGAGGTGGTGTATACTGGGAGTACACACCGTGCCGAAAACCGAATGCCGTGCGCGGGATTTGAATCCACATTTAATGTGAAATTAGTATCTGGGTACAGTGCCTCAAGACCCTGTCCCGTGAGGCCAGGGATTAATTACTTCTCATTCTACCACTGTTATCATAATTTTCAAATAAAAGAATGTTCAAGGTGTCAATTTGTAAACGGTAATGTGAGTTATATAATGTATACCCAACTCTATTCGAATAGTTCTGTGACGAATACATCAATAACAAAATATTTCGCTCGGTATGTTGTAGGGTGGCATTGCATTCTGTGTTTTGAAGCGCTTCCCCTGCAGTTTGTGGATTGAGCAAGCATTTTCATATGCAGACTGCGTCTCATTTGTTCTTTGATTTGGTTTTTAAATTAGGGAATTAATTTAGCTGTCCGCGTTATGCGGTATTTTATTAATTATTTTTCAATTCGTTGTATTTTTGAGCGCATTTCGTCTGGGGAAATGACTTTTGATTTATTATGCGTTTTAATTTATTTTTACCAGTAATGAAGCTTCCGATATTATATTAAATTAAAAAAACTATTTTCATTTCAATTAATTTTTCCATTTCTTCCTGAGCGACTGAGTGAGGGGAGAAAGAATTAACATTTTAAATATTTGCGGTGTGTGTTTTTATTTCAATTTGCATGCGATGCAAATTGTTGGTGTGACATTTGTTGAGGGATACATAGCGGCAGCCTCTCATGTTGGCAGTTTCATGCCAATAAATGTCCGAAAACTCTGATGAACTTCCAAAAAATTCCCTTTATGCTGACACGCGAATTTGTAAGAAAGTCTTAATTGAAAGCAAGATTGGAACTTTTTGCTTGATCACACGTGCTAAGAAGTGCAGTTGGTTTTTGGGAATGTCGCAGAATCGCTGCTTTGATTTGAGAGACATATGACTTTATTTGACGACAATAAATCCATCCTTAGCGACATTTAGTCATACAGACTGCGCCAGTTCCATGCGTGGTATTGCTTTGGCGTCCTTCAAGAATTGATCAGAAGAACTCATTCACCGAGTGGTATAGTTCAATGCAACAGTTTACCCATAAGTCAATGTTTGACACAGTTTACTTGTCGCGAGCGTAGTTCATTATACGACCTTGTAAGGAATGTTTTTATTGCATTTTATTTGTGTGTATTAATTCTTTACAAATGATTCTGTTTACAATATAACTATGCTTTCATTTATTTCATTTTATTCATAATAAATGTTTCTTGTATTAATATAATTGTGTCTAACAATAAAGAAAACATTAATGGTCTAAACAAATGTTTTATTATTTAATAATAATAATAATAATAATAATAATAATAATAATAATAATAATAATAATAATAATAATAAAATTGTTTTTATTTGTGGCGAGGCTCAGGCCTTGAGGCCTGCTCTTCCGCCTAACCACTTTCATGAATTTACAATTTTAAAAATTACAGTTGAGGCGTTCTGATGTAATTAATATTAACTGACATTTCATGCCGCAGAGGAAAAAATCAATTTGTGACTACCGTCTACATTAATTTGTCTGTGCGAGCCAAATGAATTTATTGTAATTTTTTGTTTCTATTTTGCAAAATTTCAAGAATAAAGACATGATATAAGGAACATTCTTAAAAAAATTAGATAAAAAAGACCTCCCACTTATTGCACTTTGAATCAATAATTCAAAATTCACCCGAAATGTCAGTTGTCATTACCCGATATGCCTCAACTGTGAACAATAAACAAACAATATTTAGTTCGTGCTCGAACATAATCAACAACACAAAATGTTTGTATGATTTACATACAAATAATTTGTACGTTTTTAAACAGGAAACGCGCCCGTTGGACACAAGCTAAATTGAAGGCAAAACCATTGTTTAAAACTTCAGCCACATGAAGATGATCAGCCAAGTTTTCCTCTGTTGCATTGTAACATTTCCCGAACTTCTTCACCTTCCTTCGCGGGAAGCGCATTTGAGGCGAATACCAACCATCGTGTCACGTTCTCCGCTTCCCCACTGTGTTTCCACTTCTCCTCTGCCCCGCCCGTGCCTTCCCTTCCTCACTCATTACGGAGGCAACGACCGTCTATGAACGAACTCGCGCTCCTTTGCCCTCGCCCCTTTCGCAGGCGGCGGCCCCCCCGCCCCCCGTCCCCACCGCCTCCACAAGGGCCTCCGCCGCAGCACGCCCCCGCGCCTCCGCCCCGCCCCCGCCCCCGCCCCGCGGCGCTGCTGCAGTGGCCGGGCCAGGCCCCGCAACGCCCATCCTTCATCTCGGGGGGGGGGGGGGCTGGGCCCCCAGGGTGGCCAAGGGGGCCTCCCCCGCCCCGCCCCTTCCCCTGCTGCCCCACCGTCCACCCAACCCCACCCCGCCCCGCCCACGCCGCCGTTGTGACCTCTATAGATCTCGCGGCAATGAGCTTTGATCCCGGCTGCTGCAAAGTCTATAAACCAACAGATGGGGGCGAGCGCGGCCCGCCGGCGCCAGTGCTTATCAAGCTGTCAATTCAGATTGGGATTGATGGCCCGAAAGAAAGGGTGCAGCGGGGAAGGCAATAACACTGTATACAATAGCCCATATATACCAGTGTACACACGCTCGCGGACACACAGACAAGGAGGCGACGCCCGAGACTGGAGGCGGAGGCAGCGGGGCGCGGGCGGGGTGGGAAGATAGAAGTGATGGAATTGATGGAGGTTCATGCCACGAAAAACGAAGTGAACAATGGCGTAGAGGCAAAATTGGGAGCGGTATGACAATGGAAAATGTGAGATGCTGGCGAAAAACAAGAAAAGAAAAAAGATAGCAAGAGATCACGTAAACGAGTTCACAAAATGAGCCAAGACAAAAGGAACTGAATGTGCGTTTTATAAATAAAAATTAAAGACAATTGCGATATAATGAGAGAAAATTTCTTTCAGCAACATTGGGATACTCCTACAAAAATTAATTGGAAATACTGAACAGGATATTTCGGATATTTTGGGCAATATTATCTAAAAAAACTCTTAAAACTGAAAAAATGTAAGATTTGTAGTGTTAATTGTTTTCAAGTGATAAAACACTGTGGACCTTTTTATAGGCATTTTGCGAAACTTCCGCGCTCTACTTATAAGTAATCCATTGAAAATCGATGCCCACAATGTTTTATCACATGAAAATAATTAACAATACAAAACTGAACACATCTTACATTTTTTCTGTTTCAAGAGTTGTTACGATTTTATGACTTTTAACAATAGGAATCACTAAATTGTTCTTCTGAAGTTGTTTTAGATTTTTATTTTGCCTTTTTTGCCTATTTTAGCTTCTGATACCTATTTTTGGCATTTTGCTTTTTTTGTGCGTTTTTTCCCTTATTTGTGGCCTTTTCTGCCTTTTTCGTTATTATTTCCCCTTTTTACCTCCTGGCTCCAATCTCTATCAAGTTGGAAACATACCTGTTATCCTTCTTCCTGCTTACCTTCTGTGGGCGCGGGGGCTCGTTTCAGGTTGTGTTAAAAATCTAAAAGGGAAAGGAAGATGGTGCTAATGAAGATTTTTTATATTTTCATTGATGCTTACGGACTTGTTAGGGACCTTGTGTGATCGTATTTTAATTCAATTTTCGACAAAAGGGTGTGAACACCTTCCCAGTGTGTACACCTAGTTCAGTTACCTTCTCCATTGAAAGTGTAATAATATTTTTAAATAGAATAGAATTGTGGTTTTACCTACAGATTCATACTAGAAAAACGTGTATGAATAGCAGAGTGAATTGGATCTTCGAAAGTTATCTATGAATTAATTATAAACTGAGAATACATTTCTTTAAAAATTATTCGCGTAGTAAATTATTTGTGTAGTAAAATTATTCCTGTAGTAGTATTAGTACTAGTAGTAGTGGTGGCAGTGGTGGTAGTGGTGATAGTGGTGGTGGTGAACGTGGTGATAGTGGTGATAGTGGGGGTAGTGGTGGTAGTGGTGGTAGTGGTGGTAGTGGTGGTAGTGGTGGTAGTTGTGGTGGTGGTATTAACTTATACATACTTGGAAGTGTTTCTTATTGCGGGTGAGTGTAGTTTCCCTTTCGTTAACTCTTTCCATCTATGTTGTTTCTTGTTTGGATGGGTCTCTTAACTTGTTTATGATCTTTCAAATTTGACTCCTTTTCAACCTCTTCATTAAGTCATTTCATGGATGTTATTGACCTGTAACATTTTGTTCGATCTGAAACCTTATTTTGGAAGTTAATTTGATTTCTCTGCTTCGAGAATTGATTGGTTTAACAATATTTCACTTATTTATTTCATTACCAACTGAATTCGCTTAGACTATTAAAAATTTAATCTTAACTGCGATTCATCGATGTGCATAGCTTTTGCTAAGTAGATACTAATCCCCGAAACATTCCTCGCACATGCACGATGAAAATTGTACAAAAAGATGGCAGGATGACCTTATAACAAACCGGAAACGGTGGCTCAGTGCATCAACTGACGTCCTCTGGCCGAGAGGTCAAGGTTCGAGTCCTGACGGCGGTAGGATTTTCGACAATGACTTTTCAGCTAGGTCGAATTCAGTCGCTGTCTGGAGGAGAATTCTAGCGGCCGGCTGCTCTGATCGGTAGTTTTCCGTGGTTTCTCCAATCAACACCAGGCGAATGCCGCAGCAGTACCCTAACAAACGGGCCACGGACCGCGCGCGATCTTTCCTTCCTCTTCCTTGTCCTATCCTCACCCCTTACACACACACACACACACACACACTAACATGCACTACACTACCACACATTCCGGAAAACCGGTCGGGAGCTTAGAGCATGTTCCGGCTGGGGCGGTGCCCCGCTGGTGGGAGAGCCCTGGTTGGAAGGAAACCCCACTAGCCGACGGTAGGACGGCGCCGGATCTCGCCATCCAGTGGGGAAAGATCGCCACCTCCCGAGGAAAAACATGCACTACACTTACGAGACTAATGACCTCAGCTGTTGACGCGCCCCTAACTTGACGTGACTGTCTCTAACCAACCAACCAAATTTAGTACAGCCTTTTAAGCCCATGAGTTCCAGTGGTAAACGTATTGGTGGAGAGGAGCCTCGTCCGCAACTTTTAGGCATCGAACAGATTTCAATGGTAGATCTGTCTGCAGATAGAATGTTATCCCACTGACATTCAGTAACAACATGCTTTTTCTTTCTTTCTAACGCGACCTTCTTCACATGCACATTGTGTTTTGGCCAAACTCGTCTTTTTAAAATGCACTGGGCATTTTGGCGGCGTAGTTGAACGTAACCATGACATTACCTCTGTTTTAAAGATACTTAGTGACAAAATAGTTAAAAGCCAAAATTAGAAGAAAATTGTAAAGCCTTCTTCCAACAAAGGCTGTAAATATGCGTTGCTTATCATTAGTAAAAACAAACGACATAACTTTGGAGTATCTGGTCTCCATATTAAAAACTAAAATATTGTCATTTTAACAAAATTGCAAAAAATCGTCAATCCATCCAATTCTGAAAAAAATCGGTTATGTGTTTTGATAAATCCACTCAGCTACGTATTACAGTAATGAAAGAAATTAAAAAGAAATATCCCTTGACATGCAAACACGTCCCCAACGCGAGGCTTGGTGCCGACATGCTCCAACGCTCGTTCAAACTTACAGAGTTGTGAAATCAATGATGCTTATAGGCGATCCCAGGACTCGAGGTACCTCCGTTATCCGTTTTTCATTAAAATATGACGTCCGAAATATTCGTGGTTTTGCTTATTAAATTTTTCTTGGATTGTAATGTACTTACAATATTCACTAAGAATTTGCAGGAATACATAATTTCCCTATTAATAATAGTTTAAAAGATTGTACACCCTTTAACTTGCAATACGGTGTACAATTATATTTTCATTATTTATAAATCGCTAACAGTAACTTTCCTCCTGCTAAATTTTTCGTGTTCCCCCTTTTGCCTTTCGAACAAATATAAAAGTATAGTACGTATGCTGACTTCGATCACTGAACTGATCGAAAATTCATATCGACTAAGAGAATCGATTGGAAGGGTTGCGGAATCGAATCGCTCCCTGAGCATCGATATCTGCTCCTTATGTTTGCATGTGTTGGCGCAGAGGGCGCACTTTCTGCTGGCTACTGGCCCAGGGAGCCCGCCAATGAGTTTGTGTCGGTGACGCCGCGTCATGTTTGCGGTTCAAGCACATTCCGCTGAAGTCTCTGCATCGCCTGAAAAAAAAGTACAACATAAATGATACAGGACAATAAATATGATCACCTCTAGAAAAACAAATGTAATTTATCTTTAGATTTATATACACCGAAGTGTCCCTAATACCGAAGAATACCTCCCCGCTCCGCCCCGTTCCGTCCCGTCCCGCCCCGCCCCGCCCCGCCCCGCCCCGCCCCGCCCCGCCCCGTCCCGTCCCGTCCCGTCCCGTCCCGTCCCGTCCCGTCCCGTCCCGTCCAGTCCCGTCCAGTCCAGTCCCGTTCAGTCTCATCCAGTCCAGTCCAGTCCCGCCTCGCTCCGCCCCGTTCCGCCCCGTTCCGTCCCGTCCCATCCCGTCCCGTCCCGTCCCATCCCGTCCCGTCCCGCTCCGCCCCGTTCCGTCCCGCCCCGCCCCGTCCAGCCCCGTCCCGCCCCACCACTCCCCGCCCAGCCCAGCCCATCCCCGCCCCGCCCGCACTGTGACGCCCTGTCCCGCCCCGCCCATCCTCGCCCCGTCCCGCCCCCCTGCCCTGCCCAGCCCACCCCCGCCCTGCTCTTCCCGGCCCTGCCCTGCCCGCCCTCTGGCGGCACGCGCCGTCGCCTCGGCCGCGCGCATCGATCACCGCTGACAGGTGGTAATGCCGCGCCGATCGGCGGCCGCCGCTGCGTCTTCGGCGGCGGCGAGAGCAGCGCGCGAGCGAGCGAGCGGGGCGGGCGAGCGGGCAATAAATTCTAATTAGCGTGTTGCGGCCGAGGAAGCGTCCCCGCCGCCGCAGCGCTGCCGGAGCTCGGGGCTTAGGTCTCGAGTCCCGCTGGCGTCCCCCAGGGGCCGCTGGCGTCACGCGCCCGCCCACCGGAGCCCACCGCCCGCAGGCCGCCGCTTCAACTTCGCCGCTCACGGCGCGCCCTCCGCCCTCTGGCACGCGACGCGCCTTTCTGAGCGCCAAGTTTCCGCTGCAACTTCCTGAGGAAAGCGGGGCTGACATTCTTAGTCAGCCGTCACTACCCAGAGTGTTCGGAGTTATTGTTTTCCCTCCCATTGCAACTCAAGAATGATAGAAACGTGTGCAATCTGTTTTCACAGAGCACCTCATGTTTATAATAAGCAAGTAAATTTAATTAAGGTTCATTTTTCATTCACGTTTATTTGTATTTGCTGTTAAGTCATGCAAAACTTAAGATGCAACATTCTTTTCAGAATTTGTTCCTTCTGAAGTGTATTGCGTGTAATATTTGAGTGACTAATCATTCAAAATCCTACAAGAGCTTTGTTTCTATTACAGTTGAAATTATACAATGATTGGTTTTTCAAAAGTTCTTGATTTGGAATCACATCCTATTTTTGATGTATTGAAAACTTAGAACTCAGCTATTTGCAGCTCTTTTGGACATTCAATAGTTTCGTCACAGCTGTACATAATCCTAAAGTGAATTAATTTCATTTTTGTACTTTAGATTATTTTATTCATCTCACGGATCGACGAATAAAAAGATTTCAATAAAAAATACCGTATAAAAAGCATAAAATGAAGCATAAATAAACATGGACTTCGGTTTTCACTCGCAATACTTCTGAGCATGATCATCATTTAAATAGAACGTGCATTCCCGCAGTGCGTTTATTTCTAACGGGGCGAGGCTTTGTTCCGTGTCGGCGTGACGGTGCGTGTTGCTTGGAGCAATGCGTCACTCCGCCCGGAAGGAGCTCCCCCGGCGCTTAAGCACCGACTCCGCCCGTGGCGTCTTTCTTCGGAGGCTCAGGATGTATCGGGCGCGGGAATATTTTCGCGTGAAAAATGTATTTCTTCGCGATCTACAATTCATTCTTTCCGCCGTCTAAAGAAGCGAGGGGAGAGAGCATTGCTATCGCTTCCCTCGCCTTCCCCCGTCCTTCCCGTGTCCCGTTTTGGTGCCCACTGCTTTGCTTCGGTACCTTTGCTGTTGTTTTTGTAACGGTCTTGTAGAGGGTGTTTCGGAATTGGGGCATACATTTTCAACAGTTTAGTCCCGGCTGAGGTAATCTGCAATGTATTCAATCTTTGCAACGAGCATTCATCAATATTGATGTTTCGTGAGAAGAAATATTACATTTTGAAAGCGTTTTGAAATTGCAGAAATTATTAGATGAAGATCGCTTCTGTTCTGTGTGAAGAATGTTATATTTTGATGAGAACCTAATATTTGATATAACTTTATCGATGAATGCAGTAAACTCAGGTCCAAGTCAGGAAGAACCGATACGTCTATAACCGTTTATTTTTTCGCGTTTATAAAGAATTTTTGCACCTTTCAAAAATGTATTAATACTTCAACTTCTTGCGCAAAATCTGAAATAGGAAAATACTCCTTTCTAATGTAAGTCTTGTCATTCTTCTAGAAATGCATGATAACTAGAGTGTTATTGAGCAAATGTTCTTATGACTCGGTACACGCTCCATATTTTTTTATGGTGAATAAAATGTCAAAACGCTTTTCAATGTTTTATACACTATTCCTAAAATCGTATAATTTAAATATATTTTCCTTTCACATTTTTTAAATATTATATTATTTGCTTTTGTATTTTCTATTTAATGGATATGTGTGCTACAGCTAATTAAGCTTCATATGTAGTATATGTAAAAGTAATGTAAAATATATTTTACTTTTTCCACTTAAGTGTATATGCAAAGAATACAATCAGGAAATTAAATCCTAAAGTGTTTTTTTTATTTCCAACACTACTTAATTGGTCAGTGTGAAGTGTTGTGGTAACATATTCGCCTTCTTCGGTAACCAGCCATAAATATTTCGGTTCACCCTCTATTCACCACGATATCACTCCTTCCCTCCATTCGGATTTCTGCGTCGTGCCTCAGTATTTAGACTACAGAAACACGCAGTTCCCCGAGCACCGCGCAGTGCGGGCGGAAATAACAAGGAGAGATACTTATACATATCGAATAGCATGGAGATCCGAGCAGATCAAGCGGAAAGCCATCTTGAAATCGCAACGCGCCTCGCCCCCCCCCTCGCGCCCTCCGCCGCATTTTGAAGCGCCATTATGATAATGCGCATCGGAATCCAATATGGCGAACCCCGCCTCCGCACAGCGCCCCCCGCGCTGCTCAACTGCGCGCGCCTTGTGGGTCGCGGCAGCGAAGTCAGCGAGCAACTTGCACATTACGCGACGAGGGTTAAAGATTGAAATTCAAACAACATTCACTTAAATCTCTTGCGTTTGAGAGACATCATTTCGGTTCACTCAAGTTAGTCATTTTTACACAAACCAAGACATCTGATTACGCACATGCACAGACTCCATTGAAGTAGTTTCGTTACGTATTATTTTTGACTTTGAAGCTTAGAAATAATTTCCCCGTTATTTCATTTTTGATTACTCTAATGAAAAGATTTATATTGGGGATTAATTGGTTATAAATAAGTGTATTTGCCTTACGATCTCATTTACGTGTTCTCTCATGTAACTTACATTTTCGTAACACTTTTGAGATGATCAAGAAACAATCGTATGTCTTTTTTCGATGCTGAATTTTTGGAAATGTATCTGCATCTTTATAACTTTTTTCATTAAAATGTCTTTAGTGACTAAAGTACATGGTAATAGGGAAACGAATGCATCACACATTTCTTTGTAATGTGATATTCACTGAAGACTGAAGAACTTCTCTATCGTTCGTTTACGTCTACATACGGTTGCGCTTAATTTAATGTATTTGTAATATGGTGATAGAATGATATTTTCTATGCAAAAGTAGGCATTAACTTTTAAGTATATAACAATGTGATTGCGATAATTCTTTCCTATATTTACTATTACATTTTTTGGAGAAAATAATTTTTCCTTTGAATATTTCTGCCAGTAGAGCACCGTACAGCATAAAAATAGCACTTGTAGTAATTTAAATATTGTAAAACATTATACTGTGTTTCACTAGGTGCAATTTTTTGCAGCAGGTTAAATGTAGAACGAAGGTAGCAAAAAGCTCATTAATAGTTACGACGACCCAGCAAAGGAAGGACACTTAGTTATAGAATTTTGAAATTATCGATTTCCCTACCAGAAGCTATTGTGGTGTCTCAAGAGACTCTTGATTGATTGTTTGATTGATTTTTTGTGTTTCCGGGCGCGTCAACTTTTTTTGGTCACTAGTCCCGTTAGTGCAGTGCATGTTTTCCCCGGGAGATGGCGGTGATCTTCCCCCGCTGGATGGCGAGATCCGGCGCCGACCTACCGTCGGCTAGTGGGGTTTCCCCCTAACCAGTACTCTCCCACCAGCTGGGCACCGCCCCAGCCGGGACAAGCTCTAAGCTCCCGACCGGTCTCCCGGAATATGTGGTAGTGTAGTGGATGTTAGTGTAAGTGCGTGTGTAAGTGGAGAGGAGAGGACAAGGAAGAGAAATCGCGCGCGGTGCGTGGCCCGTTTGATAGGGTACTGCTCCGGCATTCGCCTGGTGTTATCGGAGAAACCACGGAAAACTACCGATCAGAGCAGCCGGCCGCTAGAATTCTCCTCCAGACATCGACTGAATTGGACCTAGCTGAAAAGCTAGTATCGAAAATCCTGCGCCGTGGGGAGTGTAACCTAGGACCTCCCGGTCAGAGGCGCTGCAGTGACATCAGTTGATGCACTGAGCTACCGCTCCCGGTTAAGAGACTCTTCGACGTATGGATTCGATTAGGAGATGTATAATGAAGCTTGTGTCATAATGAAGCATTAACGCATTTCCAGATCAGTGTTACGGGGAGAGCAAGGGCAATCGAAACCCGTCCCGCGCAAAAGGCGCGGGTGGCTCCTGACCCAGCGCTGGGCCCGGGCGCCTCTGGCCGGCGCGGCGCGGCGCAGCGCGGCGTCCGGCTGCGGTCTCCCGGCCGCATCTGCAGGCGCTCTTTCCGGCGCGACCCTCGTAATTGAATCCGGCGCGCCCTCAAAGCCGCCAGAGCCACCGCCGCACTTAGACCGCGCGCCCAAGAAACTACAACAATAACGGCGCGAATTTCATTTATTTCGGAGGCGGCGATGGTCGCGGGCGCGCGAGGCGCTTGTCTTTTGTTCGACTGGACGACGCAGCGCGCCGGGTGGCGGGGACGGAGAGTGGGCGTGGAAGGTCGCGGGCGCCGAGGGGGCAGGACTCCCCGCGTATTATACCGCACAGCAACGCGCGGACCCCCAACGCCGCTGCCTCGGCGGCGCGGGCCGCCTTGTTACAGCCTGGATTAGCGGGGCCGGCGCGGCGTGAATCTGAAGCAGCGACGACGAGGCGGAACGGCGGTGGCGGTGGCAGTGGCGGTGGCTGTGGTGGTGGCTGTGGCGGTGGCGTTGACTGTGGCGGTGGCTGTAGCAGTAGCAGTGGCGGTGGCTGTGGCTGTGGCGGTAGCGGTGGCGGTGGCTGTGGCGGTGGCTGTGGTGGTGGCTGTGGCGGTAGCTGTGGTGGTGGCTGTGGCTGTGGTGGTGGCTGTGGCTGTGGCGGTGGCTGTGGCTGTGGCAGTAACTGTGGCGGTGGCTGTGGCAGTGGATATGGCAGTGGCTATGGCTATGGCTATGGTGGCGGTGGCGGTGGCGGTGGCGGCGATGGCGACGGTGACGGCGGCGGCGAAAGCAACGAAGCCTGTGGGTGGTTGTAGACGCCTACGGCTGCGGCAGTGGTGCAGGGTGAGAGAGGAGCGGCGGAAATGACCGTGATGGAGGCGACCGAAGGACCAGGACTCTGCGCCTGAGGGGAAGGAATGCAGGATGTGAAGAGATGGAGCTCCGTTAAAGGAATGGACAACGGTAAAGGAAGCAGTTGAAGTTGTCAAGGGCAGTGGTGAGAATAGGAATGATAGACAGGTCTGTTTAATTGTGATTATTGATAGGGATAATGAAGGTACAGGAATCTTATTATGGCTAATGGTTACTGTTTTCTGAATCTTGTTTAGAGTGCTCTTCATGTTATATTTATTTAATTTTTATCGCTAAATTTCTCTAACAGGGTGACTGCGTATTGTAATTAACCCTATATCAAACAGTGTACGATATTTTGATGATTCAACTCAAAATGTGAGACCATTCTGATGTATGAGAAACTAAAGTATTAGAACGAGATTGTGCAGAATTATTAATATAATGAGCTGAATTTATTTATCACTATTAAGAAACCCTGCATTTATCGTCGAGCATTTATTTATCACAATTAGATAGCTGGCGTACATCACGTTACCCGGATTTTGCGTAAAGATGCTTTACACAATCACCAATAACAATTGTACAATCGACACAATTGTGTAGTGGTATGGTTCGCTGATGACCTTGAAGTTATAAAGCGACCTTAAATTAATAAATAAACAAATTATTAAATAAATAAATTAATAAATAAAATGAAAATAAATCACCAATAACTGCAGTTTCTTCCCGTGTTTATGAAGAAAATATTAAATATAATCAAATTTACAATTTTTATTGAAGATATTTTTTTAATCTGTTAATATAAAACTGAAATATCTTGCATTGCTTCATTTTTCAAAATCTATTAGACAGGAGTTTTGTCTATTCACGCCCCGTTCGCTCTATTCTATCCATTCTATTGCCCCACTCGGCCTTGCCTTGCCTTGCCTTGCCTCGCCTCGCCTTGCTCTGTCTACACCCCGAAACCCCCTATTTACTTCACTCACTTCTGAAGTAAAATAATTCACATGTCTATACAAAAGTAAAATATCTTTACTCACGTCTATGCTTTTTGTGCAGTTTTATACATCACCAATGCAATAAAACACACTTCTCTAGGAAAATCATCAAATCTATTCCAGTTTAGCATCAATATAGGGATTTACATGTCCTTTTTTCATGATTTCATGTTTTTCTGGACTATTGACATTAACTTCCTACCTTTAGAACACTTAATACATTCACTCCTAGATGCAATTAAGATCATTTCCAACTTACCTTTATAATTATGTTATATGTAAAGAAAAACTGATACAGGTTATAATTTCAAATAGACACAGTTCACCTTACACAATTGAATGTAAAATAAACAACCACTCACCTGAAGAAATGAACATTTTCAATATTTCTCTCCATAGAATTTTTAGTAATATTTTTTTATTTATTGATTCTTCTATTTTAAGTAATACTTCTTCTCTTAGATGCCATATGCTCAACACGGAATGAAGCCAACTACACACAACACGCAAACAGTTTTTTAAATTTTATTTTTAATTTATTTTATTTAAAGTGGCATCAACGACAATGTTATTAGCGACTGCAAATATAAATATTTGCATTTAGAGCAGAGCAGACAGTTGTTTTTCGTTTACGTATTTGATATTTTGATTTTGACAATGGGTTAGCTACCCCAGGCTGCATATTACAAAAAGTAATTTGAATTTGCTTTGTAAAAATAAGTGCTTTTGGAAGTAACATTTTGAATCAAAACTACGCTATGTTTGATTCCTGATTGCTAGAAAGTATTCGTTCAAAAGCGCAAAAGTAATTTTTTTTTAAATATGTATGATTAGTAAATTTAAAGTAATTTTATTGAAAAAATGGCACAATAAGCATCATTTTAGCTTTGAAAATTTTAGGTCTTAAATACCTGAGAAACTACACCTAATATTAGCATTTGTTTCAGCAAGTGCATTCGTATGCACTCAACGAATTTAATTCTTTTAGATTCGTAATACAAATCTGCCTCGCTAAATTGAATTATGGCGTAAAGAACTTTTGAACTAAAGCATTTTCGATTAAACGTCGTCATCTTATCGGAACTGAATGAAAATTTGTAATTTATTGAGTGTCATTTGCCAGCTATTTAAATACTTTGCGTTCTGACTACTGTCGCAATAGCGCGAGTGAATTTCGCTAAAGTTTCCACGACTCGGTCCATCATGTCATCCACCTGCAACCAGGCTTGGATCTCCCTGTGCGTGTCGCCGTCCATATTTGGATCTGGCGCGGAATATTTATGCCGGCGCGGCGGCAGTGTTGGTTTTTCATTTCCGCCGCGTTCCTCTACATGCGTCGGCTCCGGCAGCTGGGCGAGCAACTGCCCCTCTATTGGCCAGTGACGTTGCTGACTGGCTTCGACGCATAGACGTTCTGGTTTATTTCGAAAAAAATGTAGAAATCCTGAAATTAAGATGGCCATCTGGGGTTCAAGCAAGAGTATAATCGATGCGATTTTTGAATAATTATTTTTCATGATCTTCAGTGATTAATTGCATATACTCTGATTCTTAAAAGCACAAGAAATGAGATAGAGGAGCTGGAAAACATAGTGCGACAACAAAATTTCCCGCAAAATATGATTGTCATCAGGGCACTGAACTACACAAAAATGGTGAAAACCGTATTCGCTATCACCTAAAATTTCTTCCGGTAACGCAATTTTATCGCGTTATTTATGTTGCCTTGTCACATACTGTTGTTTTGCGAATATTATTGTCTAGGGGGAGGAGTAGAAAGGAGAGGGAGAAATAGCCACTTGGGGTAGGAAAAGGGAAGTTACAATTGCATCAGTGAATCAATAGTGAGATCACACGTGTCTATTCTTGAAGCGTGTAAATCCGCCAACGTGAATAATTTTTATGCGTGTCAGCGATGTCTAGGAAGTGTATTAATTCACAAAATCTTTTCTGTTTTGTTTGGCCAGTTTACGACTAAGTTCCAAAGACATTCCATTTCTCCGATAGACAAAAATACGTAGGAGTTGTATTTCGAATCAAAAGTAGATGAGGGTAAGTGTTGGGTACTATGGCTCACGTTGCTCCTGTTATTTAAGAAGCTGACCCCATGCAACCCACCCATCTATCCCATTTGCCTTACCACAGTTGAGGAGGGAACCTACAGACCACATTACAGACGGCTACTTTTAACGAAAGTAACAGGAATCTCGAGTAAATCAAAACATAGTTTCTTATTCAAATTTTGAATCTACAATGCGCCCAGTTGTGCATTCACGAAAATATATGTCTGAAGATATTGTTAACAGTTTGTAAATTAATTATGAAAATGATAATTTGATACAAATTACGAAAAGGTTTCTGAAACCTGATAAATCAAAGAGAATAATTCCAGAGAATATTTAATTCAAAATACAGCAAGGAAAATTCATTGTCACACAAACATATAAATGAAAACATTAAACAAACTGTTGCATTGTTTATCTACCAGAGCGAGTTACTTAATCACATATCTGGTAGACAGGGGGAAGACCAGATAACATGATGAAAACCCCAATATTTTCATTCTGTATTCTTTATTTTCTATTTATTTATAATATTTTCTATTTTAATACATCTCCTGCAAACAATTTACTTGATACCACTGCTTTCATATACAACAACGCTTGAAAATGAAGCTACGTCAGTCACGTGATAATTAGTTGTCACTAAATACCATGCTATAAATATTCTGTGTTGTAACAGGTCGTTTATAAAGCTAATTTTAAGTATTATTATTTGGGTATCTTCTTTCTGGAATGCTTGAACAAAAATGCTTGTATATTTAACACGGCAATAAAACAATACATCAAGCAGCTCTAAAATTTTTAGGATTGAAGAGATGGATCGAGAAATAAAAATGCCGCAACAATATGTTCGTGAGCATATTTATAATCCTTAAGCACAATCTTGCATATCTGAATCTTACTTCAATTCACTGTAAAAATTTATGATAATCTGGTTGAAACAAATCTTAATATTGTCCGTCTGTAATTGTCCGTTGAGTCGAAAAAAATTAGAACGGAAAAATTATGAAAAATTGGAAACGAGAGAAATTTGTTAGATCATCTAATTCTGATTATTTGTTTGGAAAAACCCTAAAGAGAATGTGAGCTAAGACGTGACAATTTATACTTGCTCCCTTGTTGTCCATGTATCCTTTAATGCGAGTTAAATAGCTAACAATGTTGATGTAGTGGATAGCTTCTCCTGTCTCTGCAATACACTCCCGTACTTGTGCGTGTAATCCGATCTCGAAATTGGCTTCTCTGGCGCATTAGGGAGGCGCTCGCATGAAGAAGCGCGCGCTCCGTGACTAAGGCGTGGCGAATGCGAGTGCTCTGCCATGCGGAGGGGTCGGGCGTCGCGCCGCAGGGAAATCGTCTTCCAGCTCAGGGCTGCCATGTTGAATGCGCCAGCGAGGGTGGGCGATGACCGCACGATAGGTCACCACTGCGAGGCAATAGGACACAAGACGTGAAATGAGTTGGGAACAGCACAGTGACGTTGAGAGATGAAGTGTAGGTGGATCAAGACTTGAGGGAAAAGGAAAGTTTTCGATCACGTCAAGGCAAGAATCCTGTCCGTTTCAGGAACTCGCGTTTCGCTTTTGGACAAGATCTGTTCATATCAATGCTTTCCATCCAGTTCATATTAATCTAGTGGTTATCTGGGAATATTTTGTACATCAGGCTCACAATAAATCTGATAATTGCGTCTTCTTATGATATTAGGTATCTTTTACCTTGTTATGTAAATCCTGTCTCACCCTGGAATTTTTTCAAGCACATTACATGATAAGTATGCAGCGTGATCGGAAAATTTATGTAATTTTCCACGTGGTGGAGTAGAGCGTTAAACTATTTTTAAAACTTTGAATTATTTTTTAGTAATATAACAATACGTTTGAGGTTTTTTAATTGAACAGCACTATTCGTTTTACAAACTTTTATGAATTTTTCCAAACGATGGCGTCGTAAACCTTGAACGGGAGATACAGTCTAAAGCGTCCTAATAATTTGTTTAACTTCCGAAAATCTCCTGACCTCAATCAATCAAATTCAGCTCTTAACAATGAGAAAATCTTCACTGACATTGTTATCAAAATTACCTTTAAATATATTTATGATGATTCGATGATTCGATTTATGATGATGATGTCGTCTTCTCTATGTTTCTGTGATCGCCATATCCTCACTTCTACGTAATTTAAACAAAAAATTCATAAATAACCACATGTCACCCACTCACTCTTTCATGCATTATAAATTATATATTTCAGTTTAATTTTGGCCGAAATATCATAAACTCCTTGAACTTTATTAGTGAAGGTGGAAAGTAGCAAGTGACTGACAAGTAATGTGTTAAAACAGTCTCTTATTTCATAGGTAAGATCTGGTAGTAGAAGAAAGGCGAGCGCGACAGATAGGTTACAAGCGAAGGATAGGGAGGATCTAGGGGGCGGCGAGAGGGCGCCGATCGATTGGAGGGCGAAGGAGGGGGCGCAAGTGAACCAACACGAGAGGAGTCTGGACCCTCCTCGCTTCGTATTCATGACCGGCGCGTTATGCAATGAAAGGAGAAACGCTTTGGTGGGTGGCGAGCACATGATGAGAAATTGGCACGCACTGGTTCTGAATTTCTCACAGATTATTTTACTTGTGAGTCACGTTGCAAAGAAACTGCTGTTTCGGATACATTAGACCTTGTTCTTGATTGAGTCCTAGAACATAATCTATGATACTTATTTTCAGTGCGCACACCAATTGAAAAAAAGCTATGCAGCCTGCAATCTTTTGGAGGGTATTTATAGTTTTGTCAGTAAGCTAAGAACTAGGAAAAATCCAAAAACAATGAAAGTTTCAATTTTGACTGAAAAATGATAGTATTTGATTGTGTTATTCGGCCTATTCTCATACTGCGTCTACCGATTGATGGTTGTTAGTGATTCCGGGCGCGTCAATTAAGGTGGTTATTAGTCCCGTAAGTATAGTGTATGTTTTTTCCTCGGGAGGCGGCGGTGATCTTCCCCTGCTGAATGGCCAGATCAGGCGCCGACCTATCGTCGACTAGCGGAATTTTCCTTAACCAGGTTTCTCCCACCAGTGTAGCACCGATCCAGCCGGGACAAGTTCTAAGCTCTCAACCGGTCTCCCGGCATGTGTGGTAGTGTAGTGCATGTTAGTGTAAGTAGGTGTAAGGGGAGAGGATAGGACTAGGAAGACAGATCGCGCGCGGTCCGTGGCCCGTTTGTTAGGGCATTCACCTGGTGTTGGTTGGAGAAAACTTGGAAAACTACCGATTAGAGCAGCCGTCCGGTAGAATTCTCCTCCTAGCTGAAAAGCTAGTGTCGAAAATCCTGCCACTATCGGTACTCGAACCTAGGACCTCCCGATCTGAGGGACTGTAGCGACATCAGTTGATGCCCTGAGCCACCTCTCCCGGTGCGTGTCGATTGAATTCTCGTACTAGGAAGCACCACTGTTTACGTCACAGGTGACGTCATGCCGCCGCAAGGTTGCCAGGAAGAAGCCGCCTGCCATTAAATATTTGCTATTTACGTAATGAGTAATGGAAGTGCATCATTTTTCGCATTCTTGGTATGTAAATAATTGTTATACTATCGATTCGTGTATAATATACTGTCTGTTATTTTAGTATTCGTGAAGACGATTTTAGTTACAATATTTAAGTTATTCCAATATTGTACGAGAGTATTTAGAGTAGTTCTTGATCACGGTGAATGCTCCTGTTTGGAAAACCACTTTGTGTCGTTTTCCAGTATCATTCCTGTGTGGTTCAGCAGCATTTTTCCTGCTTCAAGCTGCTAATGTTGAATCATTTTTAGATATTTTGTGGAAGTGATATGTTTTAATTTTGAACATATTTGAAGGAAGTAATGTACTACAGAAACCGATATTTTTTTTGTGACAAGTACAGGAAAACTTTTTAATTTTGATATTCAATTCCATGACTAAATTTGTAAGATGTTCAGTTTTTATTCTTTATGACTGATAAAACGAAGGAAATTTCAAAATCTAGAGCAGTACAATCACTATTTACAGTGAATGTATATTTAAACGTGTTTATGAAAATGTAAGTGAAATGTTTATATTACCAAGATGTGGTATCTTCGTTGAAGTGGACTATATCCGAAAATCCTGTTTTTTGATTAATTTTCAAACGAAATGCATCACATATGATCCACTGAGTTTTCTGTTCACCTGTTTCAAACGTTTGTAAGACATAACGTTTATACACACTCACTATTCTTTACATTTAAAAACCTTCAATCATCAAACCTTCAATCTCAAAAAAACTAAAAAGTCTAAAAGAAACATCCTGTCTTTGCTTCGCTAAAAACAGCTTCATATTGCCATAGATATGCCCCCAGTAGATCAACACATTCTTGAAGAACAATTAAATAACGTAATGAAAAAGCGTGGGTCCTATTAATCTTACAATATTATTAAAATTTAGTGGTAAGCAAGGGGTAACACATCTGGCGCCCTCATTAAAAGCAAAAAACACGAAGGTTTGGTTTATAGGAATCTCAAATTTTATTTTAAATGAAATGCCTTAGTATTTTAAATATAAAGATTTCGTCAAAATTGTCGTGTTGTAACTTGTGTAGGACACCACAGCTTTTTAAATGCAGAGTGCCCGATTGTGCACTTGAAAACCCCTTTTTCTTAAAATCCACACTCTCAGTGCTCTAATGAAATCATATCAAACTGCAATCTTTAACACTTCTTAAATAAATAATTATTGGCTCACTTAACAATATCCACCAACAAAGGGTGCCCAATATTCAATATAAAGAGACGTTCACTGTAGAATACTCTTAATGTGGGCAGACGTAAATTATAGTAATTAAGTAATTATATCATTACTCCAAAACATGACTATCAGTATTGAAGATTCAGAGGGTAAAAGTGTAGAGTAATATTATATTTTCTAGATGGCCTGTTTTCTTCCTCGGCGGGGATTTGTTTTCTAATTTAAAGCAATCTAGTGTCCTTGATTCATCCTCATTTTCAGTCATGTGAAAGGCCACTTTACTCCGAAGTCGACTCCAGAACCAATCGACTTAACGGCTCCGTCGCGCTGTACCACGCTGCATCTCAATCATGCGCTCGCGACTGACGGCCGTTGCCGCCGCCGCCGCCGTCGACGGCGACGAAGCAATTGCGCGGAACGCGACGCGCCTCGTTAGGACGTCGACGCCACCTCCCCCGCCCCCTACATCCGCTCCGGGCGCACGCCCGCGTCCCTGTCGTCCCCTCGCTCGCGTCCAACGCATTACCCTCGCCGGCCCCCGCGCCGCCGCCGCCGCCGCCGCCGCCGCCGCGTGCCGCGAACGGGCGTGTAATGGGATTTGGAAATTGCTCTGTTTGCTCTGAGCGTGCGCCGATGGGGAGCTGCCCAGACGCGGTGACAGAGCGCCAGGACTGGTGACGGCGGTGGGAGGAGGAGCAGTATTCCGATGCCACCCCGCGGTCAACTTCCCAAGAGTCTTTTACCTGCCTTCCCAGAAAGGCAGAGCCCGATCGCATCCAGGTCAGGTTTCTGGAGAGTACAAGGAGGGGCTCGCTTCCAATGCCCTTTCGCTGTCTTTGAGGAACATGAAAGAGAAAAAGAACAAATACTCCTTGGGGCGTTGTTCATTTTGTATTACTATAGTTGTAATGGTCAAATAGAGTACTGAAAGCCTTTTAGTTTGGAATTAAACTCTATGTAATGTTCTTAATCTATTGATACTGATTTCTAGGTATACCATGAGCTGCTTCAAGGAGAAGAGAAAGGGAGGCCATAATCATTGGGAAATTATGTAGAATTGAAATAAATATATTTCAGACATATAACATACACAGTTCCAAAGATTCTGGCATTTCTGTCTAGTCGAGGTTCCTTTCGACTGGAGCGAGAACCTCGATTTGCTTTAATGGAAACTTAACAACATTGTTTCCTTCTTCCTCGTCCCAAAATGTTGGCCGGGATGCAATCGGGCTATGCCTTCTCAGGTATCCAAGTGAAAGAAGATTACCTGGGAAGCGGGTGTGAGGAAAACATGACCGCGGGATGCAATTGGGATATTTCCGAGTGAAGAGGTTTTACAAGGATAGTGGGCGAGGTAGTGTTGTATGACGGGTAAAGAATTTATTGGAACCTTAAGGTATGGATGAGGTGAATGTAAGGGGGGTGATGGCAAGATAATACATTGGATGAAACGGTAATGACGCCGAGCGACGAAAGACGAGGTGACGGTGAATAGATGAAGTTTTAGTTGTATACTAAATACTATACTAATTTTAATAAAATACTATAATTTTTTTCATTTTATTTTACAACACATTACTATTAGATTAAAAACATTTACTACCAATATACTCTAACGATTCTATCAGGTATCAGTTCTGCCACGCCGCTTTTGGCCTCTGACGGAATATATTTGGAATCCATCTGCTCTCAGTAAAGGCGAAAAATAATAATCGTGGTGCATCTACCAACATTTTTATTCAAATTGTTTATTTTTGTTATGTATTACTCTTTATCAAACTTCACAACGGCACTGCAAAAATCCTGATGAAGATTCTGTAAAAATTTCGTATCTATTCATACATTCCTTTTTGTCGGTTACACGTATTCATACATTACACTTTTTGTAGATTGCGATAACGATATCGACGTCGGTGACATGGCGTTGAATTTACTTTTACTAGTATAGATTTTCATTCTTTTCTGAATTTAAAATGTATTTTTACTTTTTAATTTATGGTTATTTAAAATGTGTTCATTTAAAATAATACGTCTCATTGGGAGTTCTTTTGGAGACCGAAGATCCATGAGTCCTCCCACTTTTGAGTGCGCCCCTACACACTGGTTTAGTGCATTCAAAAAATGTGCAGCCTCTGATTGTGGGCGCTCGTCGGATTTTCCCCGCATAATGCAGCTGATATCTAGTGAAAATGCTGGTGATTACGTAAGTAATAAGAATGAGGGTGGACGTAATGGCCGAAAAAGAGGAATCGGAAACAGGAGAATCCCGAGAAAACAAACTGGGGGTTCATTTTGTTTACTACAAATTTCATAAGATCTGGCAGAGTAACCCGTGTGAATATCAAGCAAGTGCATTTGCGGCATTTGTCGAAAAACTTTCACTTTTATATGTAGTTTCATTTTATAAAGTACATTTTCTATGCCTTTGAGTCAATGTAGCAATTTATCAAGGAAAAATTATAGCTTTTCTTTCCATATGTAAATTAACATGTTCTGCATTCTTCTAAAAATGTTCACAACACTAATTAAAAGCGCTCTTCCCTTAAAGTCATTATTCGTGCTTTGAACGTCAGCTTGCCACTGTGCATATAATAAATGAGAGAGAATATTTGCAAAGTTAGCAGATGTCTTCTGGTTTCAATAAATTTTCATTGCTCTTTAATTGTTCGTCTTGGGCATACGATTGACGGATTAATGTCAAACGAAACACGTGTCTGTTTCCAGCATTTACATTAGTCTCATCAGCTTTACATTAGCGCCGCTTTATCAAAGGGGACTCACTACTCGACTTCGTGATTCCGCACTCTCCCAGCAGCTGCTCAACGGCTCGCGTTAATTTCTTTGACAAATCCGCTTACGGGCGACGGCGCGGGGCAGTTGCACTCCGATCTCTTTGTAAAGCTTTGCTCTTAACTCTACTCTGCTACAATCCGTCAATGGACACCCCTTTTACAGCATTCATTGCGTTCAATATTGTTCGTCAGCATGTGATATATATTTCTTAGCTGTGTTCGTTATCAGTACAATTTAATGCAATTTTCCAGGACGATAGTATATTTCAGTCGCTTATTACTTGTTTGGTAACTTGGGTTCAAGAATTCTTAGAACAATAATGTATTAAAAATTACATTAATTACTCATTTCCAATGCCCGCAGAAATTGAAGAAAAAAACAAACAAACTGCAGCCTCCGGACTTGTGAAAGGTGTCATGGTTTTGTTGAATTCTCATATTCATTGCTTACGGCATACTCAGTACGTCAGGCCATCATGCGACAGCAAGACTCCAAGGATAGGGCCGCACATCTTTAAATATTTGTTATTTACTTCTTGCGTTATAGTGCGGCAATTGTTTTCACATTTTTGGAACGTAAATAACAAGTGTACTGTGAACTTTATTATGCTGTTGCAATATTCGTGATCTGTTTGTGTAAAAATATTAATTTTGTTGCAGTGTTATACGAGACTATTTTATTTGTTGTTCTTGAGTAATCCTCGCGCTGCTTTTTGGAAAACCATTTTGTGTGGTTTTGTTGTGGAAAAACGTTTTGTGTGTTGCTGACGCAGGCCACTAGTTATTAAATATTTTTGTTATGGTTGAAAGTAATGGGTGTTTATAAATTAAATCCCCCATTGTCACTGCAAAATAAATAACATTGACATTTGGAACGCAAAAGAATTTAACAAAAAACAAATACTTCGCGACTTCATTCCTTACTTGTCCTTTCTATTACAGAGTCATCACCATATATTAGAAACATCGAATTAAAGAATTGCTGAGCTGTGAATTGTTATTAATATTTATCTCATTAAGGAATTGTTCTAATTTGAAAGTGAATTACTGTAGAATCAATTTTACTAATTAGTATTAATATTCTGTGTAAATAATTAGTTATATAGTCGGACAATTTATTGCATTTTACGTTAATGTGTTCGATGCCTTTAAGGAGAATATTAAGAAATAGACAAAGAATATTAGAAACTAGAACGAGAATATTTTGAAATCAGTCTATTCGGTGAATTCTGTAATATATAAATTAATTAATTTATAATTAATACGTTTATAATACAACTCATTTCTGTTCCTAAATTTTTGCATTTCCCTGTTCCGCCTTTGAATTTTCACCTCTTTGAAAATATTATTTCATCCCAATGATAACTTGGATAGAGACAACAAACATTTTTCATAAGAAGTCAATTTAGGAAAAAACAATTTAAATTCATATATTTATTTATTTTAGTTTCACGATCTAATTCGAAGGAGTTCAAAAAACTTGTGGTAACATATTCATAACTTCCTGGCCGTGCACCACGGTTTGCGTCTGAATGGATCGGGTGGACAGCCCTGTTTTAATTTGCGAGCGTATGTGCATGGGGTGCTGCCCGCAGCAAGTGCAGACGCTCCCGGCCCCGTGAGTCAGTGCGACCGCGTGCACGCTCCCACCCTCCGCGCCCCGCGCCCTGCAACCGACCCTCACCTCCGCATTATTATGTAGATGGCGACCGGGATAAAGAGATTACAAGCGGAAATAAAACGGGAGCACATAAATACATCGGCGAACCTCAATATGTTCCATTTATCTTTATCATTCCGCCGCAGCGCGGCACCGCCCCCTTCATAGTTCTTCGTTTCTTGCCTTGCTACCTTCATCCGTTTATCCGCTACAATGCCACTCCACTCACCCCATCCTGATTCCTGGCAAAATCGTCATCTTCCATTGTTTTGCCCTTTCTGTATATTTACTTTGGGTCGGAATAAAATTGTCGAATAGAGATTGCTGAATTGGCTAGTCTACAATTGTAGCTATTTCCAATGACTTTGCGAAATATTAGCGTCTATGTGTAAAACTTAGTGAAACAAAACTTATTCAAACCAAATTCCGACAGATTTAAATCAAGTGTCATCAGTCTTTCTTGAACATTTGGAAAGGTTTTAAGATTCAAACGGTAGTCAGAATGCGTGGTATTCCTTACATGGAGGGAATATGATTAGTCGAGCATTTACGGACTTGTTGAGGAAGTTTCCTCAAGAACATGTTTTAATTTTACTTACCAATTGATTTTTTGCGTTTTTATGTGTAGAGGACTTTTATCCCTATATAGCATTTGAGTAACTCGTCGAGTGTGCAAAGCAGATGTGGACCTGTGCAGCTCTGCGTATGTGTGGTTTCCGTCACTCACGGCTAGATCACTCACCGTGCTCCAATCAACACATGCGAGATGTCATTTGACATTCCGACATTTCCCGATTGGTGTCATTCGATATTTCCCGATCGATCGGGCCCTAAAATTTGAAACGTTCATTATTTTTAATTTTTTTTAATGAAGCACAAACGACGTTTCAAAAAAATTGTCAAAAATTGCTCAGAATTTTAAGAAAAAAGGCACAAGTTCGATTTTTATTGAATTCTTCAAATTTTCGATATCTCCAAAAGTTAATTTTATTTTCGTCGTCTTCCTACAACTACAGTATTTTAAATATCGAGATGTGTTTTTTTAATAAAACATATTATTGAAAATTAGATCTTTAAGCAACAAGTTATAAACGTACTGCAATGTAATCTTTTAATTTTTCGAAAATAACACGAATGTTGAAGTAGTTTTGTAATATTACCTAACCGACCAAAATAATGCGAAAAATTATCTGGCGTTGAAGCATCACTAGTTCAAATATATTTTGTGCTATCCCAAATGTACTGAAGGGATAAGTCCATGGAATATTTATACTGGTTTCTTATCATACATTGTGATATATGTTACGCCAATTATGCTATGGGCTTTCGGAATACATAGTAAGACCCTCATGGACGTCTCCCAGTCGCAGGGAGTGGATTACCACTACCCGTTCTGTCCACCCCTCGCAATAGACACCTGTCTCCGCCGCGGCTGCCAACGACGCTCTTCCAAAGAGGGCGGGCGCCGCGCCGCCAACTCGGCGTGTAACGGGAACTTTATCCGCCGCGCGAACAAGCACCTGGGCGCGGCGACGGCGACGGCGGCGGCGGCGCCCGCGCCCGCGCCCTGTTTTACGAACTTCTTCCTCCCGCCTTGTAATACGCGCGCGGGATTTGGAATATGACTCGGGCGGCTTTGCGGAACGGCGCCCACCTACATATTCACCTGAAGGAGGAAGCCCCCGTGCGGCTTACCGCCGCCGCCGCTGCCGGTTGATGGAGTGTCCACGGCGGTGGCCGAGGCGGCGCGCGCCCAGGGCTCTCATGGGGCTGAGGGGCGGTGCTCGCGGAAATTGCTTTTCTTCCGGTCTGCACCAAAGTATAGTTGTCACCCGTTCGCTTTGGCAGTCAATGCACAGGTGCGCTTACTTTGTTGTGCAGTAACCATCGATGGGTTCGTTAGTTAATATTGACATGTTACAGGTAATACGAGTGCTTTGGAAGCTGTGAATAAATCCCTGACTCGCGAAGCGGGGAGGGGGATTATTTGAGAATTTCCAAATACGAGTGGTATTGAATAGGTCTATTCCACGAATGAAATTACATCCTACAGAATCCCAAAATGCGCTGAATGTTGGAAGTCACTGATATATGTTCAAATCGAAGATGTTATGTTATAGTAGTACATTCGCTGTTTATTGGCCATCGACAAAGCGATCGATGTATTCCACCTTCTAAGATAGATGAGTCACAGTGTATGATTGGATAGTAGAGAGAACCGCTAAGAAAATCGGATAAAAAAAGCAATAAACATTTTGAAATTCACCGTATAGTTTAACATTATTAGTTTTAATTTCACGACTGGAATAGCCAGATTAATGCGGTGTCGGACGATCAATCACGGGTCTTGAGCAATGTGATATGTATTATAATCGATTGATTGTCGTTTCCGGGGTTGTCAACTTCTATGGTCATTGCTCCGCAAGTGTGGTGCATGTTTAATCACGGGAGGTGGCGATGTCCTCCGTCTGGATGGCGGAGACCCTCATGTCCATATTACGACCATATTAGATAAATACGTCCAAGGTAACAGAGAACGGATGTTGGAACATACTCTTTTGTAAATAGAATTATTGAGTCACGGAATAGCTTGCCTGCAGCACTAAGAGAGACCTTTCCCAGAAACATCAACACTTTTAGGCTAAGATAAAATTCTTATATTAGTGTAAGCTATAGGAAGTGAAGGGTCTCTGCATTTAGTAGGCATGCCTTGAATGGAGTAATTTTGTTCTGTGTATTGAATTGTATATATTTTTAGTATTCATTATATTATGGTATTATATGTATAGTAAGTGTAATGATTTTGCCACCGGGCTTAATACCCAAAGCAAATTAAATAATTTATCTATCTATCTATCTATCTATCTATCTTTGTCGGCTAGCGGGTTTTTCCCAACCAGATATCTCCCATCAGCAGGGCACTCCCCCTCACAGGACAAGTTCTAAGCCCCCGACTGTACTCTCGGCATATGTGATAGTTTAATGCACGTAAGTGTGTGTAAGTAGGGGGCGCGGATAGGACAAGGAATAGAACTTCTTCTAACATGCGATGTTGCTAGAATTCATGTTTCGTGGGTCCTTGATACCGAAAAATCTATTGATGGTAAAAGTCTGCGTCAGACAGTCTGTCCGTTCATCCGTCCGCCTCTCTGACCGTCCGTCAGTCTGTGGCCAACGTTAGCCCCTAAATCGTTGAGCCGATTTGCTCCAAAATTGATATTCACTGAGCGATATGAACGAACTCAAGGTTTTGGGAGTTTCGATATATTTCAAGATATTGAATATCATTAAAACTATTTTGATTTTTGAGTGTACTTTACATGAAGCCTGAAAAACGTTTCAATTTTTTTCTCCAAAAAGGTTCCCCCTTTTTTTATTAAACTTTATCCTCGCTTAGCGTAAAAAGCGTTTAAGAGAAATTGTGTAGGTCGCAAGTTCTTTAAAATTTCTGACTTTTCGAAAACTTTTCAAGAACTGCAAATTTTTTGGTGCGTCTTGTTACAACAATACTGAAGATAGGGAGTGTTTTCCTTAATGAAATCTGTTCTCTAAAGACACGTCTTAAAATAAAGTCATGTTCAATTTTTCGAAGATCTGAGTAGTTTTCGAATAATTTTGAGCGAAATATAGGCTATTTCAAAAATTTAAAATAATTTTTCTCAAAAATTGCTCCAAATTTTTACTTTCTTGTATATGTACGTATATACAGGGTAATGTACGTAGTACAGATAATGTTATGTTATACCACGCGAAAAAACGGTGGATTTTTGTCAGAAAAAAATCATTGCCGGGCCCTGATAATGAAAAAGCGGATAAATCCAGTTGCCAAAATAAAAAAAATCCTCTAACACGTGGTGAAATAAGAATATTTGTTTTGTGGGTCCTTGATACCGAAAAACCAATAGACGGTAAAACGTCCGTCCGTCCGTCCGTCCGTCCGTCCGTCCGTCCGTCCGTCCGTGTACACAACTAGCGCCTAAACTATAGGTAGTTTCTTTTTCAAATTGAAAGAATCCCTGGCCATCTGGATCGAGTCGTCGGTTAGAGATTTTGGAAAACCTTCTTTAAGATTTGGGAGTACTTTACAAGAAGCCCCTATGACATTTTCAAAATTAAAAAAAAACGACTGCAAATTTTTTCTTTACATTTTTTTGTAAGAATAGAGTAAAATATACTTATAGAGGTGGCGTAGGTCCAATTTTTACGATTAACTCTCAATTTTCGATAATCGCAAAAGTTTGATTGTTTTCGGCGTCATCCTACAACAAAGTTGAAGATAGAGATGTTTCCTTCAAATTAAATTTGTTGTCCATAGCAAATAATAGCAAAAACACGAATTTCTCGAAAACGGCTCCTCGAAAACTAAACTTTTGGTAGTGATAGTCCTCGATGGCATCATTTTGCTGGATCCTTTTGTTGTTTTTTTTCTTCAAAAATTACGTTAAAGTAATTTTTTATCTTGTCTCTCACGTCATTAATATTTATATTAGTTGTAATTTGTTGACATTAATGTATTTATGGGTTCATGTGCTTTAAATTATGTTATATAAAATTTCTCGAAAACTCGATTTTTTGCTATATGCGATTGTAGGGTATACTATTTTTTAATACGCAAATGTATTTTTTAACATATCTCACGTCGTCAAGATGTACATTTCCAGCGATTTTTAAACACTATTGCATTTGTGAGTTAATGTTTTACGAAAACTCAAATTTTTTTTATGAAAAAGAGCTTCAAATTTCGTATTTGCAATAACGCTTAAATGTCATTGTCCTAAATACCGCTACAAATGTTTCAATGAAAATTGCTATTTAGGACGAGGTTTTACTCTTCTTTTATATTCGTAAAGTAATATTTCGGTTCTACTATTAAGAAACCGAAAAGTGAGAAATTTTCAAAAAAATGTACTTTGGGTGGCGATAGATGGCAACTGACAAGAGAATAGAGCAAAATTGTAAAGCCAGTCCACACCAAGGAAATTAGAAAACTGTACTATGATAAAGTCTGTGCTATTCTGTAACATCACTAGTTTCAAGTTGATACTGAGCTCTCGGGAAAATTTTTATAATACGCAGTTGGAAAGGGAGAATATGCTTCACTTACATTAATGTAATAAATATAGGAGAGAAATAGAGATATGAATTTTTGGATACACAAAAAGATCAAATTAAAATATTTCGTTAGGAATGTGTTTTTACTCTAATTATAACCTTAAATCATAGTATCACTGTATGCCATCAACGGTTCTACGAGTTAGTCTCTCAGATACTTCACCTTACGCCATGTGGGAAGTTCAAATTTGCAGCAGACTATCCATGAAACATTCACCAGATAAATCTTCTTCTTCTTGTGACTATGTTTTCACATATCCGAAAGCATTTCCCATACAATGGGCTTTCAAGTTTTGGCATTAGTGCACGTGAAATGAGGGCCATAGAGCCGGGTGTATTCTTCAGTTGACTGTGGATTTTCGAAGGGCATGGTCACCGTAGTCATTCCTATTAGACTTACCTTTTAGTAGAATTATTTAGAGTTTTTTTTATTATTTACATTTTATGACCCATGTGAATATAAAATTCTTTGAATCGAAGATTGTCTGCAGCGAGTAGCTTCTCATATCCTCATGAATGGGAAATTAGGGAATAGACGAACATCGCGTAGTATCAGCCCGTCCTGAACGTTGCATGTCGCCAGTTGCTTCTTCTCCCGAATGCAACTGCAAACGGAACTGTTCTCGCAACACTTCTGTGTGATGGAGCATTTTTTTAAATATTTTTCCTATCGATGTCTGGGGAACGCGGAGGAGTACCTTAACAAACGCGCCACGGACCGCACGCCATTTTACCTTTCTCATTTATGTCCCTCTTCTCACCGTACACTACCAGATACTACGGAAGGGAAGACCAGTGGGGAGCTCAGAGCTTATGCTGGCTGTGGCAGTGCCAGGGGGAATATCTGGAGAGAGAGAGAGATCCCCTCAGGTGGCCCCGTATCTCACGTTCCAGCTGGGGAGGAACACCGCCACCTCCTGGTCATAACATGAACTACATTCTCAGGATGAAAAAATATAGAAGCTGACGCTCCCGGAAACACGAAGTTCTCACTCACTCTCACTCACGTCTCACTCAGCCACTCTCTCACTTTCTCTCACTCTCACTCACTCTCCTTCACCCACTCACTTACTCTCCTTCACTCACTCACCCACTCACTCTTCTTCACACTCACTCTTTTTCACATTCACTCTTCTTCACACTCACTCACCCTTTAACTCACTCTCCCACACACTCACTCACTCACTCACTCTAACACTCTAACTCGCTCTCACACTCACTCACACTCTCACTCACTCTCTCACACTGTCACTCACTCTCACACTCACTCACTCTCTCTCACTCATTCACTCTCATTCACTTCTGAAGATTTCACAAGTTCATTGCGATATTTTTTGCATTCCTTTCAAGGATTGCATTTTATACACAATTATATTACATTACAAGAGAAAGTCTATACGATGGTGAAGTGTCGTTAATTTATATAATAGAAAATTGAAATCACTGTTTGTGAGTACGACATTGTATTGAAGTATACTTCATATCAAGTAATTTACTGTTTTTTTACTTCTAATCTTTACTATAAATGCCTCGGTTCGTATAATATATACGTCTTAAAATTAGTATGAAAGCTGTTTAAATTTAACATTATTGGTTGATTCGAAAACATTGTATACTAAAATTTCTACAAAAGTAAATGAGAGAAAAGGTTTACGTGATTGGTATTTATGGATTTATTGAAATTACGGACATGGCTTTTGCTTATATAGTATTACTAGTTATTCCGACTACCGACAAGTACCATATGTAGTAAATGCCATTTTACTACTCTTACGGAGACCATTCAGAAGTCGCATGCATGGTAATCCTTTCCTATTCAACCAAACTCAAAGAACAATTGATGCTCATTTCACATCAGCAGAAAAGACAACATGGCACATATGTGTCCCGGGTACAAAAAAATCTCCATTGAATCTTCAGATATGTCATGCGTTCCGTGTGTCCTCCGCTTCGTACTGCCGTCGGAGTCCCTTATGTCCTCTCGTCAGTGCAACGACTCCCGTGAGAGCACTAGGCAACCGCAGTTGGTGCAGCCTGTCCTTTGTGTAAACATGGCGAATTATTTCCGCGCGGCGCTGATATGCATAGTTATTGCCATTGCCGGGCGACGCTGAGGACTGGTGCGCCCCCCCTTCGCAGACAACGGGTGGCCCATCGCTTCCACCCCCGTAGCTCCCGGGAGGGGACGGGGCCCCCTCGGGCCGAGATTCGTCTCCCCTCTCGTCCGCGCACAGACACACATGGTTTCCCACATAAAAGAATAATGATGACCTGCGGGCGAGATATGTTGATATAGGCCTAAATGGCCTCCATTACGCAAGCGACCCGCTGTGTACCCCCCCCCCCGCGACACACACACACACACACACACACCAGAGGGCAGTGGCGAGGAGGCGCCGAAATGTAGGCTCGAAATATCGTTTTAATTTTTATTGTGTACTTCAGCAGTGTTGTTCCTCTTGTAAAGTGTGTAATTTAGCACTGATACAATTTTAGCGGTATCTTTAAATTGCTCAGAGTAGAAATATGTTGATTCGTTTTAAAAGGAAAAGGCGTAATAGTATGCATAACAGAAGAATATTTTGTTTCTTAAATTAATGTGATTTTGATAAAGTTCATTCATTTTACTTTATACATTATTAAGATCTACGTACTTGTTGGATGTAGTACGTATTTACCTCCAGTAAAGATAATTTTACTTGCTTCATTAGTCCAAAAGGACGCTTTACTTCGCTGTTAACTACTCTTGTGATTGCTGATCACATGTATTTTTGTTTTTAGCCCTAACTGAAAAGAAGAAAGTATTCTACAATTATGACAATCAACTGCACAAGTGGGTGGTCACTGGATTTCGCAGATCGGAACTTCCTTACGTGTTGCAGCAGTGTAGTAATATGCCTTTCTTCCTTCCCGATTGGTCACACAAGCAATTCAGCCTATTACACTCTATCAACTGTAGGTTACGTTCGGAGTACGAGAAAATAGTGTATTCTCAAACGATGATATAATTAAAGTATTATTACAAGAGCATGAAATGATATTACGATACGAGCGAGTATTGTAAACTACATACGAGTGTATTAATATCCATTACATTGAGTTTCATACAGTACTTCCCCTACGACCAATAATAACTATTATGAGTTAAATCTTTTAGGTTGACAGCTGCCATACAGTATAAAGCCAATGCCATTTAGCGAACAGCAACATAATTCTCCCAGGTGGAATTAGTAAAGCATAAACACAATCCGACTTCAAATGAGCAGTGCACGAGTTAAGCTGGATTTAATTCATTAAAGAAATATCATCATGTTGAGCATCAGTATTTATTTTTTATTAAATTAATAACCGATACAGCCCCAATAGGGGGGTTCAGTATTCTGTATTTCTTCTGAGAAATGGAAACATGGCATGGAAAGAGCATTTTACCCCCCCCCCTCCCGCATGGTCTCAGCACAGTAATTACACAATTCAACAAAACATTTAATAAAACTACGATCGATGATTATTATGCTTATATTATCTATGCTTAAATGTAAACGACTCTATGACTGGTCAAACATTTGTATTTTAATGAAACATCATAATGACTATCATAGACTAATGACTGTCACTAACGAACTGCAGCCACCGAATAAGAGTAATTACACAGTAGAAAAACGTGTTTTCTTCGTCGTGATTGCTTAGGCCTATGTTTGTTTTTTTAAATAATGCTGGTCAATGATGCAGACACGTTTAATAAACAATCAGAAGCTGTAAGAGAGCTTGTAGAAATAAACGTTTGTTCTATTCTTCAGAAACATCCTATTTTGTTTCAAGTTCAGGCCACTTCAAATTTTAATAAGATTTTCTTTATGGATAGTCTGTGTCCAAGCAATCTAAGATAAGCTTTATGAACTTTTCTTTATTTTTATTTTTCCACTCATGTTCACACTATAGAATTATTTTCTTACTTACCTTATCGTGGACAAAGTTGATCTGGCAGCGTAGAAACCATGGTGCAGAAACCAACGAAATATTCATTAAAACACATTCGTAAAAAGTCTAGGTGCAAGGTGTAATAACCTGTTTTCAAATTAAATTCAAAAGTTACTTAATATTTTTTGAGAAAAATTTAATTCAATGGATCAATTGGGTCTTGTAAATTTCTAAAATATACGAGAAAGTAAAAAGAAAGGCCCAACATTCTTGCCCTGAGGAAAAAAATGCATGCAGATGAATAGTCTCTTTAAAATAACAATTTATTTTCCAAATTGTTTTTTAAAAAGATCAAAACGTCTTGTCTGTACTCAATTCCTGTTTTGTGATAAATTATAACACTAAAACCTGTTTGTCGAAGGCAACTGGTTAGTGCGATATTTGTTGACTCTTGAGATAAAATTGACTTCAGGAAAACGTGATAAATTTTTTACAAATTGAAATTACTACGTGATGATTTTACTTTTAGTCTCACATGACATGGACAATGCATTCGTTCGCAAGTGAAATGGCTGAAAATGTGCACTGATGACAAAGTGTGTTATTAATCTCACGTTTTTTGATGATGTGTATTTATAATTTTTCTGGTTCAATATTCAAAGAAATATTTCAAAAAAAAAAATATTTTTCTCTTGGAAGAAGGGAATTACTGACGGAAAAGAATAGTATGAACTGTCTGTATAAGAAATAGAGCAAGGTTTGTTTTTGGTAGGAAACCGTCGCTACTTCAAATCTTAAATTTTATAAAATATTTAATAAATAATTGCAGTTCCTGAAATGAATGTCTAAAACACTACTTGATATTGATTGATTATTTTAAAATTGTAGATACGTTCTCCTAATGCTAAATTAAGAAATATTTGCAATAGAGACTTTTTAATTTACGTTAAAAAACGTTTTAATTGTGAATAACTCATAATTCTAAATAATAAATAATTTTTAATTTATAAGCTATTCAACATTTTTTGGATTCTTGAAATCTTTCGACCAATTTTGTTACATATTTATTCTTCTTCTGTGTAATAATATCTCCAAACAACTACTATTTTCCTCTAAATAATTTTAATATTCCGGTACGTAACAAAAAAGAACACTTAGCAACAATTTTTTCCAAACTTTATCTACTTCTATGATGAAATGAAGTTAGGTAACACTGGCAAATAATTTGCATTCCCTTGTTTTATCTGTCCTACAAAGTTTGCGCAGTGAATCGTAACATACACATCTATGTGGAGTGATACAATGGTTATTGTGATGCCACTCGTGGCTTATTTATGGTGTTATAGTGTTTTGCAATTTAATATAAAGTGTCTCAACACTATTAAGAAGTAACTAAAGATTTATTAACAAATGAATTGTGTATTACATTATTTGCAATTAGGGTAGTAATATTTGAAATTAAGGTTGTGAAAATTGCTATAAGTGTTCTTTACCCAGTTGTGTGCACATCAGAAAAGTGTAATCTTTCTTGTTGAAGCGCTACTTGCAATTCAGGTCATCGATAAATTTTCTTCTGATGTGTGAAATATTATCATTTGCGACTCGTATATCTTCTCCTATCACATACCTTTATCGGAAAATTTATGGCCCATCTGTTAACTTCAGCAGGACATCAATGTTCACGATGGTCTATATCAGGATAGAGGTGTTAGGAAATAAATAACACACATTACTCTTCAGGTGAAATTAACTTCGTAATTATTATTATTTAGCGTACAGGATACTTATTACTTTTTATACATTAACAGTGACGGGACTAGCGTTTGAATATTGCTTGGGAAATGATTGTAAGGTTAGGAGGGAATTGTAATGTCTGGAGCAAATGATCTGCAGTAACTATTTGTTTCAGATTCCGAAAGCAGAGAAAACATTATTTTGAAGGTAGTGTAGAATTTGTTTTTAGTAGGAAATGAGACAGTGCAACGTAAGTCTAAAATTATCATTGGACCACGATTCCGACATTTCGTTACGCAAGTCTTTAGGGGAAACGTGTCTGTTTTAGTGCCACGTGATGTGCTGCACAATAAAATAGTGTACACACATCATCGAGAATAGTCGACAGCAAACACTTGGGTTGCGCGTCACTGTTTGACAGTCGCGCGAGAAAGGAATGCTCTTTTTACAGCGCTCACGGCCCATAAAGTGCTCTGTGGGATTAGAGGCCACGATGTTGACGACTATTTGTGCAATTTGAATTTGTGTTAAGTAAATTATGATAATTCGCTGTAAATTATAGTCGTTATCAGCTCGCCTATGGTACATATTTGCGACTTTTATTCTCCTTTGAATTGTCTAACCATCCTTGGCAAGTATATTTGGTCACACAGTATTTTACTGCCCAAGAATAAAGCAGTTGTTGAATATGAAATTAAAAGTACTGGAAGAATTTTTTTTTCATCAAATCAATATCTTCCCAGCTCTCAGTATCCGGAAATGACTTTTGACTAGATGTAAATAAGTTGTGTTCATAGCACATCGCTGAGGATTAATCTTTTTTATGAAACGACACAAAAATACCCTATGAATGGGTACGTGTTGACGTAAGGCATTGGGCAATCGGGTTGGCGGAAACTGAATGTTCAGTTGAATAATATATTTGTACGTAATCAACTATACATTTACTATTAAAATTGTGCATTCAAACCCTGTATCGACCGACCATTGACTCATCAACACTTACTTAACAGTAATTAAAGTAAATAATATCAAAGTAATCTTTGGCCACTTATTTTAAGGCTAAGGTTAAACAGCTTTTAAGTACTGATATGTAAAACATCGTTTTAATATGAAAACATTTTAACTATCATTTACGCAGTTAAACATGTTTTTGCAATACCTATATGCAATTTTTTGATCACTTTTGAATAAAACATTATTTGCTCTCTTTTACATCAACAATATAAGTGTTTTGGTTGAACGTTAATTATTGCTAGTATTTGCTCTAAACATTCGTTGGTCATTCAGGGGATGAGTGCACGTCTACCCTGGGATTTTAGACTCCCTGTTTACAATAGTTTTGACTATAGGAACTTAAAATACAGAATAATACAATGATCACATGACTTCCAATTTTCCATGTTTTTGCTTTCTACAAAATTTGTTGGTTCAGTCAGAAATGTTAACACTGTATGTTTTGGACATGCAGGTACGCCGATAAATGTACACACCTATTATGATAGAAACTTCTACTAAAATCTAGCGATTAAGTAAGACTGGAAATACCGTGAACCGTCATCACTGTCATCGTCATCAATATCAAGAACACGCACACGCACAGCAGTTGGCACATGAATCAAAACGAAGAGCAAAAAACACAGTCGAGATATGACACGTTAGAACTATTGCTATTTTTCTTAAATTTAAATTCTAGTTACATACATATATAATGTGGTAATATTGAAATATATAATCAAATAGTATATCTACATCACATGTTTCTGATTGAAAAATTATCGCTTTTCCACTAAACTCAAGCGAAATTCCATACGAAATTCCCTGTTCACGCAACGCACCCTGTCCGTGACGACCTGCGTAGTAGCAACGTCCACAAAACTCGCGTCCACTTGACTTCTACTGAACGTAGCACCAAGTTCCAGAGAACCTTCTCAGTCTATCGCTCCGAGGGCACAGCGCCGCCCGAACGCGCGTTGTCTGCTGTTCGCAGGTAAGGCAGAGAACGGGAGAGGGACACAGGAAACAAACTACAGCGAACGAAACACCGTGAAGATTATTGCGAAAGAGGGTGTTTACGATTAGCCGCAAATAAAACGCATCCAAAGTAACTGGTACTCTTCCGCAGCTTTCAGGTGAACACCAGACATCCTCTGCTTTCTTTGTCCTGTAATAGGGAGTGTGAAGCGATGTGTAGATCCGTAACCAGTGTTCATTAGCGACGATTTCCTGAGTAGTTCCAGTGTTGTTTCCTTCTTTGATTGACCATTTGCTTGATCGTTTCACGGAAACGTGACTTGTTGCTTTTACGACTGACTTACGAGGACTTGCAAGGAACGAAGTTTCGACACCGGTGATTTCGATTGGAATAAAGTCGTGCACTGATGAAACGTCTTAGTTCTCAACTCTCAACTACGCGACGTGCAACAACTACGCCAGTCTTTCATTAGGAGATCACTTTATGACTATTAACGACACGCACGTCCAGCAGTAAGGCGGCGATGCCTGAACCGAGAGCCGGGTTGGCCCCGCAGCCCGTTCCAAGCACGCGTGGCCGGGCTTCCTCGGACGAGTACGATCCGCGAGAGACGGGCGGACGCCGGCGCAGTGCGGGGGCGGGGCGCCGCCGCCGGCCTCCGTGCCCTCGCGCTAGGTCGAGTAGCAGAGAAGCGCGGGCGGCCACCGCCGCCCCAGGCCCGGGTCCGCCGCTCTCCCGCCGAGCGCGCCTCGCGGTGCCAATGCGAAGGCCGCGCCGCCGCCGCCGCCCGCCGCGCTGAAGGGAAAGAGCTGCTCCACGCCGCAGGGGGCGGCGGCGGCCCCCGCCTAGGCGTCCTGCATGCAGGGCGTGTGGCGCTGCGAGGGGTCGAGGCCGGCGCCGCTGGGGCTGAGCGGCGAGCGCGCGGCGTCCTCGTCCCCCCGCGCGTCGCGCCGGCCCCCGCCCCCGCCCCCGCCGCCGCCCCCGGCGGGGTCGGCGTGGCCGTCGTCGCCCCCGCGGCTGCTGCGGCCGCCCTGCGCCGCCCCCGCCGCCGCGCCGCTGCCGCACTCCGCCAGCAGCAGGTCGGAGTGCTTGGCGGACAGCCCGCCGCCGAAGGCGAGCGGCGCGGCGGCGACGCCGGCGCACGACGACACGGCCGACACGGGCCCGGCGTGGAGCAGCTCCTCGTTTCAGACGGACGTGCGGTCGACGGCGGCGGCGCCCGCGTACTGGCACGCGGCCAGCCCCGTCGAGTTGGAGCGCGCCGCCGCGGCCGGGCTCACCGGCGCGTACGAGCTCACGAAGCTGGACGTGTGCTGCTTGGCCTTGAGCCGCAGGCTGGCGATGCTGGACGACATGGCGCTGCACGGCTCGCTGGTGCGGTGGTGGTACATGGTGTAGGGCGCGGCGGGCGCGGCGTAGGGGCACGCGGGGCCCGACACGCCGCCCGCGCCCGGCGCCGTCACGCCGCTCAGGCTCGTCGTCATCGAGCCCGGCAGCATCGAGCCGGCGCCCGACGTCATGGACGCCGCCACCGAGCTGGCCGCCGCCGCCGAGTTGAAGCAGTTGACCGGGCTCTGGTGGTGGTTGGTGGGCACCACCGTGCCCAGCGGGTTCACCGACCACGGGAAGCTCTTGGAGCCCAGCGGGCTCGGCACCTTGGTGGCCCAGTTGTTGTACGTCGTGTAGGACGAGTACAAGGAGTCGGTGTCGGTGAAGGGCTGCATGAGGCCGTTGAACTGCGTGCCGAAGCCGTTCTTGAAGTCGGCAGCGGCGGCCGCAGCTGCGTTCATGGCGTTTCGCTCCCGCTTGCGCCATTTCGCGCGTCGGTTCTTGAACCACACCTGCAACACACCATCACCACGACTTAGAACATTTCTTTTTACCACGACTAGCAAGAATTCACGACTTTGGTGACCACTGATCGAGCTAAGTGGTTGTCAATGTTCTGAAATAAGAACACTTCATGGAACATCGAACAGTAAAATCTTCGTCCAGAAATGCTGATTTCAGCTTTTGTAATTAGCATTTCTCTACTAGTCATTAGGAAACTACTGCTTCCCTTTTCAAACTGGACATTATCAATATGAGTGACTTAATTGACTAACAGACCTTTTGGGAAAGGAGAGCTACTACTGACACTAACAGGTCCAAAGATCTATTACTGGTAAATTTTATCAATCTCCCCCCACACACACGCACACGTGTTCTCTCCCGGCCCCACGTGTTTGCTCCTCGTCCCCCGCCAACCGAGCGGCATTCGTCCATCAGCGTCCACCGAGCGAAGCCCGCGTCGTCCGGGACCGTAGCTCCCGGTTAACGGGCGGTCCCAAGGGCCAGAGCGGGCGGTCGCGCCGGGCGGGCAGGCGTTCCGCAGGGACGTGCGGATTTATCGCCGAATCGCTGGCGACGGGGGCGACGCCGGCCGCGGGGCGGGAGCCGATCGCGGCGGCGAGTCGCTTTTTTCGCGCAGTTTTAATTACACCCCATAAATCCCCGGGCAATTAGGGCCCACGACTGCGGCGGCGCCGGATTTGAGGCTCCCCGCTCCCACGCGGGACTCAGCGCGGCTTTGCCGGCCCCGGCCCCGGCCCCGGCCCCGGCCCCGGCCCCGGCCCCGGCCCCGGCCCCGCTCGCGCCCCGGTCGCGCCGTGTCGAGATGCTGCGGCTTGGGCCTTGGCGCCGTAATGATTATATTATTGCTCGGGACGGGGCATATTATGTTGACGAGTGTTTTCCAATCGTACTGATCTAAAGAATTCTGGGAAACAACGAAATTTAGTTGACAGAGAACAGTACTTCCAACAAACTCGGAAATATAATTTTTCGTAAAAACATCTATTTAATAGTCATTAAGTGAATTCACAATCATTATAAATGTAATGGTCAATCGACAATGTTTAATGACCATTGTTCTTCGATGCAGTAATTACGAGTTTTTACTTTGTTGTTCACATTGCTTTCTGTCATGTTTTACCAATTTAATTCTGTTTTATAATTCACGCGGTGTAGTTTTATCATTGCCTTACATTCGTTTTATTTATAAACACAATCAATGGCATACTTTTAATGCAATTATCCTTATTATCTTGACAGAGATAAACATTGAAAAATGTACACAAGTGGTAGAGTTTTTCAGAGATGTTGTTCAATAAAAGAGTGACAATCCGTCCTCTAATTATATTTTTCTTGGATAAATGCATCCTTTATTTTGTAACCCCTAAGCGTTAGTTGTCTATGCCGGATGATTAAATATAGTATTATCATTAAGCTTCTACATTGAAAGAATAGTTTTATGTTTACGCGAGAAATCTGGAATTCCGTGCATTCATTCCAAAACACTCAATATTACATTTCAGTACTTGTTCAAATGAGCGAAAGTAGGTGGAAGATGAAGGAGGGTTGAACGAACGTATTGGCACTGCGAGTGAGGGCAGAGGAAGGCGGTGGCGTCGCAGGTGGCGGGCTAAGCCAAGGCGGCGGCGGCGGCGGCGGCGAGGGCGGCACGGCACTGCACGTGGGCGGGGCGGGGCGGGGCAGGCTCAGCGCTGGATTACAGGCGCCGCCAATCAATTGCTCGCGGGTTACTTAGCAAGTGGCTCTGCTGCTGCAGCCACTAGCCGGCAACTCGCGACCGCCATACAAGGGGACTGCACATTTCTTGATGTCAGCCTTCGTTATCAAACACCATGTTGTTGATATATTCTCCATTTACGCTGTTTCTTTGGAAAGATTCTGAAGATATTTGTTCGTTTTGACAGGGTACTCAGGACTACAGCGTTATTAGAAAAAGAAGAGTTCATATGTAGGCTACAAACAGCTAAAAAGTAGTGGAGAATTTTCTTTTAACTCTTCTCCTTTACTCTTAAAATGCAAATTAATAATTGTTAATATTAATGGTTATTTTTTTTCTTTTTCCTTGCGTATACATGAATTACCTAGATCTCTTTACATTCTATGGATCATTTTTACGACATGAAACAATGATTTTCAATTACATATCTGGTAATTTGTTTTAAATTTCTGTGGAGATGACATAAAGATGACCGAGATAATTTGAAGTTTAAACTTTTTAAAATATTTGTAACAGTGTCATAAGTTTCAAGGTGGATTGATAGCTTCCGGTGTGCACTGAGAACGGCATGCATTAGGGATTATTTTCGTTCTCTGACAAACAATAATAATAATAATAATAATAATAATAATAATAATAATAATAATAAAGAGTAAATAATTAGTGTATTAATTTTGAAATAAGAGTATATCTACGTATAAGTGCATGAGTAAACCGTTGTGTTTTTTTTTCTACACAGTAGAGATACATTATTTACATTTCTTTCGCGAGTATATTCGGTTTCGTTTGAAAGTATTTAGGAAACATATCTGATGCATTGTTTTCCACTGGTGTGTGTTCATATTATCAATATTTCGTTGCTGTAGAAACATGTATTGATTACGAGAATATTGATCTTGGCCACGACGCGCTCAATAAAACGTTCTTAACCTCATCCCTTCGCTTCTCCGGCAGCGCTCTTCCGCCTCCATGGAAGCTGGAAGGCGTCGGGGCGGGGGCGGGGGGCTGCGGTTCGCGTCGCCCGCGCGCACCCTCGCTTCGCCGCCCTCCCCGCCCTCGCCGCCGCGCGCAGCCAGCCGTCTAATTGCGGCGCGGCAATGAAGATGGACGAGGCCTGTGATTGGACGTGGCAGGCGGGCGGGCGGCGCGCTCCCCGCCCGGGCTTATCATCGGCTTGCCGCCCCTCGGCGCCCGCCGCATACGTCACCCGCCGCCGCCCTCGAGTGTTCCGGGCGGACGCCGCCCCCTCGCGTCTTGGCGGTTGGCTTCTCCTCTTCACTCGCTCATCTGCGCAATCAAACAGCCTTTTCATCTCCATTCGTTGCATCTACAGGCATGGAACGACCACACGTTTGGAAATGAACTCGCGTTTGAGTTAATCAACTTAATTGAGAGTCATCTTTTGGTATAATTATGGTAATTGCTACAGACGTGAAGCAAATACAATATTGATATCAACCTACATCAGATACCTTTTTAAAGGGCAATTCTTTCATTGAATGACTTTAACAGCTGTTTTATCTGGGAAGAAAACGACACCATTGACTTTAAAGTTTCTGAAATACTTAAAAATATTACGTTATAGGAGAAATGACTAACTTACGGAGCACATTCCTATTAAAATGACCGGCAAATCATTGCGCTCATGATCGATTATCCAGGCCATTTCTTCATGATGGTCTCAATTTTCAATTACCTGTTCTAAGAGAAACTTGCATAAACCAAATTTACCTGATCGTCTATAAATAATTAGTTTAGATTTATTTAAGAAAAACACGAAATATCTTATTCAGACAAACGAGAGTGGTTCTGTATAGATCCATTATCTATGATATAACATAGGCAACACTAGAAACGGTAGTAAAAAGAGCAAGGAGCCGGGAAGCTCTAGTGATCGGCGGAAATAGCGACGACAGGGAAAGAAATGGAGGCTGTGGCGGCCGTGGCGGCGGGCGGTCTGCTGCCACTGGATCTGCGCGCCGTCGGGTGCCGCGCGCCCTAATGAACCCTCCCCGGCCCTCGATATTTATTGTCCGCCGCCTCTACCTGGAGACGCCGCGCCCCCGCTCCGCGCCACACTCGCAGCATATGCCAGGCGGCGCGTCGGTTGCATTGCGAACAATCTCAAAGCGTTGCGAAATAACTTCCGCCTAATCAGTTACAATTACTGTTTCGTATTTTAAATAATGTAATGACAATTCTGGTGTAGCCTGTTTCAGAGACAGTGAGCGATGGGATAGTAAGGTAAGTTCGACTCTAAACAAACTAAAACAAAATAATTTAAATGCTATGACGTAAAAAGTATGTCGCCGTTGTGACAGCACCTTGACATCGTTGTGACAGTAATGAGAACTCTTTATTATTAGTCATAAAGTCAAAAGCTTGACTTGAGGTGTTACATTATTTTTTTATTATGGTGGTGCTTGCTTTCATTCTCTTGGAAGTGAGTAGGGTAATACGGAAAATGCACAAGCGTAGACTTCGTGCATTAGTCAGATAACTCTGTACGTCGGCACATTAAAAGAACAAAATTGTTTTAAATTATAAGGAATTATATAATGTGTCTGTCATAGATATGTAGATTCGCGAATCCGAGAAAAATAGAAAACTACTCATGGAAATACTCGATACGAGAATTATCTCCGGAGTACCACAGAGGAGACATTTATTTTAATTCAGGCGTGTTAAATCGCGTCCGCATGAGCTGCTTGCCCCTGGGGAGTCCACCGCTCCCGCGATCATAGGCAACTTCCTTTGATTTCGCGCACATTTCCCCTCCAAATCCAGAAAGAGGTATACGCGCACGAGCTGAAGCGGGTCCTATTACACGACCGATAATTGATTGATGTATATGTTCTGTACTATTTAATATTTATTTTATCTTTAAATTCTGTCTTTTATAAAAATATTGTCACGGGGTAAGGATATATTTAATAGCAAATTCTTTTGTGTTATGTTTTAATAAATCATTCAGTTATTTGTGTAAAATAAATTAAGTCTTTAAACGTCAATACTTCTTGTTTACAGACAGACAGCTTTTTTAACAGAGAAGACTTCTAACCTGAACGAAGGAAGTTGGTGCAATTTTCGCACTCTTAAGTAAGTATGTACAAAATCAAGATACTTTCAATTGAAAATGTTTAACTTTACTCTCAATTGACAATTTGAAATTTGACTGAACTATTCCATTTTAGTAGTTCATTTCTTTAGTTTAATATAGGAAATGAGAATGATTATGTAGCTAAGTATTTTGTACGCTGATAACTCTCAACTGACTTTTCCAAAAGACTGTCATGGACCAGGTCTTCTGTCACTCCGAACTTCAGTACCCCAATTCCGAAGCAATTTTTTACAACCCTTACTTTTGAATCTCGCACCATCTTTCTCTAGGCGTAGTGTCCACGGTCTTGACAAGCCTATTTTAATTAATAATATACCGTTCATAAATCCCCAATTTTGTTTCCTTCACAAGAATGCTCTAAAAAGAATCCTCAGCAGTTTTCAAAAGAAAATGTTTGCTACTCCGTGACTAATTATTAAATAAACCTTAAGAAATTGAAAAGCTAGTTTTACTGCACTTTAGTCCCCAATATTATTATTGTCGGGAATATATTTGCTGAATGAGGTACATTCCATTAGTAATTATTGTATTATGAGAAAATGTAGGAAAAAATAAAGAAAAACATGGTATGACACATTTAATGGACATTGCTACAATTAAACAATAAACAAGAGAAAATATTTAATAACGGGCCTTACTGCGGCATTTATTTTAATTGATAATACACCGTTCATAATACCGACGTAGGAGACTGACGTTTCTAATTCGCACCATAAACCAAGCACATAAAAACGAGCTTCCCTCACATTCTCTCATTCAATGAATACAAAAAACACATAAATAATTATTTAAGCCATTGTTAACGTAATTTGTCCTTCCACGCGCAGAGCTCGACCAATATTAAAACAGAGCTTAAGTACGACGTCATATTTCAAATTCCAATTAAATTATGTAAATTAACGTTTTAAACCGACCACCATTCTGCGATTCCGATGGCGTCGGTATTACCGAGAAAGATGACGTCCTCCTCTGTTGCTGGAGGAGGGCCAAACATAAAGCAATCACTAAAGTTGTGTTTCATGTCTTTAAAATCGACACAACATTGTTTGAGCTGTTATTTTTGTAACTTTTTCTCCTCAAATCCGATCAAAATGTAATTAATTTAATCCCTACCATATTACCATGAACTTAACCAATATGTGGAAATATGAGATCCAATTTAAAATACTTTACGTTAATTCTTACCGATTAGGAAGTGGAACGTCTTTACCGATCACTAGTTCATCTATTAACGACTTTTTTCTTAGATTGTCCCTCTTTGAGAAGTGTGTTCTTACTTGCCAGACTTCATACCTTATAACACTTTGTTTCTTCAACTGAAAATTGTTATAATCCTGTAACAAATTAGTTGCATTTCAGTTCCAATTTTTTTTTGTATTTGGTTCTTATATCCACTTTCGGATACAAACATGACTGATAATTTTTTTGGCAAACCAAACAAATACAGTTTCTACAATGTTCTTCTTGAGTAATATTCGTGAACGTAATCCGCTCTCGAGCCAAAGGGAAAACGGACAGCAGTTTCAGAAGCTTTGCATTACGTAATTCTCTTCTGCTGGTATCTTCTAGCCATTTACAGTTCCAGAACGCCAACTCTCCGCCACTCGCACCTTTTGCTTCACTTTCGAGTCGCCCGCCCACAAATTGGAATTGGCCCTTCCTGCGATCACGTCTCGCATCGCTTGCGCGCGTCCCCACTCCGCCCCCGCCACGGCCGCCGACTGACGCGCGCGCCTCAGAAATTAATTTTTTCTGTTTTGTAATAGCGGAACGCGGAAAGGACTGGCAACGTTTCCACGGATCGTTGTTGGTTTTGCATATATCAAGTAATTCCGAGGGATGGGAGGCTTTTTGATGTGGAGAGAGGCTGAGTTTAGATGAGACGCTGAAGGTTTTACTTTTTAAATTTTTTTAGTTGCTTTCCGGTGCAAACGGGGGAATATTAAATTTTGTTGGACTTTGTGAAAACACAAGCGGTGACGGTGTACTACATACATGATGTATTTTTTTGCCAAAACACAAACGCATGCTCGTGAAAAAAGAAAAAAAAAAAATACTTCGCCATTTTTCATCAGAGAAATCCTTTTGAAATAGAGTAAGCGTCAAGCATGTTAATAGTTTGTTCCCCACGGATTTAGCTCTAACGCAGAATAATGTACTTCAATCTACAACATGCAAATGTGCATACGGCTCCATTTAATTCATGAAATTATCGCGCAGTCCCAGTGAAACCCATTCTCCGCCAAATTAACTAATGACGTGCAGAGCAAGCAACAATTCGTTATGCTTATCCGCCAACACGCGAGCGATCAATTTGATGAGAAGTGTGGGTGGTGGGTGTCGAAGAGACAAAACAAGAAAGGTGAAGCCATCAACTGCGGAAGAACCTGCAACTGAAAATGCACATCGTATCGCAACATCTCAAAATGTTTCACAAGCGCTGCTCCTTCGCGCCAAATCCCCCCGAAGCCACACAGCGCCTGTACGTTATTCTCCACCGCCGCCGCCTCCGCCGCCGCCACCGCCACCGCCCCGCCGCCCCCGCCGCCGCCGCCCCTGCCGCCCCCGCCGCCACCGCCGCCGCCGCCGCCGCCGCCGCCGCCACCTCCGCCGCCGCCGCCACCGCCACCTCCGCCTCCGCCGTCGACGCCGCCTCCGCCTCCGCCGCCGGCGCCGCCGCCGCCCTAAGTGGCCTAAGATTGCCAGCCTTACGAGACACATCCATTCCGGCCGCCAGGAATCTCTACTGAGGGCGCGTGAGCGAGGGTGCACGCAGCTGACCGCAGAGGGACGCGCGCGCTCCTGCCGCTCCGGCGGACACAATCTCCTTGGGGTCAGAGCAAGACAAATACCCCATGCCGGCGCGGGCGATGTTTCAAACGATTCACGTGCGACACAACGGAGTATATTGACGTTCTCGAATGAGGTGCGATAACCACAATTATTGGGCACTGACATAACTTGGTTCTGTAGGATGTTTTGAATCAAATCGTACAATTAAAAGGGAAATGGAAGTGACAATTCAGCCCTACTACATCTGCAACACATAAATGTTTTGGAGCAGTTGTTCAATTACTTTAAACTTATTTTTCTAAGAGTTTCAGGAACTCAAATAATGAATATAACGCAATTTTACGCATTTAATAATTCCGTCGAATTTTTTATACCATCTGTCATAGATTTCCTCGTAATAAATTTAATTGTATTTGAAAGTTCGAGATAGCCTGTAAATAATCGGTGATTTGATAAAATTGATATTAAATACGAATGTTTAGAAGGCATTATTGCTTCATTTCAGGGCTAACTAAAAGAATAACAAGTAGTAGTAATTAAACAGTTACAAAACTATACAGTAGGAAAGCTACTTGTTTGATTTTCACTCTATCGATGTGATTCGTACCGAAGAACATTGTCCACTTTTCCACATTTTAACCATATTATTATGTGTACGTATAACAATGTTATTGCCTTATGATATCCGTATACCAATGTTATTATCGTTCGAGCTATTTTTTTGTGGAAGAATTAACGAGACTTCGCGACTGACTATTCACCCACCGTCCCAGCAGCGGAGGCAATTTCCTAGGGAGGGGCGTTCGTGATAGCCGCGGCGGTGGCGTGCGTCGGCGATGGCGGAGGCATTGGGGAGCGAACAAGGGGGGGGGAGGCAACGGTGTCATTGCCCCGTGATTTATGAGCGAGCTCCTCGTCTCCGGCGGGGCAGGCGCAGATATTACTGCCACGGTAGCACCACTGCTGCCGCGCCGCCGCTGTCACGGAGGACAATGAATACGATAATAACGCGCGCTCGCGCGGCGCCGCGCCGGCCTGTTGCGCGCCAATATCTGCTGACGGATGCGCGGCGGCGCCCGGGGCGACGGCGCGCGCTCGCCTCCTCTCTTGCCTCTCGCCACTCGTCTCTTTCTCGTCCCTCGTCTCTCATCTCTTGCCTCTCGTCTCTCGCCTCTCGTCTCTCGCCTCTCATCTCTTGCCTCTCGTCCCTCGCCTCTCGTCTCTCGTCTCTTGCCTCTCGTCCCTCGCCTCTCGTCTCTTGCCTCTCGTCCCTCGCCTCTCGTCTCTTGCCTCTCGTCTCTTGCCTCCCATCTCTTGCCTCTCATCTCTCATCTCTTGCCTCTTGTCCCTCGCCTCTCATCTCTTGCCGCTTGTCCCTCGCTTTTCATCTCTTGCCTCTCATCTCTTGCCTCGCATCTCTTGGCTCGCATCTCTTGGCTCGCATCTCTTGCCTCTCATCTCTTGCCTCTCATCTCTTGCCTCTCATCTCTTGCCTCTCATCTCTTGCCTCTCATCTCTTGCCTCGCATCGCTTGCCTCTCATCTCTTGCCTCGCATCTCTTGTCTCGCATCTCTTGCCTCGCATCTCTTGCCTCGCATCTCTTGCCTCGCATCTCTTGCCTCGCATCTCTACTCTCCTCACGATTCGCCTCTCGACATTACTTTAAAAACCGATGTACACAGTACAGTTTTCGTGCAGATTCTCATTAAGTTTCTGTACAGAATCTTTAAGATCCCATACTACAAGTATTAGCCAAAACTCGCGCATTCAAGGTCTGTCCGTTTTTTGCATGAATCACCACAAGACGCTGCTAGGGGCTGGGATTTACTGGGTAACAACTGAATTGCGCCATCCCAGTACATTCAATGGCGGTATTTCTGTGCGTGCGTTGTGGCTGTGAGCTTTATTAAGTATTAATTAACCATGAGGGGCTTAGACAAGAAAAATAGGAAGGTGGGAATAGGGAAAGAGGTAGTTTATCACAATTTCATTTGTCACAATCGCACCTTGACACAACTAACCACAAAATCGAAATAGTCGATTACCTTCGCGTCAGGTAAACAAATCCGTTAGTGATCCATTCTGCCGCTATAGGCGCTTGAGTCAAACTGTAAGCTTTCTTCATGAAAAATTACGAACTTGCTCGAAAGTTTTCATGCAGAAATGGCCCAGTCTGGACTGCACGTTTTCTGTTAGAAGTGTTTTCTGTCCAATCTGCACGAAAACTGTACCTTGTACACCGACCTTATGTGAAATCGTCATTTCTGTATTGTTTCGTCGATTATTGTATTTTAGTAAATTCTGTTGACGTGTCGATGAGTGAAATCGGAAATAGTTAGTAATATTTCTATGCATTAATGTGTATCTAGGATTACTATGACAAAGACTACAAATCAAGTAAGCATTTAAGTGTAAACTATGTTCTAGGTTTATGTAATTTTTAACATTGTAAATTCATTAAAGTTGTTAGTCGGAAGAACAGACCTCAAGGCCTGAACATCGTCACAAATAAAGACAATTTTATTATTATTATTATTATTATTATTATTATTATTATTATTGTTGTTGTTGTTGTTGTTGTTGTTGTCGTTGTTGTTAGACTTCATATTGCAAGTGACTCAGTGTGAACGCTATAATTATTCACTTCTATTTACGTAAAAATAAAGTGCTGAGAAATTATTTTTTAGCGAAGACACTTCGGAGAAATGTGGGGAAATTACCGAATTTAATGAAGAAATGTTTGTATTTCAGACACTTCACTTTTTCTGAAGAAAATTATTTCTTTATCGAATTTGTGAATCGATTATTTTCAAAACTCAGTGATAAGAAAAGACATTATTACCTTTTTGAAGGTACAAAGGTGATTGATATACTATCACTTCTTCCTTTATCACAGCATATACTGGTGGGCATTATTGATTGAGTGTCAGTATTTTAAAATAACAATACAAAGGATATTAAAAAAGTTCCTTGCCGTCGCGAAACTAGCAATAAGACAACTTCATATGCTTGTGGAAGAGAGTTGAGCATGTTCGCACGCGGGCAAAATGGGCCTGGACATGTTTCAGTGCACATTGGTATCACTGCGCCGTGTCACGTGGAGTGAACCGTCGGCGGAATGTGGCAGTTCGATCAGCGTGCGAACATTACGTTTTTGCGGGAACTGGAAAAATCGGCTTCAGAGGCGCTGTCGACTCATCAGCAAGTTTTTCGGAGATGAAGCTGTTTACAACTTGTGAGCCTTGGGTGCTCGACTGCGACTCGGATACGAAACTGCAGTCATCGGAGTGGCACACACCACTGTCTCCCCGACCAAAGTCATACATCGTCACATCCAGAGGCAAAATGATATTTACGTTCTTTGACATCGACAAGTTGGTGCACAGTGTGTTCGTACCGCTTGATAGTCTGACACTGAAAATTTTTAAGTGCAAGCTTTGCAGAGTTTGCCGGATGCGTTCAAAGGACGCGACGGGTCAACTGGTGAGGAAAGTGGTGCTTATACATCACCATAACGCCCCAAGTCACTCATCGTTTGTTATGCAGAACTTCGTCGCCTAGAACATTCCTATCTTTCCTCAACTACCGTACTCTCCGGATCTTGCTCCCAGAGTCTATTGCCTGTTCCCTGCTATGAAAATGGGCCTCAAAGGGAGACGTTTTGCAACTGTGGAAAACATGAAATCGAAGTCGAGAGCGCAGTTGGACAGGTGCCGAAAGAAGCCTTCTACCGCTGCTTCCAACGACGTCAGGGGCGATGGAGCAAGTGAATGGGCGCTCAAGCGACCTATTTCGAAAGCAATTACGTTACCATTGGCAGGAGTAATAACATTAACATGCTGAACCACCATTCCGGGAACTTTTTGAACGCGCCTCATATTAATGATGCCCTTTAAATACAGACAATCTTTAAGAATTAATGTCATTCTTGATCAATATCGAGCCACTTCTTAGTGGAAAGTGTTATAATCTTGTTTTATTCGTACAGTTCTCTGAAGTTCCTAAAAATACAAAGTTATAATGAAACAAATTGAAAGAGGTAAATTTGAAGCAATATTAATTTGCCTAATGATACGCCCAATCTCCAAGGACTGATTTTGAGCGACTTAGAAACATGTGTCAAATACTTGCAGCAAAAATATGAACTTCTAGGCTTACAGATTAAATTGCGAGCGCCCATTTAATGAAATCTCACAATTTGGAACGACATTAAATTGAGAAAATATCTGATCGATCCTTAGTGTAGAGACCAAATTGTTTACTTTCGACCACTTGGTTCCAAGATTCAAATAAAGGCCGATTTGTGTGAAGTAGACAGTGGACAAGGAGATTTTACGGCAGCCAATTCCCTGCAATATTTACCAATTTCCACCATTTCTTCGTTATATAATATCAACTTCATTTTCACTCAATCATAAAGCATTAATTCATTCAAGATATGATCAACAGCCTTAAGCATAAGGGATCACAATAATCCAAAATATCTTATTAATATTACTGTTGAATCTTGTACACAACGCATGTCCAACACGTAAAACGTTAACTTAACTTACAGTTAAAGGTTAACCTTAAACGTTAAACTTAACGTTAAACGTTAAACTTAACGTTAAACGTTAACTTAATAATAGAATCGGTACTGCTAGAACGGCAATTCAAATTAAAAACACGAAGGTGTGTCGGTGTCCAGAGAGAGTCGCCAGCGCCCATCGGATGGCACTGCGCCGCGCCGCGCCGTGCCGCGCCGGTGCGTTATTGACAGACGCGGCGCGGCGCGTGACGAAGCGGAAGCGGGCGGTGGCGGCGCGGGGAGGTCCGCCGCCCCGCCTGTCACCCGCCTGTCGTCCGCTCGCGCTCCACCCCCGCGCCGGTTCCCCGTGCAAAAATACGAGCGCGCTGACGAACCCGCGTGGCGCGGCCGGCCGGGGCGCACTCCAACTTTACGAGCTGGCGCGCCGCGCGTTGGCACCTCCAGCCGCCGCCAATCTCCCTTGCGACGCGTGCGTCGACGCGCCACGCCGTTTGGACCCGCCCGCCCCCGCCTCCGCTCGTCTCCGGGTTCTGAAGTGCTGGTGGCGGCTGTCGCGACCGTGCTTGGGATATTTCCATTCTGTATAGGCGATGAAAACAGTCGTGAAGATGAATAAAGCAACTCCGAGAAGAGTTTATGCTGTGCGTAGTTCGATTCCTGAAAATGTCTTGTTCTTTCTCCGAACATACAAGTATGCTTATACTTATGATGAAACATTTGTAAATGTCTGAACATTTATTAACACTCCGTCACTCGCGCCGTCGGATAGAGTCGAACAGAAGTTTCTTTTCTAATTAAAAAAGGAATGTTAGCCTTCCACGAATAAAATCAATGCTTCTATTCTTCTAACGGTGTCTGAGAAGAGTATCAATATTTTTTTTATATCTGTTATGGACTGTGTCGCCACACCCTGAAGTAAAATCGTTGGCCATTGCCCTGACAGAATTCAACTTGCGAGTACTGGCGTATGAAACGGTGTTCTTGAATTCTTTACATAAAAGATATTCTTTTTTGTAATATAACAGAGTTTAATATTTCAAACGTTGTGTTTATGCGTTTCTTTCGTTTCTGTACAAAAACGTAAATATTAGAAGATGTAGAAAACACGCGAGTACTCATCCTATGAACGGCTGTTGGAATGATGGAAATACAATAGAAGCTTCAAATATGGTTTGTAATTATTTATTGTTTCTTTCCATGGTGTATTCAAGTATAATACAAGCACATATAAATAAGAAAAATATATTAATTAAGAAAGAAAACTTTATAATGGGTGAATTGTACGGAGTCCAACGGGCGAGTACTCGTGTTACGAATGGCCGCACGAGTGACGGAATGTTAAATAAGACGTAGGGTTAACAGCTTTTTTCGATCGTTGGTAAATAAATGTAGTATCATAAGTGGAAGATCAAAACAAAAGCTTGAAACTAACAACTTGATGGCGCAACCGAGATTTGATTCTTACAATCAAAATTATTCTGAAGATAAAGTGAGGAAATATTTTCTATTGTTAATTTACACACATTTATTGGAGAAAATGTAAACTTCACTTCAAAAACTACGAAGAACGTGCATCTATTGATTCTATTTATAGTGAGTAACTTGTCGGTTAAAATGTTTGTGTTATTCACTAGAGTAGTAGTTTTTTTAAATTGCTCGCAGTCGATGATAAGAAAAATCTGAGTTCAGTATTTTCTGCAATTAAAAATCAGTTCCATTTGAAACTTTTAGGTAGGAAAACTTTTCGAATTTGGTCTGTCGACTAAATTGAATCTCACAAGAATTTCTATGCAAAAGAGCGTTTCGATCCCATTAGTTGTCTCCAAAGCGTGTAGACGCTCTAATGGAATTGTTAGTAAATTTGAAAGTGATTAACAGTCATTTTAATGAGCAGAAGGGTCACCGTCAGTTTTAGCCCGTGCAGGACGTGGCCTTTATTTACGCAGTGAAATTGAGTGGCACAATGTCACCAGTTAAGTCCCCTTTCCGGGTTCTCTACCTGCACCTCAGGGGAGGCTTCTTCAATTATGACCTTTGGCCGACGAAATTTTTTTCAAGCTGCCTAGTATTGGAATTTGTGACACTGAGGTGATATTTTCTTTTCCAGGAAGGAATTAATTTTTAGGACGTATTTCCGCTCACTATAAGAGAGGTTCAGGTTCACTTTAACCGATTCTTCTTGCGCTTATTTGTAATGTAATTACAAATTAACAATCTTCACGCTTATTTGTAATGTAATGACTTAAGCTTACTATAACCGAGAGTACACTGTATCCGAAGTCACTATAATCGAAGACGGCTGTAATTTTAATTATATTCTGTTAATATAAAAATTTTATAAACAAGTATCAAATAATATAAAGACAACAAATGCTCCCTCTATGATATTTTCAGTTTTATGGCTGATAATACCAATTAAGTTTATAAATAATGAAAAATACTTATTCTCAAAACTATTCTTCATTGGTCGTCAGGAACCATGTTGCCCGAGGAACGAAAGAAGCTCGCATGGACACGCCAAAGCAAACAACCGAAGGGCGGGCGGCGCTGACTGAAACGGGCGCATTTTTCATTAGCGTCCCCGCGCAGCGCCCTCCGAGGTGGAGACAGGTGGGCTGGGCGGGCGCCTCCGAAGCCTCCGCCCCCCCCCCGCCCCCGCCCCCGCCGTCCCCCGCGCGCACCCAGCGCCCGGCGGCGGCGGCGGCGGTTCCTCGCCAGATCCGGCGAAATCCCCGGGTTTTACTGCGACTTGCCCCCGTGGAAATCTCTGCGGATCCCGGCTCTGAGCCGGGCGTCTCCTCGACAGAATTTATTTTTAATGAAGTGCTACTCCACAAGTAGGAGTGCGGCGCATGCTGCTATAAGCCATAAAGAAACAAGGTGGATGGGCGGGTCATGTTCCCCGCGCGCCTCCTCCCCGACATCGGCGACCGCACCCGCGCCGCTCGCCCTCAGAGGACAAACGAACGCCGACAGGATTTTCTTCTAATGAATAAGACTGAACATGATTGAAACGGATAGACACACCTGAGATTGCCTTCGAGTGAGAAGTTCTCCAATGTCACATCAAGATAAAACATATTTCAGAAATATGTATTCATTCATAAAGATCTCGATCGTTTTATTTCTATCTGAAATGTATTGAATTATATTATAAACTTAAAGAGACTGTAAAGTAATAATTGCCGCATTTTGTAACAGTGTGATATTTATCCTTAAAAATTCTCTTTTGGAGAAAAAATTAAAATGCTTCTATATTCACATCAGCGTAAATGCGAAAAGAAGCATTTACCTATTCACAGATATCTTCTACATTATTATGTAAGATTAGACATAAATGCAAATAACAAAATTTTGTTCAAAAGCTATTCTTCCTTAATTTTGGTAACAGGGAATGCATATTGAAGAAGAAAATCAATCAATCTGGACGTACAAACAATATAAATTACCTTTTCAATCTTCTGGTGTTAAGTGTATTGTTAAGAGAACCTTTTCTCGCAGGGTTCTCTTTATTTTATATTTCCTAATCAAGGTCGTTCGAAATCCTTATATCTTTCTAATTATTTAAGTACTTTCGACAGCCTACGCTCGTTTATTTCTTTTTTAAGAAATAAATTTCAATTTGTTCAGTTCGCTTTAAATTCTATATAGTAAACACACTTGTACCTTTTACTCAATTTTTTTTAGTAAAAAATAATGTGCTTAATGATGTGTTTAGTAAAAAATAGTGTGTTGTGTTCAATTCATTACATTACTGCAGTTTGTAACATCCTGCTACAAGTGTTTTACATGCAAGCAAAGACAACCCATGCAAGCGCACGTGTCTGAACGGTGCTCCTCAGTGCGCATTCAATGAAGTTACGGTCCCTTTATTCCGTCTGCACCCAACGAACAGTAAAAATCGCACAAAACGAAAGAAAAAAACACGAGGGAAATAGAAGCGCTGCTGCAATCCAATCGAGCGATCGAGAGAAGCCGCGCGAAAACTAGCGCGCGGCGGTTGCGTTCTAATTGATTATTAATGACGCGTTGGCCGCGGTGGAAAAAGCACTGGTGGGCGACCGGCCCGGGGAGCGGGGGCGGGCGGGCCCGGCCCAGCCCGGCCGGGCGTTGCGCTGCGTTGTAATGACGGGCGGGCGGTCCCGCCCCCGCCCCCGCCCCCGCTCCCGCCCCCGCCGACCCCGTCGCCCGCGCCTTCGCGTGATTGATTAGGCCTAATTATGCCCGGAATAAATTTATTCGCGCTCGCGCGCCGCCGCCGGCTTAGCGGCGATCCGCCGAGTGCAGAAAGTGGCGAATAAATTTCGCGCTTTTATCGACGTTAATGAAATGCGGGTGACTCTTTCGCGGCGTGTTTTAGCGGACGCGTCCGCCGGGTGGTTGATAGTGGGTTGCGGACGGATTAGCGCGATGGACGGGAAGTAACTGCTTGTAATGACGGTCGTGAAAGGAACATGCGATGTTCGCTTTGGGAGTAATTTTTATCTTGTCCATCCCGTTTTCACTTGTATTTCTAGTCGTCAGATGAATTATCTCGAGAATTAGTGTATATATCACGTTTAAGAATACGGTAGTGAGGTGTACGAGAGAATAAATTATCATTGGAGATATTTGATTTAATGAATTTGTTTCTTAAAATGGTTTGGGGACTGAGTCTTCACATAAGCTTACTATTTGCGTCTTTTATTTCATGTCCATCGGTTGTCTTAATATAGCGGAAAGATAATCTTTATCGAAATGTTTCTCAGATTTCAAATATCTTACAAAAAAAATCCCTTTGTGCGTTTTGAAACCGTTTTTCATAACATAATGACTTAAAAGAGAAAAAATAGTTCAATCTTCGGTATTACTTGTCTATCTTTGTTCTGTAACAGAAAACGCCCCAATCCCTGCTCCTGCCCATGCCCTCACCCTCCCTATCACTCTCCATGCCCTTCCCTGTCCCTTCACCTTGACCACCCAACCACCCACTCACCCACCTACCCCGTGCTCCTCTCACTCCTTCCAAGTCGATTCCTCGCCATCCCTACGTCTCTTCCTCCCTGTCCCTTCTCCTCACCCTCTCCATCCTTCTCCCTCCGCACTCCCCTCTCCCTCTCGCCCCACTCTCTCAGCACGGAAAGCCCTTTCACATTTCTTAGATGTTGAGGGTCAAGGCTCAGTCGACATATTCACACTAGACCTTACAATAATGTGAATATTACAACCTGTTTGATAAAAAAACGGGTGTATTTTGCAAATTCTACATACAAATACTACACTCAACATACAACTACATACATTTTTCACATTTGTTTTTATTCATTATTTTGTGCACATGTTGCTGTAAACCAGCGATATTAATTTTTTCGATGATACGTTTGTTTTGTACACCTATCACCATCCTGTTTGATAGATACGTTTTCAGAATGTAAAATTTAACACGTTAATTATTTTTCGAAACAAAATGTGAGACAATGTCGCATTAAACGTCTGAAAATTCTGAAGAGCAATATTATTTGTCTATTTCTCAATCAAACAGGAGGATATTTAATTAATATTGTGAAAAAAATGCTGGAACTAAGATCTTGCCATTGCAAGTGCCAGGTGGACTGTTGTGACCTCAGCCGTGTACTTTGCACTTAGTAAATGTCGAATTCATCATTATCACCACAACTTCCACTGCCAACTCCTCCCATCGCCACCATCACCACCACCACCATCAACTCACTGGTCGGCGGTTAGGGTCCTCTGCCCTCAGTTGGTACATGACATTTTTGGCCATAGGTAACATGGCCCAGCCTAACCTACCAACACATGGTTGCAGCTGGTACTCGCCGCCTGCAGCCCAAAGTTTCTTAGCGACATTAAATGTCTAATTCTTCCACTTGCAACGTGTTTTGCGATGACAACTTCATTTTTAGTCCGAGTTTCTTAAAGTATACTGTGTATCATTTTTACATACTTAGTTCACGTCATTAATGGTGAGCTGCAAAAAAAAAAAAACATTATTGTCCTTTTCAGTTACCTAGTTCAACACATAACTTATTTAACTAATACATTTAATTCACTCACATTCAGTTTGATTTATGTACTATTTTACTGCTTAGAATTTATTGCTTGAGATTGATTTACCAGTTAAAATAACCCTCTGGTTACTCTTCAGGGAGAAAAGATTCTCTGAAACACGATTTGCATCTGCAGCTCTGTGAAGTATAATATGGCAATTGTCAATACGGCTTGCCATGAATCGGATTATCGTTTAAGAATTGGCGACATTAAACACCTTTTTCAATCAAACACACTGATATTTAATTACAATCGTGTTAGGTCGCCAGACCTACACTTTCCCATTTGGAGTGGAAAATATATTTTCTTATGGCTGGTGTCAGGGCTGTGTACTTCTCATTTAGTAATATATTATCCTAATTATGCCATCGGAAAACGTACCTGTATCTTGCTCAGACAAAACATTTTCCGTGCAGAAAACATAGCTGCTGAAAGAATTAGTCGTTTACGAATCCACCTTTTCGAATTTCCCATATTTATGAATGAATATTATTGACAATATTTACCAAGTTCTTTGAGTTTCTTTTGAATTTTACTCCTGTGTAAAATGAATTATGTGTGATACATCACATGTTGGAAAATACAAAGTGGGGAACAATTTTTTTATTAAGGTAATAATGAAAGGGCAAATGGAACTGACATACGAATGCTATTGATTTAAGTTTACTTTGAGACTATATTAGTATTCAAAATATTTTACCTTCTCATGATCAACTATGTTTTTTGCGGCATTATTTTCTCTCTGATAATTTTGCAAATACCTCATGAGGAAGATATTAATGAAAAACAGTTTTATATAAATATTATCTACATAGATTTTCTAATAAAATTATGATATTTAAAAGTTGTATCAAATAAAAACGTAGAGCATACTTCCGGTAGATAAAATAGATCTTAACGAATATTCGTTTAATTGCAACAAACTTACCAGTCAGTTATCAAATAACCATACTTCCTTCCTATGCAAAAATTGGTATTGACTTTATATCAACTACGTTTACTATTTATTATACACAACTTAAATTTCGATTAATTTATACGCAATCATCCCATACAATTATGGTCGCGAAATATTTCTGGAAAGCGTATGTGTGTCTTCCAGAGTGGTGTTTCTTAGATTCCGTCCATTTCGACCGGAGCCTCGAGTGCTCTCCAAGCGGGAGACGCTAAGCTGAAGCTCGAGGCAGCGCGGGGGCGGCGGGGTCGTGTGGCCCTTGCTGCCTGCCCAGGCTGTACCGCGCGTATTGATCTGCCGCCACCGCCGCCGCCGCCGCCGGCCCGCCGCCACCACCACCGCCGCCACCACCGGCGCAGCCGCCGCCACCAACACCGCCTCCGCCGCCCTTAGCTTCCGCGTGCAACACAAACAGAGGCCTCCGCCAGCCTCCGAGTGCAGCGCGCCCGGCGCGGCCCCCATCTTCTGGTTCGAGGCGCTGGCGTCGTTTTCAGAATTCCGCTCCTCGTGTTTGGTTTGAAAGGAGGTTTAACAATCCGGATTCTTTTAATCTTTGGGGGGTAAAAATTCCAGTACTTTGCTGTCTTTTGGACCGTTGAGTAACCATCGTTGCACGTCGTACGTTTATTCATTCGTTTTTGTGATTCGTATTTGTTGAACGAGAACTTGCTTTCTTGGCAATCCATCCTGAATACGATGGTATAATATCGTAAATATATAAAGATCGTTTATAAAGATTAAGTACCATTAACACAGCATTTTATAACACATTCCACATAGGTTATTACTCGTAATCACATTCAAATTCAATTCAATTCAATGACATCAAAATCTATGAATAGAAAAACGTATAATTCGGTGTCGCACAGATATTTTCAGAGTTATTGCAGATATAAATTAATTTAATTTAATGCAGGTCAAATTATAATTCAGTTGATAGAGATTTAACCTCTTTTTTAAAATTTTTACATTTTTACATTAAGTCAGTCAACAATTTTGAATGTAAATTGAAATCAGAATTCGAATTTTTAATTATTAGAATCTAAAGCCAAAATATGGTGGCGAAAATGCTTTCCAACGTGTCGCTTGTCATAAACTAGATTTCTTCCTACCGAGAGTAGCATTTGAAAAGTCTTCACATTGCTACCGATCGTAGTACTGTGCACACGTCGTATCCATTGGACAGAGGGACTTCCTGCCGACCGTGAACACATATTCTCGTAGAGAGTTCATTGAGAGCAGTTTGCGAGCAACGGAATCTTTTGTGTTCTCTTCACCCCATCCTTTTTGGCCCAGGAACACGCCCGTGCAAAGCTGTCCGAATGACCCCTGTGAGAGGAAAGTATTTGCACCTTTTGTCTGAAGGAGCGACATCGGCTTGGGACAGGGATTGAAAGGTGGATCTACGGAATCGATTCGACCGAATCGTTCGCGAAGAAGATGGTAAAACTTTTCTCTTTGGATTTGCGGCTTTAGAATATTTTGCGGAACTCTTTCAAAACACTTTGAAAAACCGAAGTGAAATAGTAATAGAATAAAATATTATCTACCAATCAGCAAAGGAAATAATAAAATATTCATCAAAAGTTACAATTACTGTGAAATATTATTGTTGTAATGTTCAATTGTAAACATTGAAAGCTTCTAACATTGCGTCTTACACATTCATACTTTGAACTTATCAATAACGATGTCAAGTGCACGTGTAAGCAGATGTCCACATACATTTCTACACTAACACTGTGATTGTGTTTTTACAATTCTTTATGACTGCCGGGTTGTTGGTGTTTCCGGGCAATTTTCCTTGGTTACCACATGGCACATCATGATTGTAGTTTAAATTATTAGGCTCAGTTGCTAATTGTGAATGCAATAACGACTTGCAGTATTACATTATCAGTTTTTCAAAAGCAGTCCACTTTAAAACGAAGTTGAATTGAACTTGTTTCAAAGAAGAAACATTCCCGCGCCCAGGTGCATGCTGCAGGCGACAATCCAGTGTTTAGAGTTTACAAAGTAAGGTGCTGCGGCGGGAGAGCTCTTCTCGGCCGGCGACCGCCGTCGCGCGCGGCGACAGCCAACTGCCAGATCGAGCGGCGGGCAAGCACCGCGAATACTGGCGCGCTTCCCGAAATGCACTGGCCGGCCCCGCCCCCGCGCCCGCGCCCGCGCCCGCGGTCCGCCACCGTAAACCCGGGAACGCGGCCATTTCGGCGACGCAGCTTCTTCCTCCTTCTCTGCTCTCCCGTCTCTTTCTCCCTCCCTCCCTGTCTTTCTCCGCGGATAGCTCTCGCTTTCGTAGCGGCTGGCGGGCGGGTGGGCGCGGGGAGAGAGAGGGGTCTGGTGGCGGCGGGCGGGGCGCCGCGCGCCGCCATGTTTGGGCCGCCCGGCGGTGGGGCGGGGCGGGGGCGGGGGCGGGGGCGGGGGCGGAGGGCTGAGTCGCGGCGGATACGCCGCCGCCCGTATCGCGCTATCGAAGGCGCGCGAGGTTTCCTTAATCGCGGAGCGGCGCCGCCCCCTGCCTCCGCGGGAGCACGCTGAGGTGCGTTGGCTGGGCGCCTCTGCCTTTGGGTCGCAGGACCAGTGCCATCGGAGGGCCTAGCACTAATACGGGAATATCACGTTTTGCTCTTATGCCAATTTTCACAAATACACACACGTCAATTTCGCTAACTTTATTTCTTTAATCACAGAACTCTGTTGCATAAGTAGATGTTGATGAACACTGGCAATACGTTGTACAATATTAGTTAATAATCTTTTTGTGGATACTATAAAAATCATATTATTTCGTTTGCGTACTACTCAATTTGTTATGTGACTTAACTCTAAAGAAGTATTCAAGAATGAATAAATGTTTCCCAGCAAGAGAGGAAACTGCTCACGAATTCTCAATCACTCTCAATGCTCTTCAGATTTCCCATTTCCCTAGTTCCCACGATTGGAAAACTGTGTCGCTTTTGTTTTACCGATCAAAGTAAACGTGGACAGAAGTGTTTTAAAGAATGGATTTACATAGAGTAGCGTTTTGCTGTCCACATGATAAACTTAAAAGTACATTACTTATATTTTTTACACCCGTTTTCTAATTAAATAAAATATTAATTAAATAATGCAAGTCATTAAACATATTAAAATTATTGTAACGGACATTTTAACTGCGCCATTTAGCTTTTTCTTCGAGTAGTTGCTAATATGAGTAATTGCAAGGGAAAAATATAGGTCGAGATTGAACGATAGAAGGTTGACCATTAAACAAAATATTTACAAGCAACATTGAACGAAATGCAAACGGGCATAGAAAATAGTAGGTAGAAAGAATATTATATACAAATCCTAAGATAACTGTCTTGTATGAAAATTAATGTAATATCGATGAAGGGTACATTAAAATCATTTGCCTTCGGCAAGGAATATATTTCCATCAAAATAAATGAATAAGTAACTGAAACAACATTATGAACTTTAATAATTAGTTAAAACATGAATAATAGCCTTGAATAATAATTAGTATTATTGTCATTAGCAATGACAATAATAAATGATACTATTAAAATAATTATATAAATAACGATGCTAATGTTGTTTCTCGTGCATATAATTTTCCTCCAATTTATTATTTGCATATTTATAATATTAAATATTCATTCACTTTTGAAGTATTTTTATTCCTAATCTTTTTGTTAATGAAAATAAATATTCAATTAGGACTGATGCTGCACATTTGTTGTTCTTTCTTATTCAAGTTAGTGTTGAAGGACGTCGTGTCAGCCATTTCCACGTGGAACGGAGAAGACGAATCTATTCTCTTTCGTTTTGTAGAGAAACGTTTTTGCAGAGAATTCGCTTGAAGGCTCCCAACAAGTGGTGAGAGCAGGCGCTGGTCGAAAAGCATTGGCAGTTTCTAGTGCAAAACAAATGTTTTCGAATTTTCTGTTCAACACGGTCATAATTTATTTCTCGATAATCGGTGTCGACAGAACGTATTTTATTTCTGGCTTTAGGTGCTTGTGTCGTAATTTCACTACAATGGAGAATATTTGAAATTAATTAAGCCCGATCGCGGCTAATGCTGCGCACGTCGATTTAATTGGTGTGACGTAGCAGCACCAACAGCACGATGGCGGCAGCGGGCGGTGGTGGTGTGCAGTGCACACCGCCCCCGCGGCGGTGCCGGTTCGCACATTATTCACGCGTTGATGAACTAATTAGCGCGGTGAAAAATATTACGCAGCGAAATCTCATGTTCTTAACCTGGATATCCGGGGGCTACACGTGCATTTCCGCAACTGGCAACTCCGGTGCATCGTTAACCGCGCTCGGTTAATAGAGGCAATGCCAAAAATGCGTGCTTTTTTTTGGTTGCCTGCTATGCGTGCTTATTCGTAGCATTGGATATGTCACTGTTGATTCTGAAACGCAGGGAAACACAGAAGTTTTTCGATTTATGCATTGGCATTGTGTGATGCTTACAAGAAATGATTTCATTTCTGAATAATTTGTATTTGTTTGGCTGGCCACGTCACAAAATTAGAAGGGTAATTGAAAATGGTTTTTAATTGCCCTATTTCTAATTTATGATATATAGGAAAGTTACGCGTTGAAGAATATTACGCAGAGAAATTATGTTATGTATTTCTTCGAATGTGGATTTTGGATTACATTATGAGTATTGCGGCACAGTCTACCGACTTTTGCCGAAAGCAGCGAGTCTGACGATGACGGCAAAGCCGTCGAAAGCCGGCTATCTTAATAAAACTAATATGTTGACGAAGATTACCTCTTTTATTTCTTCTTATAATGAATATGCCTGAGGCTTTGTAGTAGCGTTTTGTTCGGTTTTCCTTATTTCAGCATATTACATGAGAGAAAAATTAATTTTCATTGAAGATCCAAATATTTATTAGCCTTTAATGATGAGGCAAAAACTGTTTTGTTTTCTTAAGCACGTAAGAAAGTGGATCCTTGGCACGAGTACATCAACAAAGCATCCAGGCGTCATCCACGAGCGAAGCGGCGGCCGTCGTCGCCCCATTCCTCCGCATCGGGCGCGTCATTACCATGCGGCCGCAGCTCGATCCGGCTGCGGCGGCGGGCACACGGGGCGCCGCCGGGGGCGGGGCGGGGCGGGGGCGGAGTCAGCGAGTCGGATCGCGAGTTTTCGCGGCGGCTTCCGCTGCCCGAGTCCCGACTTCGATCGCGGCCGGCGCCAAGCGATGAGTTGTTGGGCTCCGGTAATCCCCCGCGGCGCCGGCCGAGCCCGCGTAATGCCGTTCTCGGCGAGGGGGGCGGGGCGGGCGGGGCGGGAGGCCGGGCGTCGCGCCCCGGCGCCGCCGCCGCCGCCGCCTCCATCGCCGCGTTGCCGTGCCCGGTAAGCTCCGGATTACGCGTGGCGCACGCGCTTGCTCCCGATTAAAAGCCGTCATCGGGCGCGCCAGATTTATAGGCTCGCCCTCCGCTAGTCGCCGCCGCCGGCGCTGGCGACGCTGCCTGCGGACGTTGACGCTCTCGGGAGATGCTCGCACGGAAAACTTCCAAGTTCCAGTACTCTCGCGCGGCGCGGTGCACGTTTTTCCTTCAACTTCACTTTACTCTTTTGTCTATTAAATTTATTTCACTCGGATTATATTTAGTAAACACATTGATTATCACGGAATCTTGTGAGTTTTGGTGAAGTTAAAGCCCAAAATTAAAAACGGAACAAGCAAGCAAACGAACTATTTCGTTCTCATGAATTAAAAATATGATTTCTAAAAGGAAAAAGTAAGAAACTTCAAACTTTATTGTAAATTCGAATTCTTAAACATGAAACTCTGAAAGTAAATTTATTTTGACAGTGTAGTAAATTTCATACTTCTGTCGAGTGGAGTTGAAGATATTCTATGTCCAGTGCCAAACAGTAATGGGACTTGAATTGTGTTTTCATTTATTATCATGATGTATTTTTTACCAGGGCCCTTTCTTGTTTTTCTTCTATTTGTGATACCGCGTATGTGTCATCTGTGAAAAAGAAGCAGCCCAAGATGCTTTCGGGTGAGAGTAAAAAAGGAGGGGCCGGAGGAACCAAGAAAGAGCATCTGGAGCCTCGAGGCGGCGGCGGCCCCGTGGCTCTACGGCCGCCACCTTTTTGTTAGCGTTATTAGGGCCAGCCGCCCTCGCCCCGCCCCGCCCCGCCCCGCCCCGCCCCGCCGCCGCCTCGTCGCTGCTTTAGCCGCCCCTGCTGCCAACATCGGCCGGCGTAAAGTCTGATCAGCGGGATGGGCGGCGCCGCTCCGTAAATTAAGTTCTCGAGACGCGGCCTCCACTGTTGCCCGCGCGCCCACATCGCCCCGCCCCCCAGCCCCTTCCACCTGCGTCATCCCCTGGCCTGGCCTGGCCTGCCAACGCCTCTGGCTTAATCGAGCGACGCGCCACCGCGCCCGGCCGCCTGGGGCCACCCACATCACCATACCGCATCCTGCCCGTCCGGGGCGCCGCGCCGGGGCCGCAATTGAGAAAATGGCCGCCGCCTACCACCTCGCAGCAGGATCAGCGTACGGGCTCTGGCTGAATTGACTCCTGAGAAATGACTTTGTCTTCTGACGATTACCACGTAAATTTACCGGTCAATGTTTTCACTTTCTCCGATACAATGTCTGAATATGTCCTTGTGGGAATTGGAAATACACGGTAGATGTTTTAAACCAAAGTATATTTGCAATATTGTGTAGTAATAAAATTGGAGACCTTTTAAGTCTCTGAAATGAATCCCCAGCAATGAGTGGATCTTTTGTACATGAATTGTATTTTCCTTTCAGATAATATTAAATATTTTATGGAGACACTATTACTTTCGTCCTTTGATTATTAGTCGTTCAACAGTATTTCTTTAATTGCAGAAAACCTTTATGATATTCCAAAATTGGTTAATATGCCTACAATTACCTGTATTTGTTAACAGGATAAAAATGATTCACCGACAGTAAATATTCCTGTTACAGAGGAAATTTACAGTCTTCATTGAATATGCATCAATAAGAGTTTTTATTAAGTGTATTTATTATTTCCTTGTTTACATTATTTAGTTATTGAAATATGAGCAGAAAAAGTAAGAAAAACTTTTAAATGTCCTTCCAAAATCCCGCGTGACCGTAATTTCAATTCGAAACTGATATATTATTTAAAATGACATCGATAGGATTTGTTGCCGATATTACGTACGTCACGATGGAGCAAAAAATAATGGGTCACTTTCTGAAACGCTATTTGTTCATAAAAATCCCTGTCCGACAATATAATTACCCCTGCATTTTATACTTAAACTGCTTTTAAAACAGCCACATGTTTGCGTAATTTTTATAAACCACCCTATCTAAAATTATTTACCCATCTGGGGCTTCGGTCTGAGCTCATTATCATAGCCGAGAGTGGCGAGAAATTGATTTTTTACGATCACGCAGCAAGCCGCCGCCTCGCGCAAAAACCGATATCCGTGTTTAGATTTCATTTAAAAAACCGCACATGGCATCCACATTAAGTGGTATTTCCGTTAATGGCCGCGCGTATGCCTTCATTTTGAATATTGCCGGCATGACGTGAATAGACATAGGAGCGATTAACGTGTAATCAAGTATAATCCCGTGCCGGAGGATTTCATCAATGTGTGATATGTATCTACAGCTTCGCCGGGTGCATTTTATATTTAAAAAAAAGAAGACTTGATTGGTTGCATGCGCACATGTGAGGTTTACCTGTAACAAGGCCGTCTATATATAGCGAATTATATCGAATTATTTAGCAGCTTTCGGCCAGCTAAAACATTAATTAAACAAATCCCCCACGCGATGGCCCCAGCGCTACTGCCAGGTAATATCAGCTTAACGTGTGTAATCATTCCAAGCTTTCTGTAGGATTTAGGGTCCTTATTTTTAATTGCGTGTAAATGTGATCCGTATTGGAGCCCGTGGATCTGTCAGCGGCCCGTACGAGCTCTGCGTGCGGTATTACGGTACAGTCGGGTCCGAAAGCCGCGACCCCGCGCGCGGTACCGCCCGGCGCCGCCGCACCAGCGCGCCACCGTCGCCCCGCCGACACCGCCCCAGGTAATTACACCCTATTTTCACGGACGCTTTTTTCACGTCCCGCGAGGCTGTACCGAGAGTTAAACTGCCCCGTAGAGACCGGCGCTCGTTAAACTGATTGTCCTAATGCCGGGGCACCGCGAAAAAAAACCGCACGTGGGCGGTGCATCAAACGAATACAATTATTTTGAGATTCATTCGTTATTTAAAAAGTTAATGAAACCACTGCCAATGAGGCGGGTTTTGGACGCCACGAGACGAGATGTCACGGTCGTAGAGGACTGCCCCACCGTAAGGTAGGATGAGGACGGTCCGCGCGCCACTGCTGCCGGGCTCGTGGCTGTGTACTGGATTAGAAGAGATAATTCAAAAATCCTCAGACCCATTTACCCAATTCCCTGCGTCAGCGAGGTCTCGCGCTCGGAGATCCTTTACAGGAAGGGTCTTTGGCGAGAGATCCTTTTAAGCTCCGTGGCATTATGCTCGGTTCGTCCTCTCTGCGGTGCGTTTCGCAGGTGTGTGGGGGAGAAACGAAAGCAATAATCGATGTGCCTTTGATAAAAAATAATTCAATAAATTGGTTAGAGAATTTCATTGCGTTTCGTACCTAGTCGACCGTTATTGTAGAGGCTACTCAGAGAGAATAATTTGCGATTAGAATTATTAATTTATTTTTAATACGTTTCAAATTTTGATTTTCATCGACCTCTCATTATATTATTCCGTTTGTTAATTAAATAAATTATTAACCCTAATGACTCATTTATTTCTTAGTTATTGTCAAATAAGAAATGATCTTTTTATGCCTTTAAATTTATAATCGTACTATTATTTACTTGCGTTTAAATATAAATAAATAAATATGTAATGTAATTTAAACCTGATTATTTTTTAAAATGACGTCCTACGATTTTCAAATATGCCTCAAAAATATAATTTTGAATTCTAAAATTATTGCTGTCAACAAGTTATACTTCGATCTGAGTCTTCCCCTTTTAATATATAGTATTCAAATTTTGAAACGAATATTTGTAATGATGAAAATTTGCCCACTCAGTAGATTTATAGGGAACAAGCTGATATCCGCACTGCATATTTATTGTATGTAGTTTCCTCTCATAATGTTCAAACTTACACTTCAGCTCCATGTCCAAGCGATAACCCCCACCACTCTGCTGTACGCGCGTACACGTTTGAAGCACCCCCAATTGTCACGCGTAAATAAATCGGAAGAGTGCGCGGAGCCATTTTATCTATAAAAACAAAATGTCTGTCGGGATAAAAAGCGGCCACGCACAAAGGCCAATCGCACGTGGATAGTTTAATTTGATTGTAAATTCGCCGCGGCGGCGCTCCCACGCAGCTGGCGCGAGTGCGTTTGCGACGCCCGACGCGACGCCGCGCGTGCCGCCAGAGCGAGCCGCAACGCGCGTGGAGGACGCGTGTCTGCCGCGGAACGCGCTGGCCGTTTGCGCGCCGCGTGTTCACACGAACGCCCTCCGCAAACGACCCCGCCCCGATGAATAAATAAGGGATCCGAACTAACCATTGAGGTCCATTATGGTCACACTTGACAGTTGCGGAGCGCGAAGCGGAGACTGAAAAAAAAGTGGAGCTGCAATGTGGACAATTGAGTGATAGGCAAATCCCCAATCAATCACGAATTAATTAATAAATTACTATTGGCCGTGCCACTGTCAAGGGACACCATAGTTTTAATTAATTACCGGTGCAGCCGTCGGGAATGGGCGGGCGGCGGGCGGCGCGCCGGGACAAAAGCGGCCGCCCTCTACCCGTCGCCCAGCCTCTCGCGGGAGTTCGAACACGCGCCTACGCGGTGGCGGGCACGCAACACGAGCAGCTGTAAATACGCAATAGTACGAATATTGTATGTTGTCATGTTACGTCATTGTCACGCAGACATGTTGAGTGGTGGGACGCGTTTTTTGAGCTCCTTCGTAAAAGAATCTTGTGAAAGAGAAAACGTTCTAGAGGAATTTAATGGTAGTAAAATGGTTTCGTTTGAGATATAAAAAATTCATTATTTCATACTATTTCTTTCTAATCTTTCTGAAATATATTTATTTAAAATGTTTTCTAAATCAAAGATTGATCACAAGCTTTTTGCTTCAGACGACATTATTTACATAATATTTCGTTTAAAAGTTCTCACTTTTAGCAATGAAAGCGTTATACACAGGAGGGTCTGTTATGATAACAGAATTCGTTCGCAATTTTTGAGACTGTTATACATTCGTTTTTATCATAAAAGTGTATTGTCGATAACCTGAGAATATTGGGCAGCCTTCGTGACGGCAAAATCAAAGGTGTCGGTGCCTCTTGAACTGAAATCAGTTGAACAGTTCCCGTCTTGGGTGACGGATGATCTTTACGTACATCAAAGATACCGCTCGAGATCGAGGAGATAAAACTGCAACAGGAGTAACATCATGTCTGTCGATTTGTGAATTGTCAGTCGTGCGATGATCATTTACATTGTGTTATCGCTGCGAGCTACAACGGCGCTGAACTATTTTTCTTGTATATTTCTGCAATTTTACGATAAATAGACTGCTTTTAATATTTCAACCAAAAAGGCAATAGTGGGGGTTTAAGCTTCTACATTAGTGTTATTTTATTTTTTATAATAGGGTTACTTGTACGAATACAATCAGAGGTAATAAATGTTTCTTCAAATAAATTTGAGTGGAATCTCTTCAAGAAGTTACAAATTCTACTGTTACAAAAACACTTGACACATCTTTAACATACTTTTTCAGACAAGTATAACGATCGCTGATGCTACGAAATTTCCCACAGAAACCTCCCGCCTTGCTTTGCGCGACAGATCCCCGGAGGCGCGCGACCGAGAACGAAGTTTGGGTTTCGATTTCCCAGCGCGTGCAACCTTCCGGGGCCGTTCATCTGCCCCGCGGGTGTTTTACAAAGCAGATTAGAGGCCTGGGCGTTCTCCTTCCTTCAGTGACGGCGGCAGCAGGGCGGCGGCGGTCCCGGCGTGGCTATATCACCCGGCGGACGTATTTACGCGTGGGTCTCAGTTTACAACCCGACGCATCCGCCGCTGCGCCCGCCGCCGCCGCCGGCCCCGCCCCCTCCACCTCGCCGTTCGTAGCCGCCGCCGCTAGTGGCGGGGGCGGAGGTCGTTAACCAGCTCGGTGCGTGCCGTTACCGCCTCCCCCTTTATCGGCCATCTCGAATTTACGCGCCGCTGATGTGAACACGCTATGACCGCGCATAACCGCGCCGCCCTCCGGCCCGGCTCGTTAGAGTTTCAATTTTTTTGTTCGCGCTGATTGTTAGCGCGCGCGCGCCAGCGGCGCGGAGTGCGCCGGGACGCGGTGCAACGCATGCGAAGCGACGCGACGCGATGGCCCTGGAGGGCGGCCCCGCCCGCCGCGCCCGCAGCGCCCCGCCCGCCGCTCGATCGAATTCCCCGTTCTGTGGTTTTTTCAAAGCTGTTTTTTAGCTCCCGCATTATATGCGGGTATTGGGTCGGAATGCACTGAAATGTTGTGTTTTTACCGAGAGTAGATCCACGAATATGAGGGTAATACGAAGATACGTTTACAATTTGTGCAAAATTCACTCACGATTTTTTTGGGGGTGTTATTTGACCGCCGTTTTCAGTCTTTGAACCTCTTGTGTGGCATTTTTAAAGACGAGAGTTTATAACTTGATTTTTTCGGAACGTTTATTTACTATTGTGGCGTTTAATATTTTCACTTTAAAATTGAGATAAATTACGCATCGACACTGTGCAGTCGTTAGTTAATTCTGTGGATTATTACAAGAACCAACGAGTTCATTGTAGTTTTTGTGTAAGAACCACCAATGTTGTAAATAAAAAGCACTAAAATAGGTTGTTCATTCACCAATTAAAGTATTATTGGATTAATAATTACAATCAATGAAGAATTAAAATTTGAATCGTTCGTGAAGATGAAAATTAATATATTACCTCTGCTTAATATAGTACAACTGCTATATAAAACTGTATTATTGCTCTTTCTAAGACTTACATTTTACAAATTTATAGTAATCTCTTTTGTTTATATTTCACACTATAATAACACTCGTCTTGAAAATACAGCAAGAAATTGCAGCAATCTATCTTCCATCATGAGTATTAGTGAGCTAACTTCATTTTCTTTCAATACTTCCAAAACGAACACCGTATTGTTTTCACTAAATTACTTATATTTAGTGATTTTTTTGTGCGTTGGAACTAACTTCTTTCTCATTATTGCAGTTTGTTCTTTAAATAATCCATAATGCGTACTTCGAGTCAAGTAAATAAATTGAAATGCAGAGCAAAAGTGTCCTAAGTTGGAGAATTAGGATTAATAGTTACATAATAATAAGAATTGAAGCCTAAGCTCCGAGATGAAACACAAGGGGTCATCGAAGCGCTGTCCGGATGGCAGCACATGATCGCGGCGACGGGCATAGTTGATTCTCCGGCCGAGCGGCGCGGTGGCAGCGGCGCCGCCAGGCGCGGCGGCGGCCCCGCCGGCCGTTTCCCAGATCTACGGATCTGTTCCGTGGATTTAACCGGGCATAGAGGGCCGGATCTCCGCGGGATCCCCGCTATCCCTGCAGCTTTCGGGGAGTCTTACTGCGGATTCTTAGCGCACGCGTCGCGGCCGCCCGCGCGATAGCCATCGCCCGCCGCCCACCCCACCCCGCCCCGCCCCACCGCCCGCCCCGCCCGCCGCCCATCGCTCGCGCCCGCCGCCGCCGCCACCGGACTTCTTGCGAGCAAGACTGCCCAACCGGCTCTCGTCATGGGCGTTTTCTCTTCTTCTGCATTGGGGGAAAAGAGACGGGAGTAGATTGTCCTAGCAAAGAAGTGGGGTTTGGAGAAAATGAGAAAGGGGAAATAAGGCCGTATTCTTAGATTTGTATGATTTCATAACAAGTGTATAAAAAGTGGGATATGAAGTATGAAAATGTTCACAGTAACAGAAGGAAACGAGCGCGATTTTTTAACAAATTTTACTACAGTAAACAGTGTTAAACAGTTCAGTTCAACTTGTTTAGTGTTAAACAGCGGCAAAATCATGAAAAAAGCCCTTTGCTCCTCCTTCCGTAATCTTCGCAGTTTACTTTTCCGTATCATAACGTTACACTAAATTATTATTGTCTACAGCCTATGCGTATGAACGATTTGATATGTATATATTGCTTAACGTCATGACAAACATTTTGTTTGTATTTCTAGAAATTCGTGTTACGTATTTGCTTATGTTTTCAAAATTACAACAAATTCTCTCATTTCTTCCTGAAATGTATTGATTTATTGATGCTAAATCGTGCTGTATTATGAATACTGAAAATAATATAAGCTTCTAGGTTTTCCCAGACCCTTGACGCTTTCTTGATAAGAGCGTCGGTTAGTGGTGCCCATTAAACATTGCAAATATATGCAACCTATATTAAATTTCATTCGGTAATCATTAAAATGATCAGATTTCAGTTTGAAAGGATATCCGCTTTACAATTACAATATATTCGAGTTAATTAGTCTCTTATTTCGGTATTGTACACTCATTGGCTACTAGAGATATTTTCGAAGTATACATTTCAGTTTGTTTCCAAAATTCCACCTTTTTCGTTATTTACAATTATTGAATGAAAATGAGAATAAGAGCAATAAAATATATTTTCAAATAAGTTTATAAATATTTAAATTGATTCTAAAACTAAATCAAAAATGTAATCCAATATCTGATTCTACTTTCTTCATCCAATGAAACAACGAACTTTTTGTAATGGTATGTCTTCAGCCAGTTTTAAGTGTTGCTCTTCGCATAATGTTAATAACGCATTTAAAAATATTTCCTCTAAACTTTTAAAGAAATAAGAGTAGCCATGCCCGAACCCGCCATAACAACATCCCGACTCAATAAAAATGCACCTGTAAATTGCGACTGCGATTTTCTCAACCCAATAGACTCGTTTCCACAGACCTCAGCAACTCGTCCGTTTTCTTCAGCCCCATAAACTACCGGAGCGCGCGGCGGCGCGAGGCGCAATGCGGGGTTTAATCTAGAGGAAACTACTCGGGTCGATGCGCGCGCTCGCAGACGCCCCCCCCCCCCGCCCCCGCCCCCGGCCCTTCTTCACTGCCACGCCCCCTCCGCCGCCTTGCACCGCCCCTGCAGCCTCCTTGCCATCCTCCACGCTCCTGTCTTCTTCGTTGTCACCGTTTTCCCGTTTCCATCGACTAAACATGGTTTTGTATTTCACGTCTGTCTTTCATGTTTGCCGTTTTCAGACGACTTTGTGGCGTTTACTGCCGTTCCGTTTTGTACCTCTGCTATGGGAATCGTCATTTCGCCTTTCCGGGATATCCTATTTTGTGCCCCTTTCTTCCCAAAATGCATACAATTTTGTTGCTAACGCCATTCTTCCATTGCTCTCATTCGGCCATGTCCCTCTGCTGTCCACATCAATTCTCTACTGTTTACCCCCCTGCCCCTTCGTCTTCGGTTATACTATTTCTCCTTTCCCATTTACACGAAAGCGTCATTTGGCAACCTGCTAGCCATTTTGCTGCTAACTATATTTTGACAATGTACTCCTTCAACATGGAAGCTCAGCGAAAAGATCCACTCCATCTGTTCACCTCAGCACTTCCACCATTATCATATTCTCACCACACACCATTCTTCTAGTTCACCCTTCCTCCAATTCCTCACTTTCCCGCTCTCCGTGCACTCACCCTCGCCGACCTCGCATTTTTGCGGAGAGCGTGCGTGTGTCTGGGGCTAAAGACGGCTCCACACATTCGGCATTCGCCGAGCAGCGAGCTTATATAGTGTTCGCCCAATCCCGAGCAGCTGACGTGTTCGGCGAATGTTCGCTCCCTTGGATGTGCCCAAAAGACCGAGACGTCCTGAGTAGGGCGACCCCCGAATGTTCGTCACTCGGCAAATAGCGAGCAACTCATCCACACTACTGGTGTTCGCCGAGTAAGGAATGTGTGGAGCCGCCTTAAGATGTTGCGCGCCGCGCCGCGCCATGGCGTGGCGGCGCTGGGGGCGGCCCCCGCGGCGCTGCAGATCCAGTGCGACCGCCACCGCCGCCCCCGCCGCCCGCGCCGCGGCACAGCGGGCGCTGATTTATGTCCGCTCGCGGCGCCGCCGGCAGCTGCTGCTTCCGGAGAGCGCCTCTCCACCGCTCGTCTGCCCCGGCCGCCTCGCATTAGTGCCGCTCGGGAGACCGAATCCCCCCACCCCCACCCCCGCCCCCGCCACGAACACCTACTCGTAATCGTGCATTTGATTTGAACACGCCTTTAAAAATATTTTTTTCTATTAATTCTGGGAGTCCCGCATACAAAAATAAAATCAAAATAGTTGCATTGCACTTGGTAAAATTGAAGGATCCATCTTTCGTTGGCTTACAGTGTACGATTTGAAGAGGAACCATTTATAAACCGTATATAGAACCACATAGAGCAATTTGATACACATTTCTGAACTATTTTACATATATTGTGTTTCTGTGACGTGTATTATTGTTTTAAAGTATTAAATCCAACGAACTTCGTATTGTCCATTTTGTGATTCACTAATCTTAATATGTTTTGACAAATAAACATCCATTTTAAGTTTTGTGTATATATCGTAAATGCGAGGGTAAATCTAAAATAATGTACACTGACACTTGACAAAGAATGTTATAGAAATTTCTTTTTTCTGTAGAAAGTAAGATGTATTATTCATCTAATACCGAACAATAGACGTATCTGATAAGAGAATGAAGTCGCCAACACCTGTACCCACCGCGAGTAAATGTCTGTTTCGCTGGCCGACAGCCATTTAACGTACCACCCAACGTTACCACTCGGCTAAAGCTGTTGTGAGGCCCCCTGAAGCCAACAGGACACGTTAGTATCCCGGCTGCCGAAGTCCAAATCCCACGCCTCTCTTCAGAAAATTTACAGGTATTTAACCGCTCGCTAGATATTAACGTCGTGTCCTGAAAGATCGCGGAGTACTTTATCTTTGTCTGGACACATGGCTGTTTTAATTTATAGCGCTTTAACTGTGTATTTTTTATCAGCCCTAGTTTTGTGCTGTCTTTTCAGTCCCAAGTTTACCGTTTGATTGGATATTATCTACTTTGTCGTATTTTTTATGAAGTATCCAATAATTGTATTTTATAATCAAGAAAGGTTTTTTATTACTCTTCTGCGACAATATTTAGGTTGGTTCTTGGCAATATTTTTTGCTTAACTTGTATGATTACTTGCATTCACAGCGATGCGAATGATAAAGACAGTAATACATTTATAGAAATCTGAAAACATCCTCCACGAGATGTCAGAGTCCGTTGGCACTCGCTAACCAGGCGGCGAACGATTCATTGGTTGTTAAGCTCTGTAGGATCTTAATATAAACCTCTCGCCTTTGAACTTATGTATGTTTGGGTTTCCTCAGCGACAACTAATGGCCTCATGTAAATTAACACCCCAGAATAGTTGTCAGCAGCTAAATTTGTCTGGGCGCTCGTTGTCCTTTGGTCGTCGCGTGCCCCGAGCAAGAATCCCACATTTTGCGTATTTTTATTAATGCAGGTTACATTTAAAATGATTTTTTTAAAATAAATAGATGTTATAAATATTGTATAAAATAACATTCACACAGATCCCAAATAAAGCTGGTTTTGGAAGCGCTCCCCTCCTTACTCGGTATGTAAGCGAATAAGAGAAAGGTAGAATATTTGTCAGCATGTGCTTGAAAGTTGAGATAAAAAAGTAGAAGTTGCTACATTTGGTCACCGTTTCATTTTGTACCTTTAAAATTGTCGTGCTCGTTTTTTTCATGTTGCAGACTAAAGACGTAAGCAAACTCTATTTCAGATGGTTATTTTGCGTCGCAAAAAATGAGTTTTTTAATATATTTAGAAGTTAATTCATATTTAATAAGTATTTCATTTGGATATTTACTAAGATCATGTGTGTTTGATTACAGATCTCATATAATATCGTTCTCCTTTATTTAATTTTGTTCATTAAAACATTTTTATCTTATTTGAACTTAAATTTCAGCACAAATTGTTTAATATATTATTGTAAGAAGCATAACCTTGTCTTATTAATTGTGTTCTAATGCAGAGAAGATAAAACAAATATATAAAAGAAATTAAAGTATTTTTTTTTCATAATGAAGATATAGAATTATATATTATTGCAGGAATGATTACAATACATTGATTGTTACATAAACAGATAGTGTGAGCACAAAAAAGGATGCAATGTGTATTATGAGGTCCAAAACGTATACGTAGTCTTAGATGAAAACTTTTTCTGAAACGAACGAGTCTTCCAAAATATTAATCTAAAATCCCTAAACGAAACTTCGATAAAACTTAATTCGTGCATACAAATAAGCGGAGAGCGTGTAAAAATCTAGCACTGGAGGCAGTATAGCTGATGCCTACGAACAGACACCCGCGTCGGTACCATCCCTACCTACCAGAGCACGCGCCGATCTATTGCTCCGCAGCCAGACACGTTCTCTTGGCACAATCCGCCACCGGGTGCGACTCTTGGCGGCGGTGATGAGCAGTAACACCCGGAACGTGCGTGGTTTGCTCGCCAGTTCATATGACAAAGTAAATTCCGAAGAAAAGACAAGAAATGAGTGGTTTCAAGAAATGTCGTCGAGCCACGCGTCCGCGCACATAGTACAAAATACTTGTCGCAACATTCTCTGAATTATATTAAAACACGTTTCGGTAGAATGTTTTATTTTTTATTTGCAGTAATAAAGATTTATTATGAAGTTCCGAGACAATCTCGACTATAATTTCCTTGAGCGATGGCGTAGTCATGCCATTTAAGAGTGTGAAAATTGTAATTAAAATTACCTATGACTGCTGCGTCTTGGAACTGAATCAATAACTTAAAAGAAATGCTTAACTAGAACGCTAACGATCAATGTAATTGAAGAGCATTATTTTTGATAAATTAATTGATGCGTTTTTATATTCTATTGTGCTTCAGTATTTAGAATTATATTAAATATGTTCACGTGTATCTACAATGTTTCAGGACATTGCATCTTTGATGTTTTCAAGAGATAAAAATACATTTATTCGGGAAGGGGAACATCTAATCACAGAAGTGTTGAAATAGTTCAATTCATTACGTTGCTTCTCCAGATATTCCAATTATCTCAAATTAGTAACATTGTTTATCATTGGATTCTACTAATCCAAACTATCAAATTAAAATCAGTGAAGTTTACGTTCAATTTTTACTTTTGATTTTGATGGGTTTTTATTGCGATTTTTCATTCGTTTTTTAATTTCCATAATTTCTCTTTGACGTCGTTTGATTTCTTAAATGTGAATGTACCGAGAAATAAAATGTTCCGGTATTTACAAGTAATAAAGGCCCGTATTATACTTAAACCATGTTACGGAATATTCTTTTGAAGAACAATTGTTGGATTCAGTTCGCTGACTTTTGTTATGCACATTCATTTCCCAAATTAAAGTAATTCTTTAGGAGTTTTTGCCAGACAATTCTTATGAAGAAGACACTCTTGTATACAAAGATGATTACAATAATCTCCTAATATCAGTGTTTGAATAACACTATTACATCGAGTGCAAATATAATCTCTGGTCGCAGTATTATGGCCTAACAGAAGTCACAGATCCACATAATACATCCATCGGCTTAGCGCCATCGCCGAAAGATAAAATCTCGGGCCACTCGGCGGGTCGGCCGAGGCCTGAGGAGGCGGCGGAGCGGAAGGGGTCCCCGCTAAGCAGTGGCGACACTTCCGCAACGCCCCTCCTCGCCCCCCTCCCCTGCCCCGCGCCCCCCGCCGTCGCGCCGCGTCGCGTTGCGCCGCCCCGCACGCCGTCCCCTCCCTCAATATGGCGCGAGTAAGCTTCAGCCCAAACACATGCACGGGGCGCGTAATCCATCCAGCAGATTTATAGTCTTAATCATGCGTGGCTTAACTTTGTACAGGACGGGCTTAGGGCGCCGGCCCCTGTCCCGCGCCGCCTTCGCTCTCGCGGCCGCAGGCGCAGCCCAGGCGACCGCCGCCTTGCTACCTGTACGCGGCCGCCCCGCGCCCGCGCCCCTCGCGCGCGCCACGCCTAATAAAAAATGACGTAATGTACGTGCGCGGGCGGACGCGCGGCGCCGGATGGCGGGCGGAGCGGGGCGGCGGCGGGGCGGGTGGAGCGGGGCGGTGGCGGAACGGTGGCGGGGCGGTGGCAGAGCAGTGGCGGAGCGGGTGGAGCGGAGCGGTGGCGGAGCGGTGGCGTGGCGGTGGCAGGGAGGTGGCGGGGCGGTTCCGGAGCGGTGGCGTGGTGGTGGCGGGGAGGTGGTAGAGCGGGGCGGTGGTGGGGCAGTGGCGGAGCGGGGGCGGGGCGCGCCGGGGCGGCGGTGGCTGGTCGGGTGGTGCGGGGCGATGGCGGAACGGTGTCGTGGCGGTGGCGGGGCGGTGGCAGGGCAATGGCGGAGAGTTTGCGGAGCGGTGGCGGGGCGGTGGCGGAGCGGTGGCGGAGCGGTGGCGTGGCGGTTCCGAAGCGGTGGCGGAGCGGGGGCGGGGCGGGGGGGCGGCTCGGCGAGGGGAAATTGTGCGAGCAGTGGGAGAGGACGGGCGAGCGAGCGGCGCGAAAGTGAAGAACAGAACGCGCACCGAGGCGCGCGATGGAGAGGAGAGCGAGAACGTGAAAGTTGAGCTGATCGGAAACACTGGAGTAGTAAAAGCAACGGAGAGTGTTGCGAGGGCGGAGAAGGATAATACGGATGAAGAGGCGAATAGATCGAAAAGCGCCGAAAGAGAAAGAAAGTACTAAAGAAAGATTGGGAAGGGAGGCCGTGAAAAGTCAGCAATGAACAAATAATCACGCACTTGAGAATGTTGCTGGAAATGCATGTAATACGTCAATAGATAGGAAATGACTCTCAGAAAGAAAACAAAATGTGGGAAAACAGAAACAGCAGATTATAAACGAGATAGTCGAGTAGATTTGTGTGTAAATAAACTTTGTTACTGGGCGAGCCAAAACGTGACTATGTAACGATAATAATATTCAAGGACGTATGAAAACGTAGCCTTCTTGAGTGGGAAATGAAGTAGCACGGAGATAATTTGCATTAAGATATTTGTGATAAGAGAGTTTCGCATTAATCCATTATAATGTATAAAATCCAATACACTGCACAGTGTAATAAGGAAAAAAATAAGAAATCTCTCATTCTTAAGATTTTATACAATTAAATCATAGATACAGAAAAGCTTATCTTTAAATGGTAATGAATAGTGGATTTATCTTGAAATATTTCTTTGGAAGACTTAGATCGTAATGAAAAGTGATAAATGTTAGTCAGATGTGAGTACCTGTGGATGTTATTACCTTTACCAAATTTCATTAATGATATGTAACAAATAATGAATATTATTAATTTGCTATTAATCGACTGTAGATATTCGCTTCGCGCAAACACGCAGTATTTGAAATTGTTCCCTGGGTGAGCACAAGAAAGCCAACAGATCGCGCTTGTGACTAGACGACGACAAAGATCAGTGATTTGTGAACAAACAAAAATGAATAAACGTGCAAAATAATTACCAGGAACAAAACAGTGTATAAATACAGAAGTGTAAGTATAGAAACACATATTAATGTCCATTGGTCGAACCTTAAATACTTATTAATCGACTATTCTATTTGTTACTTTTCGACAGATCCGATGATGGCTCGCTCAAGCGTTATGAGCTACAATAAAAGGCTTATAAAAATGACATACACAGTTACGAGGTCAACGTCTCACCCATGTTGCAACATTCTTGGCGATACACATTGTTACATTGATTTGAGCATATTGAAATGCAACCAAAGTTGATGATCGGAAGGGTGGGCGAGCGACGGAGCTGCGCGGAAGGCCTGACAACCATTAGGGGCGCACATCGGATGCGTGGATGCCACGTCGATTATTACTCTGTCTGTACTTGGCGCGACACTCGGCGTACGGGCCATGGACTACCGGCGGCCTCCCGACTTTGCGGCCATGGCTTGAGGGGATACGTGTGGTTAGCACGAAAACATCCCCACGCCGTATTCTCGACTTCTCAACCGGAGAAGAGAGCTTTCTCTTCGTCACACAGCAATACATACTGGCAAATTGCAAGGAAAACGCCCATTATAATCTTGCCCGACCGGAAATTGAACCCCGGATTGCGTCATGGAAAGCGAGCACGCTGACCATTGAGCTAAACCGCGAGGGCCGATTAATACTTTTAATAATAAATAATTAATACACAATTAATTTAATTGATAAATTAATTGATATTGTCACTTTCGACTTCCCCACGGCAAATCAAATTGCGTAAGAATTAATTCAAGAGCTAATTAATAATAAAGACAACTTCTGTTATTTATTGAATTGTTTAAAGCTCCTTGGTTGATACCGAACCATCAAATTCACGGAGAACTCCCAATTGATACCGTACTAGAACATATAAAAAAAGTAGCAAATAATTTTTATTCTTCCCTGCCTTCATCTCTTCTCGCTGAGAAATTCCATCTAGGCCAAACAGCAAACATCCCAAGTCGAATCAAATCCAAATTTCCCACAGATATGCTTAAACCTCCCTAAACTAATAATATGTAGAATCTTTACCTTTTCCCTTCTAATTGCTCGACAGGCAATCCTAACAGTTTATTCCCCAAAATCAAGATCAAGTCCGTTCATTCAATAGCATCTAAAAAAAAAAAACAATTATAAATCGATTCAGAGAATTCTAACCTCAATTTGTCAAGGAAAACCCAAATCCCAAAACACCAGAATGTAAAACTGAAATCCCTCAAAAGACCTTAGGTCGAACGAGTAGAAATATTAAAAAAAAAAAAAATCAGTCATTTATGCAACGCTAACACCAATATACCGATAAACTTCGCCCGGCAATTTTTATGTGGAAGTGCGCTCATTAACGGACGAGGCGCGGTGACGAAAGGCCGGGCGATGGGGCGGAAGGCGGCGTGAGCGAGTGCCGACGCAGGCGTCGCGGGGCGTCGCGGCGCCGCGTCGGCGCGCCGTGGCCGTGGCGAATCTGTGCGGCTTAGCGGAGCTTTGGCGCGTCCGCGGCCACCGCCCGGAATTAACGCGCCGTAGCGGCGGCGGCGGCGAGGGAGGGCCGTCCACGGCCGCGACCCGCGCCCATTTTTCTGCACCTTGTCCGGGTTTGCGAGCGGCGAGGCGCGGCGCTCACGCGAGTGTTCGCCTGCTTAGCGGCGATGATGGCCCGATCCCGTGAAAAACTGCCAACTAGCTGCTGGGTACCTCTCTTGCGCATATTACTGTGTGCGTGATACAAGTGTGTGTCCTCAGTTAATGATGTTGGGATGTTCACGAATACGCGCCATGTTAATGAGATTTCATTAAACAATAGTTTAATGAAAATAGCGACAATAGTTTAATGAAATCTCATTAACAATACATGGCGCGAATTTGTGAACATCCCAACATCATTAACTGAGGACATATATATTTACGTATATATTACTTATATATATATATATATATATATATATATATATATATATATATATATATATATATATATATATACACTTAATTGTACTTACTTATTAATACTTATATATGGTTATATATTTAAATAATTTCATTTTCTTGATTCGTTGAAAATAATATACCGTTTAGAAATTTTCATGTCGCTATATTTCCCGTAATTTTTTATAAAACGTGAAGTAGGAATCCTGTGTGAGTTAAAATAAAGGTAAGTTTAATATGTGAAGACGGATGATCCTTTGTTATAACGTGAAAGTGCACGAAACAGTTATAATAAAATAACAGCGTGTTTCTTCCTTGACAGGTGCGAATAACGAAAGAATTACTCAAGAGGTACAGTCCTCGCTAACACATTTCACGAAAATTACACCGCCAGGTCTCGTCGCCCATTATTTAATTCTCACGAATCGGAAGGATGCTTGGGTCGTGCGAATGAACTTTTGGGGTCACCCTTTCCGAACCTCCCCTTCGATACAGAGCGGCGCCGCGCTCCCCTCTCCCGCTTCCTTTCACGTAACGAACGCCACCGACCGAAAGGTGGCGACTGCGCGAGTCATTTGTCTTCGCACCAGGGGGGGCGGGCGGGCGCAGGGAGTTTGCTGGGCGACGGGGCGGGGCGGGCGATGGAAAGCGCCGGGAGTTTGTTTTAAAAAATTAAGCGCCGAGGACGTTTTCCCACTCCGGCGGCAGCGGGCGTGGTTTCCAGGCGCTGATTCGTCTGAAATATAGTGCCCGTGCCGGCCACCGACGGCGGCACGGTCGCATTAACACGTTGGCCGCGCGCGGGGTGCAGGTGCTCATATAAAAACGATAAAAGGTTATGTAAATTCAATTATATTGGCTGAAATAGTAGGCGCGGCTTTGCGCGCAGGTCGCGCCCCAATCCCTGGCCGTGTAATTGTTAGTCATGCGGCCGGAACGGCTTCGGTATTATTGCTTTTTTTTCGGGCTCGGTCGTGTGCCTGGACCGCCCCGCCCCCTCCTGCACCGCCAGTCGACTGGGTGGGGGTGGGTGGGGGGAGGAATTGAAGCTTCATTGCTTCTCTACCAAGATTCGAACGATGGCGAATAACGTTCGTTTGTTAGCCAGATGAGCGTGAGACACTGTTTGTGTACATGGAGGTTTAGGGGGAAGAGTGTGACTATGAGAAGACCTAAATAGAAAAGCAACGTATTTATTACATGTTCACACAAAATTATTCCTCAAGATTGAGATATACGAAATCTTTTCACCATTCAGATTTAGAGAAGTATAGAAATTGTATTAAATTTTTATTTCGTTATGAAAGCTGAAAGCTGCACCCAAGGGTATATTCTTTTCTTAACAATACATACTTTAACAGAATCAAATTAGTTGTTGAGCATTTTCGTGAAATCTCCTTACTTTTTTCTCAAGTACACTGACTGAGATTTGTTTACAGTGAAATAGTAACGCAAAGTTGTCATTGTATATCATTGTAATTTTTTAATAAAAGAACTCGGTTATCTGAAAAGCTTAAAACGATCACCCTGGAATGGAAATTAGTTTTCATTTCTACCCTCGAAATTTGCAAATAGGCAAATTAAATTCGAAAGGCATATTCAACGAAATGTAATCATTCATAAAGGAACTTTTACTATGTCTTAGAAGACAATTCAACAACCATGGAGACAAAGTATCATTACTACTACATAATAAAATGGGATGGTAGGTATATACTACGAATGTAATGAAAGGAGTATAAAAATGAGAGAGAGAAGAAAATTGTTACAAATAAAAATGACGGGCAGTGAACTTCAGGCAAAAGAATGTTGACGAAAATTGAAACAAAATTATGTGGCTAAGTAAATAATTTAACTAAGAAAACAATAGAAAATAGTAATGACGACCAGAATATTCACAGATATCTGATAAAGCTGTTAACATGTAAGGCAGCCAAGAAGACAGAGCTTTTAATATGTTTTCGCTAACATATAAACATACGATAAAGATTAGGAATGCCTGAGAGGAGGTAAACTCACGAACGCCGAAGAGTGAGGGCGGAGTAGCAGCGGGCGGATTATCCACAGCGGCCGAGCGGGTGTGCCGCAGGGGTCGGCGCAGCGCCGAATACCGCGGTTTCGCTGGAGGCGGCGCGACGGGGGCGTGTGCGCCGCAAAAACGCGGCTGTTCTTTGGCGGTGATGCGCTGTCTTGCGAGTGCCAGGGCGGGACGACGCGACGCGACGTGACTTGACGCGACGTGACATGACGCGACGTGACATGACGCGACGTGACATGACGTGTCATTACGTGACGCGATATGACGTGACGTGTCGCGACGCGACGCGGCCCTCCTTTCCTCCCCCACGCGCTCTTCACAATAAATCACAACGGGAAGAGGAATAGCGCTATGAATCTGGAGCCGCAAAAAAGAGAACTTCATGAAACACTTGCAGAAATCAAAGCACTTCTTGCTACGCTACTCTGTTCACTATTTTCCTTGTCATCCGTCTGTTTGCGTGTGCTGATATGAGTATTGATACTTTAACAAAAGTTGATTAGAAAAAAATCATAAGAATGAATATAAGCAAAAACTACTTCGAAATTATTGAAAATACAACTAACTAAAATTTTATCTCCTACTCCAATGTACTTTAACGAAAGGGGAGATTTTAATTCTAAGAATTAATATGAATATAAAAACAATTATACTGTAATTACTAAAAAGAACTAAAACAACTCAACAATGACTAACAAAACCCGCCTCAAACCCTAGCCTCCCAAATCCACGCTCTAACCTCAATATCGCACTACAATCTCAATTCCAAACCAGACCAGTGCCATGTGCAGGTCGCACGCTCGATCAGTTGGAAAGCTTCGCCGCCAATTACTCTACTTTGACTGGTCGAGAGGCTTCTCGTTGTAGGCCAAGATAAATTTTGACCAACCTTGCCGCTCCCGTTTCCGTCAAGCTTCGCGTTCCCGTCGTGTTGTCAACGTCTCCCTGATATGTCCGACTTTCAACTTTCTTTACGTTTCCGTTAGCGTTCCCGTTTCCATTTCCGTACCCGTTCGCGTTCCCGTTCGCATTGCCGTTCCCGTTCGCGGGCTATTGTCGAGAGGCTTTGACGCCGCGCTCCGCACAGAAAGTTCCGTTCCCGAGTGGGTTGTCCTCCGCCCTGCGTCCTCCCTCTCGTTGTTGAGGCCGGATCGTTCTTCATTGCAGGCGTTTCTAAAATTTCGTTATTTTCCATTCTTTTGCAGTTTTAGATCGAAGTCGTGAACAAACCTTTTGATTGGAAAACAAATACAGGTGTAAGAGTTTTGATTATCACTTCGTCAGTCCACTGTATTAATCCAGAAACCATGAAATAATATTTTTAAAATAAGTGAACGTGTTTAGAATTTCATAATTCAGTTTTATGAAACTCCAAATTTTTAGTGAATACGAAATCGGTTTCTTTGTTGATCCAAAAGGATTGAAACACCTACCAACATTTTGCAGAGAAGTTCTCATTTTAACGAGGATGAATAGAGTATGTATAAGGATGAATAAGTACAAAACTTCGGGCGTCTACATCGTTATGGTGTTGTCTAGAAGACAATTTTTACCACAGAATATTTTATTTAATGAGAAAAGATGTGCGCTATTGCTTATCACATTCATTTTTACTTAATCACACACATAGTAACATAGAATTTAATATTAAAAGAGGAATGTAGATACTATGTGTTCAGTGATTTTACATCTTTGTCCTTATAAACATTATCATTTAATTGATGTTGACAGCAAATCATAGATGAACCACTTTTTTTTTCAAGAAGATCAATATTCCAACTTTTTACATGCAATTTCATTCAATTTTGGACAGAATAAAGCTGAAACTTACATACAGAAGAAAAAAAATCGAATGTACAATTGTAACTCGCATTCTCTAGTGCATAAATATTTCATATTCTTTCGTTTATACACTCAACGCTCGTGGATTGGAGTGCATGATCATGTTTTTACTCAAAGCCCCCCATTCCAGCTGCTGCAATACGTTCCCCGTTCCATACGTTCGAGTGAGCTCGACTAGTCTAATTATGCAGCGGTGGGCGACCTCTCTCCAGCGGAACCTTTTCCTGGCTGGAAGCGACGGCAACGACCGTGGAAGCCAGCCACGGCGTGGCGAAGGCGGGGCAATATTCATCCCCGTTTATCGTCGCTCTTTACGAGGGCGTTCGTGGAGTTTTCATTGGCGCCTTCCGCACTTTGTGACGAAATTCGGAGCGCTGTAAAGCAAGACGCGCGACGACTCAAATTGCCGCGCTGTCACTCCGAAATAGCCGACTGCGCGCCGCGATGTCGCCGCCGCAACCGAGCCCCGCGGCTTCACACAAATTCATTAGAATTTTGTCTGTTTTTGTTTCGACGCAGGGCAGGCGCTTCTCCGGCAGACCGTGCTTTCTACAGGCTTGCGGTGACCCGGTTCGTGTTTTTCCGAAGGGCTTGTTGGAAATACTTGATGAATGGATATGTTGTTTGGTGAAAGATTGTGCCGTTAAGGCATCTCGTGGAGACGGGAGTGACTCGTTCTGGGAGATTCTGCTCGTTATGTCACACCTGGAACGAGCTCCCCGACGAGCTTTGTTTTCACGGAATGGCTCACCGGGTCACACGAAATTGTTATGTGTCGGGTATATGTAGAAAGAGATACACATTGAGTAGCTGAATAATCACCCTCAGGGATTGCAGCTTCTAGTTATTTCTGTCTTGATGTAGTGCATTTTTATTACGTCTTTTGCTTTAAATGGACCATCTCGAGAGAATTGTTATGGGTTAGAGAATTGGAAAAGCTAACAAGTCCGCCAGTCTTGAACAAGAATGATGCTGGGCTTTACAATCTTCTCTTATTTGCCGGTTCGGTTCGCTCGTTTGAATAACTTCTTTCGAATGTTGTTCAAAATAGCTAAATCGTTGGCATGTTTTCTTAAAATTATTGTCCATGAACCTGCCTTCTCGCGAAAGTGGAAATGTTTACACAGTTTCGCTGTCCAAGAAAGAATGTTTGAGTCAGAGGATTTGCACTTGATAGAAATTATTGCTAACCTATCCGGAATATTTCGATGGTGATTATCTAAGCTAGTGAAATTTTTATTAGAATCAGGGCTTTTAAATTTAAAAATACCTAAACCTCAATCTCTTCACTTTAGTAACTTAAATTTGTATAAACATAGGAATAATTTACATTAAAAGAGAATACGTTTAGTGAGAGATATACGTTTGTTCTTGAGACTCTTTTTTTCAATATTATATCTCCGACGGGAAATGAATAATGTTTTAAATGTTCAATTATAAAGAATAATCTCAGTATTTTTTATGGATTTTGGTGATTGAAAAATTTTAAAAACATTGATCATGAGTACGAATAAATTTGGCAATACTACTCGTGACTGGCAGAGCTTAATTCAGCCATTGATTATCGCATTTTACTTATATTTGAATAAGACCTCCAACATTTCTTATTATGTTGCTACTAATTCTATTTTTATATTTTTAGTTTGGAGAATTTAGATGAATAATCATCAAATTAATAACGAGGTTATAAATAACGGAATTGTTTTATCGTTGCAATCAGAAAAGAAGATGAGAGCCGGTGGTAATATATGTATTATTTACATTTATTAACTGATTAGTATGTAATTGCCAATATAGGTATTAAAAGAAACACTTTAAATAATGAATGTTCAATACTTTCTGTTAAATATTTGTTAGTGGGAGTAGCCAGTGGAATACTCATGGGGGAGGCGGAACGGGGCTTCGTCGTCCCCACCCCGAAGTTGATGACTCGTATTCACGATTGTAGTTATTACAAATTTTATGTAATAAGGTAAGACAATCTTCAGTGCATCGATTTAATACGTTATTAAATATGTATATAGTATATAGAAACAAAAATAAACTTTAAATTCAACATTAATGAAAAAAATACATATAAGAAGACATCAAACTGTCATCCAACATCTACAGCTTCACCCCACCCATAGAAAAATCCTGATTCTCCACTACTTGTAGCGAATTTCTGAGAGAACAGTCGCATTACGTTGGCATATTCTAACGCAATAGTAAGCACATGTTCCTCGGAACAAGGCGCAGGTTGTGGGGTGGGGGTGGGGGGGCAATTCACGTTGAACCCCGTTTGCGTCGCTGTTTGACATCGCTGGAGTAGGCGAAAGAGAAGTTTCGGGGCTGCGTTAGCCCGTGTGAAGGACCTTTGAAGCTGTGCAAGGCGCCGGGTACGGACGGCGGGGCTCGGATGTTTGTTTCAAGAGGCTGCTGGCGCTTGAGGCTGCTAATGGCCTTCGCGAAAGCGCCAGCGCCGCCGGCGGCGGCGGCGGCGGCGGCGGCGGCGGTGGCGGCGGCGGCAAAGAGGTGTCGGATTTCGCCGCCGCTGTCTCTGGTTAGTATCTCTCTGTTCGTGGTCCGAACTCTTTCTCGATCCCACGATGGATGGGTGGCCTTTTTTACGTCACTAACCCAGCTACATTGCCACCTGAAGTAAGGGAGTAATTAATTTGTTACGACTTATTTTCAAGGAAAAATTAAAGTATAATTATTTCCTTTTTGGATTTATTGTAATTTGTAAATAGAATCTTCAAAGCATTGCTTTAGGTAATTATTAGTAAGGAGAGTTCTGCGAAATTGTCTTGACTTGATTTCTATATTTAATCAAGAGTTTTTCTTTTAGTATACATTTAAATTTTATTTTTCGAGTGAGTGCTGTTTAAACTTAAACATTTTGTTGTTGTTGTTGTTGTTGTTTACTATCAAGTTCTTTGCGAAATATGTTAGTTTACATTACTCTTTTTCTATTCTTTTCAAATGTTTAATAAATTTCAATGAAAATTGACATTTGTTGCATAATCGGAACGCGTTAAGTTTCAGAGCGACAGGAACAAGAATTGAACTGATTAATGTTCCATTAAAACTTGGGGAAAATAGGTAAGTGTTGCTTACAACAGAAATATAAGTATCGTAATTGGTAATCAGATGTAGACAGAATTTACAAACTAACATGTACAAAGGAGACCATATATCGTAGGGAGCAATGGACGAGATCGACTATTACAGAAGGGTTTTAGTACATTGCAAGCATTGGAGCATTAACATATTCTCCTTGCATGTTACTACAAAGCTAGAGCTGAATAGAGATTTCCGACAGGAGCAGCCGCTCTCCTTCAGAAAGCCAGCATGCGCTGCCAGTCTCCGCCCCCCAGCTCCTCCAGCCTGGCTGAAAAGGGACCACCGTGTATATTATAACCCGAAGCTCCTCCGGCAGGGCGGCGCGTAGGGCGGCGCAGATAATGGAGGATTCCGTCTGAAGCGACGGTCTTGTCGGCCGCCGGACCGCACACGCTCGGGGCGGGGCGCCTGGTGCAGCCGCGCTCTCCGCCGCCCGCACTGGCTTCCGTCCTGGCGCGCGGGTGGCGACGGCTGGCGGCCGCCTTTGTCTCCGCGGTGGGCACAGGGCTTCAGCCCGCGGCGTCGTAACTCCGGGTGGGCGTGCCCCGCCCGCCCGCACGCCTGCCCGCACGCCCGCCCGCCCGCCCGCCCGCCCGCCCGCCCGCCCGCCCGCCCGCCCGCCCGCCCGCCCGCCCGCCCGCCTGTCCGCCCCCCCGCCCGCCCACCCACCCACCCACCCACTCACCCACCCTCCCACGCCTACCCACCCACCCACCCACCAGCGCGCCCGCCCGCCCACGCCCACGCCCGCCCGCGTCGCCACCGGAAGCCGCGCGCTCTGCGCTAGATCATCGTAACTGCCGGGCGGCAATGCGCGGCGGCGGGGGCGGGGCGCCTTCAATGGCGGAGCCTCGAGCAGCCCCGGCGCCCCGGATCGCCCCCGGAGGCCGCTTGAGCCGCGCCGCTCGTAAATCGCTCGCGCATTCAGCGTCTCCGGCCTCGCGACGCGTACGACGTGTCGCCCTAACCGGCGCTAACCGGATGGCCCAATAATTTGCATCATAACATTGACGCTCGTATTGCATACAAATTTCCCATACGTTACGCAAGACTTTCTCGCCATTCATTGAACTCTCAGGAATACTTGGTCTTGTCTATACGTGTTTTATGATATTGATTGAATTTTTCGTGTTTTCGGGCGCGCCAACTGTTTTGATCATTAGTCCCGTAGGTGTAGTGCATGTTTTTTCTCGGGAGATGGCGGTGATCTTCACCCGCTGATGTCAAGATCCGGCGCCGACCTACCGTCCGCTAGTGGGGTTTCCCCCTAACCAGGACTCTCCCACCAGCGGGGCACCGCCCCAGCCGGGACAAGCTCTAAGCTCCCGACCGGTCTCCCGGAATATGTGGTAGTGTAGGGTATGTTAGTGTAAGTGTGTATGTAAGGGGAGAGGATAGGACAAGGAAGAGGAAGGAAAGATCGCGCGCGGTCCGTGGCCCGTTTGGTAGGGTACTGCTCCGGCATTCGCCTGGTGTTGATCGGAAAAAACACGGAAAACTACCGATCAGAGCTGCCGGCCGCTAGAATTCTCCTCCAGACAGTGATTGAATTTCGGATATTAATTTGTTAATGAAGATTTAGTAAGAGATACATCACCTAACCTTCAACTCATCCACTCTAAAAAGAAGTGGTCCAATAAAGTAAAATATAATATTTCTGAGCTTTCGAGATAAATACCTTTGTAACTCGAATTATCAGGGGATGCAAAAAATGTCATTTTCGTCTTTTTGGAGCTGTCAATTTAAACGTTAATAACGAAACTATTCAGGAAGAGAAGTAATCATATCAAGACACTTTTCTCCAATATTAACGAAATAATTTAACCTACGCCTTTCCAAATGTCTCTGTGTTCTTCTTTCTATATTACTGATTCCAATGCGCGCAAAATTTTCAAGAAAACTATGCAACCTCCGGCAATGTCAATGGTGATTTTGGGTTTGTTAGCCATCGAGGACTCGGGAAAATCCAAACACAATGAAACAGTTTCGATTTTTACTAAAATACGTAAATGTTTTATTGTATTATTCCGCATATTCTCATGCGTATATCGTCTGAATGTTCTTATTCATTGCGTCACTACGACTACATTTACGACACTGATGACGTCATGGGCTACCAAGGATGAGGACGTCCTCCATTAAATATTTGGTATTCACGAGCTGTGTTATTGAACAGCAACCTTATTAATACTTTTGTTCTGTAAAGGACTGTCGTACCGTGTACTAAACTCGGGTTTTTGTAATGTGGCAGCTGAGGGTATTATCTTCAAGATGGAATATGGCACGACTTTTTTCGTCTTTCTCGGTTGTTCCGCAAGATGTCGCATGATTACGACCGTATCCAGCAGTTCAGGGGACTCTAGCGGCACGACCGAGAAAGACGCGAAAAGCCGTGCCATATTCCATCTTGAAGATAATACCTTCGGCTACCACGATACAAAAACTCAAGTATATACTACGTTATTGCAGTATTTGTGAAGAATAATTTTGTTAAAATATTTCATTTATTGCAGTAGCTGAGTTTTATTTGCTCATTTTCAATAGTGTACGTGCAACGTTTTGGGAAACTATAGTGTGTGGTTTATTTCAGGAGCATTTTTTGCCCTAGTTTGAAGTAATATTTTGTCTTTTGTAAGGTAATGAGGAACAATCTCTCACGGTATTAGAAAATTGAAGAATGTCTTTTGAACTCAATTTTTTTTCCACGTATCTAGTATTCATTAGATTTGGGAACGGATACATATTCATGGGAGAATGGCCGTCTTACTGTTCATTCAATTTACAGGCTGATATTCCAATACAAATTGTGGCTGTCAATCAGAGATTTTTTTGATATGCTCAAGTCATAGCCTTTTATATACAAGTCCCCCAAAATTAAAATACTTTATTTCCTGATTTCTGTTCAGGCTAAATTAATACTTCAACGATTTCAAATATAATCCATTTTTTTCTCTCTGCTAAAGAACGAATCAAGTACGTAATAAATATATGTAACTTCAGTAGTGGTATGGACTGTGGGATTTCTGACTAACTGGTAATGATGTACTGTATAAGGTATGCATAAATAATGTCTAATACAAAATTCCTGAAAAGAAGTGAATGTTTCATGTTAGTTAACGAAAAAAAGCAAACATTTTATTGGTATTGCAGTTCAGAGAACGGAAGAAGAATCTAAACCCAAAACCAGAAGTAATCTAAATATTTACGCTCTTGATCTTGGGAAACTGAAGAAAAAAGTTAATCAAGATGGTTAAATGGATTCACTTTCATGTGCCCTGAAAACCAAATACTAATAGATTGATTATTGTAAAGTTGCAATCAGGTCAACTACGAGTCAAGTGGAGAAAAAGTGAGTGTTGCAAAAGAACACTCATAGAGCCATTTTCTTTCTTTTTAATGTTAATTCTTGAATCGTTTCAATTTTGAGTTGGAGTATTAACTCTTTCAATACCTTCATAATTTTTGGAATTCATTATCGAAGTTTTAATTAATCATAAGAAATCTAATATAAAATGACAATTTAATCCCAGGAAAGCTAATGTAAAATGAACAGCTCGGAAAGTAAAGATTGCAGATCAAATATCAAAGTTGATAACACTGTTTGTATTGTCCGAACAATATTTCTGTCTAATTGAAATCTGAGAATGGTGTATAGCAATGTTGCCACTTAATCGGGCGGCTTACACGTAGCAAGAAATAAATCTCATTGAAAGCATGTAACAGTAGATCACACTGAACGGTACACTCCACTCAGAACCAAACAAGTAACTGCGTCCTTCAATTTTCAGCTTCTTCGCGTTGTAAGATTTAATGTTTTTCTTAATATGCATCGGCAACTCTGAAGTGACATCATCAGAACTTGAGGCCTCCGATTGGAATGCGGAACTCCGTCGCCCGTGTCCCCCGATAGCTATCAAATTGACAGAAATATTATTCGGATTGATTGACTGATTTTTTCGTGTTTCCGGGCGCGTCAACTGCTTCGGTCATTAGTCCCGTTAGTTTAGTGCATGTTTTTTCTCGGGAGATGGCGGTGATCTTCCCCTGCTGGATGGTGAGATCCGGCACCGACCTACCGTCGGCTAGTGAGGTTTCCCCCTAACCAGGACTCTCCAACCAACGGGGCACCGCCCCAGCCGGGACAAGCTCTAAGCTCTCGACCGGTCTCCCGGAATATGTGATAGTGTAGTGCATGTTAGTGTAAGTATGTAAGGGGAGAGGATAGAACAAGGAAGAAGAAGGACAGATCGTGCGCGGTCCGTGGCCCGTTTGTTAAGGTACCGCTCCGGCATTCGCCTGGTGTTGATCGTAGAAACCACGGAAAACTACCGATCAGAGCAGCCGGCCGCTAGAATTCTCCTCCAGACAGCGACTGAATTCGACCTAGCTGAAAAGCTAGTGTCGAAAATCCTGCCGCCGTGGGGAGTGGGAACCTAGAACCTCCCGGTTAGAAGCGCTGCAGACACATCAGTTGATGCACTGAGCTACCGCTACCGGTTATTATTCGGACAAAATGAAGAGTAATGTCTTCTTTTATTGAAAGATGAACGTTACTCTCTGCAATATTTTTTCCTCTGTACACTACGATGTCATAATTCACGAGCTTGCAATTATAATTTAAATTAAAAACCGAATATGAATGCGTGGCATACAATCTATTTGCAGGGTTAGCATTTATACGTTTTTGCACAAATGACGTGAACCCAGGATTTAAAATTCAAACCCCGGACATTTCAAAACACGCCTAAAAATATTTATTCGCGTGCTGGAATTAAAACTGACGTTTGTAAAACAAAACATTTAACTGTTATTAAAAATGTATAATACCTTGAGATTTACATAATGATTCGTTGAGTGTGTGGTTCCAGCGACCGCTTCATATATTTCGGATTAAGTTGCAATTTATACTTCAATTTATTCCGCATAGAAGTTAATCCTCTCAATTAAATTATATATTTCTCATTTACACTCATTATATCGGCGTGTCAGTGGGGAAAAATAGTGAGCGTTTAAAAATATGCATTTGGAGGTTGGTTGACCTGGCTCCTGTTGCGTATTAAAATGCTGTCAAATAAGAGAAATTGATGAAATTTTATGATAAAATTATGTATATTTGATTACATTTTGTTGCAATTTCCAGAAAGATTAATGGAATGAACTTGCTGTTAAACATATAAAAGGTTAAATATTTAAGGCATTTGATCATTATCTCCGTTCTAGTAGAGGAGAAGGTGGTAATATGAGTTCCCACTTTTATTTATACTTTAAAAATAGAAATTTAATGCCTTTTTAAAACAAATAAGGTAATTTAAAATTCATTTGTATAAACTGCATGAAAATTATGAACTTTCTTAACTGTTCAGAAAGTGTATAAAAAATCAATAATTCAAAAGAAATAATATTTGAAAAAAGTTATGCGGTGTCCCCTTCAAATTGAATTAATACATGGGTTTAGAGAAAGTAATTACATATTGACTTATGTAAATGTTATCTTATTTAAAAAATTTGGAAAATAAAAAAGTCATTTACAAAAATCACAAATGTATGTATACATCCTTAAGACGTATACGTCCTTTTCGGCACTGTCATTGTGCGCTGGTGGTCGGCTAAAAATAGAACCCCACAAAACAAAGAAGACGTGTTGGGCCGCAGTGACTTTCAACCCCTACTAGTGGTTCCAAAACAGAGACTCCCGAATTAATAGAGTAATCTGATTCTTCTGATTCCTCATCTAAAAGAAGATTCCATTTGAAACCTTTCTCATGTGCAGTTTTGGTTTTCTTATCAGACTGTTTTGTGATTTTCGCCTTTCCAGTTATACGTTGTTTTTGTATATGCAGGCATATGATTTTTCTCCAGCAGACATAAGAGTCTCCTGGTAAGGAAATTATGAGATAAGGAATGTCTATCAAGCTAAAATATCCTTGTGGAAATTCATAAAATGGCCGAACCAATCCGAACGAATCAGTTGTAGTGTATGTAGTATGAACCTCATAACGTTTGGGGCTCATATACCCACCAAAGTTCGGTGTTCATTTTACAACTCCCTGTATTAAAATTTTGCAAACCAAAACCGTTCTTTGTTACGTTCGAGAGTACAGATTGCGGTCATAAAGACAATGTTTAAAACATATTTTATTTAATTCGTTAGGAATTAGAATCAGTCTAAGAAAACTCAAACTGAAATTTAAAGTCAAAAAGTTACTTTCCAAAGTTAGAAACTTAGAACCGAGAAAACACGAACACTTTTGTTACACATCAGCTCTCGTTTACAACTGAACTACGAAGCTATGATGGCAAAAGGAGTTACTAAACTAGTTGTTAAAATGGTTCCTGCTAGCGTGTGTTTGCGATATATTAACAGATATTATGGGGACTCATATTACAATATACATGGCTTATATTCCCACCTTTACCTCTTCACATTATGACCTTAAACCGTGAAATAAAATATCGTAGTATAACATTGTTTATCTCTAATAAATCCATTTTAAGGTGAGTTAAGTTCTTTCTCCTCATGCGTCGGTGAAATAAAAAAAAAAATTTAAAAAAACTGCTAGGAATTAACAGCCAGAGAATTCAGTTATTGATATTTCTGTACTATAAATTCTTGAACACATTCACAGAGTCATATTGTCGTAAAAAAGTGTTCTTGTATTTGCCATAGTCGTCGTAGTTTTCTTCTCGCAGGGCATAACCCATGACCTGTAGCATCCGTTTCCCATTCACTCTCGGGAACTCAGTAAGATTTACGCACGACGCCAGGTCTGTCATTGTCTCTCAGAGCACTAATCCTTCCCGCGTCCCATGTGCAGGTTGTCCAAAACCCGATACGTGTCTCCTCTGGCGACAGGTCTCCTCCATCGGCAGCGACGCTTCGGGGGCCGAACGCTCGATTTTGCGCAGCGATCGGCGGCGGGCGCTGAGAGCCCCTAAAAACGGGCGACGGGGGCGGGGCGGGGGCGGGGGCGTTCGCCGGACGTGAGCGAGTATTTTTACCTCCCTCCCACCAGAGCTTAGCGCTCGCCCGCGCGCCTGCCTCCCCGCCGCCGCCACCGCCGCCGCAGCAGCAGCAGCAGCAGCAGCTGCCGCCGCGTTAATCCGTCAGAAGGACGCGTGATATATTCCTTTGAATTATGGCAAAAACTGTCTGTTAACACCAAAACAAAATAATCTAGCATTAGCGGAGGATTTTCTTGCGACGACGAGCCAAGTGCGGTACGAACGTGTATGATTTGTGGGGTACTTTTTCAGGCGCGGGCGGGTGGGTCGGCGGATGGGGCGGCTTGCGACGACGGCGGCGGCGGCGGCGGCGACGTCCATGACGACGACAACCCTCGTCAATCTCGCTTTCGCGCGATCGGATGAGTGACTGCTGTTTGCAAGGCTCACGCCCCGCGCGACGAGCCTTTCCGGGTGGCAGGTATCTCCGCTGGGCCGCGTGCCTGCGCGATGATTGAGGCGATTCGCCGAGGGCCACGCGGCTTCGAGATTTGCGGCGCCACTTCAGAAGCGCACATTAGGGTTAGGTTTTGACGTCGGGAATGGACGTCGACGATCTGCCGTGTCTGGTTCATTCTGTTTATGTTCTTTCAGGGATGGTCTTGAGAGGAAAAACGAAGTGAGTTTGTAATGAATAGTCGTCGCGGGCTTTGAGGTAAGAACTTTTATGAAGCAAACACGTAATGAACGAATAATTAATCGCTTCTAAGTCATACCTCAAAAAAGATAGCGATATATTGTTGTATGTTGTGAGACTTCGCGTTGTTTTGCTTCAAATCAGCAAAGTTGTAGCTTTTTCTTTCTTAGTTTACTATCCACTATGGAGGTTGAATTTTAACACAATTATTTTGGAATTATCATCTGAATTGACTGAATTTTTGTTGAATATTTTACACCCGTGATTGTTGTCTTTGTAAAGGTAAAATAAGAAGTATATTGATCTTTTAAATATATGACTATGTTAAATGCATTGCATCCACAATTTTAAAATCAATAAATTGAATTATGGAACATTAATTTGCGAGCATTAAGGGTTTCTGTGTAATTTCGAAAGTTGTTAATTTAATCCATTTTATTCCAAAGAATTTAGTATTGAAAATTAATTAATTTATTTTTTTAATTTAAGGAGACAATTATGGAACAATAAATGCGCTTTACGTAGTTATGCTTATTTTAGTTTTTGGTGTTCCGAATAATATAATTTTGAAAATATATTTAACTGCTAGGCCCTGTAAAGTAGCTTTGACGAATACCCGTACCTTTGCTAAAACATTAGCAAGACCATGTTCGAGATTTTGTTTTGGATGACTGACAAGTATGATGGTTGCGTGGAACATGGAGTTCTGCGAGATTCGGATGTAATACAAGCAAATAACACGGATATGTGCAGTACCATATAAGAAAATTACTATCCTGAATAACAAAATATTTTTCAAATCATTCAGAGATGAAATTAGAATTGCGAATGCTCTCGGCTGTCTATATGAGTTCGCGTCGAGGATTGATGTGGACGTTTCTACCATCATGTCATATTCTTCCACGGGGCTGAAGTGGCGAAACGGCGCCCTCATATCCTTCAAAGGGGCGTCACTCGGTCGGCCAAAAGCATTTGCATGACTGGCCGCGGAAGCCTCTAGCATCAAAAATTAGAATCGTTCACCTAGCAGTTAGAAGAGTTAGCTCTCTGACCTCTTTAGCCAAGAGCACGAGTTCACTCCTTTGCTGATGTGCGTGGATTTTATGAAGGGCGGATAATTCTGAGGCGAACCAGTTAGATCAGATAACGTGAATTGAGACCGACAACTAACAGAAGTGGGAATCACACCCAGGCACATCAGGGGACGCCCACTGGGCGCGCCTTTTCCAAAGGTCTTCTGTACCCACGCTGGGGGTAGCCTTCAAAGGAAGTCAGCGAATCCGGTGGCCGATATCGCTAAGGCAGTAGTGTCGTAGCGATCTCGAATCGAAGGGTTGCAGGTTCGAGTCCCACCTCGGGCATGGTTGTATTTGTGTTCGTCCTTTCACCCCTTATCATCACCATATCATTTCATCTTCATGGTTACCATACCGTTAACTCCAATAGTGGTCGCTAACGACCTAAATGTTGATGCGAACTTAAATAGCAATCACGAAATAACAAGCAACAACAGGCAAAGGGACGAGAGCGCTTATAAAGGCGAAATAAATAAATAAAATAAAAATTAAAAATATTAATTAAAAAATCGCTAAAGCGCCGATCCGGTGGTCGAGATCGCTAACGCACTAGTGTCGTAACGATCTTGGACCGAAGGATTGCGGGTTCGAGGCCCACCTCGGGCATGGTTGTATTTCTGTTCGTCCCTTCACCTTTTATCACCATAACGTTTCATCTTCACAGTTACCATAACGTTAACTCCAATAGTGGTCGCTAACGACCTACATGTTGATGCGACCTTAAAAAGGAAGTCTGGATCCCAAAATACCGGTGCGGAACTCCGGCAGTGGGCCGCCTCCTTCCAAACGACCCCAAAGAGTGCAGAGTACTCACCCGCACGCGCGCCTCGGTGAGGTTGGTCCACATGGCGATCTCCTCGCGGGTGCTCATGTCGGGGTAGCGGTTGCGCGCGAACGTGGCCTCCAGCTCCTGCAGCTGCTGCGAGGTGAAGTGCGTGCGCTGGCGGCGCTGGCGCTTGTTCTTCTTGTCGTTCTTGCCGTCGTCGCCCGCGCCGCCCGCGCCGCCGCCGCCGTCCGGCCCGTCCACGCCGGCCTCCGTCTTGACGGTGGCGCCGCCCACCGGCTCCACCGCCAGCACGCGACCGCCTAATGAGAATAATAATAATAATAATAATAATAATAATAATAATAATAATAATAATGATAATGGGGAGGGTCAGGTCATAGGGCATGGTCTTCCGCCTAACCACTGAGTCTACATTAATAAAGGGGCGGAGGTAATAATTAATAATAATAATAATAATAATAATAATAATAATAATAATAATAATAATAATAATAATAATAATAATAATAATAATAATAATAATAATAACTGATTGACATAACTGTTCCTTAATCAGCTAATCTTCAAACAGCACATGCAGAAAAAATAACAAAGTATACAGAACTAGCAGCTGAAGTCAAGGTACTATGACATCTCCAAAAAGTTCATATTGTTCCTCTGGTCATTTCGTGCACAGGAGTTATATCAAATAACATTCATAAAAATCTGGAACTTATTCAAATACCAAAATATACCTATAAAATTATGCAAAAATCGATCATCTTAAACACATGCAGGATTGTTCGAAAATTCCTAAATTGCGACGAAACATGAATTGACCTCGCTCGAAACATGAATAGGAACTCGCTCTTCAAAATTCCATTAGGCTAACATTACTCTTTTATTTATATGATCTCTGTTATGTACCTTTGACAACTTCCCTTCAAATATCTCGCAAAGGCTTGGTGTACAGCTATATCTGTCACGTCACTGCATCACTGCTCACTGTTCGCAGACACCCACCCATTCGCACCGCAAGAAGAGGCATAGTGGTTGGCGATGGTGGTAGCAAAGTAAAAGGAATACGACGGGCAGGAGACCGGGCTTGCGGAGGTAGTAAAACGCCAGCGGAGTTCGATGGAGCCAGTGGGTTGTCGATTTAGCGCTTTATGCGCCTTTCCGGTAGTTCCGGGTCGAAGAGGTGAAATCAAGAATAGTGGCGAGAGGGCTTGACGGCAGACTTGATAATTCGAGGACAGGAGATAGGCGACATTTCTCCAGAAATAGAGGAGGAAGAGGAGGACAAAGAAAGATCAAACTTAGGTTATGAAACAACAGAGCAAGTTTTAATTTCACACAGATGTGATGCACGGATAGTATGAGATACATGAATGAATATGAAAAAAAGTGTATTTGCCCAGTGAGGCGAATGTACTTTAGTGAATAATTATGAATACATGTGGTAGTTAGCTTTTTCAGAAAGGAAAACCTTCGAATTTTCGAGTCTATGGAGCAGTGTGTGTACGTTTTATTACACGTGACACGTTGTGTTATGTAAATTCATAAAAGTCAAATTATTATTTCAGTAGTTTTAAGTCGTCTTTACTGATAACTAGTTGAATGTGACGTCTCTGACGGTGTAAACTGTTTTAAAAGTTTTTTTCAAATGATGAAAATTTCTAAATGCTATGAAGAACTTCAAAGAAATTCTTACAGTCCCTGACATTGGACCTAACAATTAATCGTAGTAGCTGATAATGTTATACTCCCGTTCAAAAATTCTCTTCATCCAATAATCTTGCATATTACCTCCATACGGGTTACAAACTGGTAACATTGCAGTTTCAAAATTTTAATCGCCGTAACAAATACTTGTAGGTATGGATGATGCTAATAGTTAGAATTTAGTACAGCTACATTTTGAACCCTTTTGTGCTAATGTACACAAAAATGCACCTAGAAGATCACCTGTAAGCTGTTCTTTAGCGTTATTCTCTATTCCTAAGGACAGATCATTCTCAATTAGTTACGAAAATTATGTAACAAAACCTTCTACAATTACATTTGATTCTTCTCCATTTTGCATCCTTAAAAACCTACGTGCAAAGTTGAATACGCAGGAGCGCAGGTTCTTTAACATTACTCACAGTTTTGATTTCTCTGTATTCTCTTGGCGAATTTAAGAAGTCCCAAGCTAATACTGTACTAGGTATTTACAAATGTTTGTTATTAAAAATATGGTAATAAAGACGAAACACCTTTTCTTGTGTTCAAAGCAGCACCTGCCAGTTCTACTCCGTGTTTTACATCTTCCAGGACAATGTTGTCATCCTCATAAAAGCAAATTTTGACATCGTGGACCAGAAAATTACTGGAGTTTAAACAACGCCACCTATACAAAATCCATTTGGGTGGCATTGGTTTAATTCTTCGTCTACCCACTAAGCGCTCAAACACGCAAAAATACCTTTTTGAAAATTTTTTTCGAATCTTCTAGCCGTATCCGAAAACAGATAATCAGTTCCTCATCAGGAGACCGAGACGCGTAGAATGACACCTCATGTGTCTCGATTGGTGCAAGAAAAGTGATCTAACCGAGAGTGACGGATCCGCACACTCGCAGTTACTTAAATACTTTATAGTGTTGTAAACTGTTAGTAAAGTATGACAATTTGGAATTTGCCAACAATATATACTGATATATCAGTAGAATATACCAATGTTTTTCATTGGGCAGAAAATCTAGTTTTTTCTGAAATACCTTATGTGTGACGTGTCGGTGCTTATCCTCACCTGTAGGGTGAGGATATCGTACGGCTTGAAACAACTTACAGCAGTCAGCAAGACTAAACCACTGTAGACTCCGTGGGCCGCGAGAAAGAATAAGCGGAAGAGGCACGGTGAAGTAATCGAAAAACATACTATGCTCGCACTTTTTGTTGATCCCCGAGCTTCCTAGTCCTCGCTCAGCCCGGCATAGCACGGCCCGGTAGAAAATATGAGCTCCACTCGGAACGTCACGGCTCAGTTTGCAGTGCTGCCCACCTCCTTCTTTTCCAATGCGGACTTCCTTGTTTTCGGTCTCTCTTTCTATCGACCTGTGCGTGCCATGTTCCTTCTTGTTACTCAATTATTTCTATAACTATCAATTATTTCTTCAGAATTTAAAAAAAATTCCGTTGTTTCTCGTAGCTATCTAGTCCAAGACGAGTTATTACTCCGAGTTTTCTGTCAATAAAGTTGACAGCCTTGCACTGCCGTGACGTAGACAGAACCCGCCTCTCCCCGCACCCCCCGCTGTGGAGTATCAAGAAAAAGCGCGCGAATAGTAGGTGGGATGCGGCAGGAAGTTGCGGTGGGCGGCAAGACCAGCTCGGTCAGTGTGAAACGCGAGGATCTTAAGAGCGGCGCAGAGCGGGAAGACGCTTCGGGGGCAGAACGACGCCAGCGAATCACACCAGCCTCCGGTTAACGTCGCGTCGCCCGCGTCGGAATCTCGCTCCGAGATCCTCCGGTCCGTCGATCGAGCCCGGACACGGTCGGCACCGTCCCTTGCGTCCCTGCAGCCGCCGCCGCCGCCGCTGCGCCGTAAAAGTGCAATAAAGCCGCTTTGACGCGCGGATAAGCGGGCGGGCGGGCGAGCGAGCGAGTGCGCGCAGCTCGCTAGGCAATTGTTTGATGAGGTCGCCCGTGCGCCCTCCGCCCCGTCTCGCTTCGCCCGCTCCCTCCTCCCTCCCCCGCGGCGTCCGCTTGGGCCGTTTTATCTTTATAGCCCCGCGGATGTTCTGCGCGCATGCAGTCGCGCCGGAATGGCGCGGCGGCGACGGCTGAAGGCTCGGCTTGCGCGGGGCGGGAGGTTGAGGGTAGACGCTCGTGCAGCGCGTTGGCGGAACCTCACAGAGGAAAAGCCCAATCCAAAAAGGTCCTCAACTTCTCCGTCGATTTAGGCAGCCTTATACATACTACTACAATTTCGTGAACGGTATAATTAAAACATTGTTTTTATTTCACGTTTAACTTTCTTCTATTTCTTACTGTTAATTCATATTTAGTACAGTTGTCCGTATCCGTGTGTTCTTATTGTTAGCTGTCAAGATATAGAATTCTAAATACGAGATAAGAAATATGTAGTATCATGTTTAGGGCCCGGATTTTAATGACAAGTCATATTTTTTCTGAACCTTCGGATGAACTTTAAAACAATTCATGCACGAATCCAGGTATTGTCGATTAGAAAAACGTATTTTCATTGTGCACATAAAGTCATATTTACACCGTTTTTAGTAAAAAGGTCATATTTTGGCCAAATTTTGCCCAAAGGGCATACATATGTCATATTTGTAAGGACACAAGAATAAAAAGCTTGAAAATGGGTCTCGCATGACAATGTATCGAGTCATATTGTCACAAATACACTCAACAATTATACCAAAAAGGATTATTTTAAACGTTAGTGAATTTGAACGGAGTGAGTTGGATCGAGCTCGTGGTCATGTGGCTGAAAAAGTGTACAACGAATTGATGCGAGTAAAAGTAATTTTTTTAATGCTAGTTAGTTCCTATGACTGCAAACCGAATGTAACATGCTCACAATATGTTCTTAAGTGAATTTTGCATTTATGTTAAAAACTTAAAAAACCAACAGGAATTGTTAAAAATAAACTCGTATAGCGTCATATTTTATTTTTTAAGGTCATATTTATATAGGTTTTAGGTCATAAATGCTTGCATATTTCGCTGATTTTTAGGTCATTAAAATCCTGGCCCTAATCATGTTATATGAAAATCGCTAGATACGTTCATAATAGTTGTGTCAAACGTGAATACTTGAATAGAGTGTACCAATTTCAGTGTGCATTGCTGCAATTTTGCACTGTCGTTGGTCTCATAATGACCTTTTCGTATCAGATCCTGCGTTAGAAGAACCAACCTGTAATATTAAGAATCGTATTATCTTGCGCGTTGTTCTGAAGTGAAGAAGAAGAGTGCGTGTATCCTCGAGCACGCGGTCGTTTATCGTGTTATCATCTCTTATCGCGGCGTCTCAGCCGGCCATGTTGGATGGATGTAACTGGTCTCTTTGTAAAAGCGCTACAACCTACACATTTCACAGTTCCTATCACCGCCGTATCGCGCGCGAAGGAATTCCAGGAGCTATGTGTCACCCACTCCGTTCGATGGCAGATGGCCCGTACTCTGTCACCATCTCACTACGAAAAACACACTGGAAATGTGTTGCTTCCCCCAGAAAGAAAACATGTAGGTTCTTTTTACTTCTCAACACTTTTTTCTTATTGAGTAAGTTGATTCGTCAAGAAATTCTTCATAATATAATCCTCGCATCGTAATAAAAAAGAAAGTGGCATTAAAAGCCTTGATGTTAGCATTAAATCCGTATTATTCCATTTCTAAAACGCGAATGACTAATGTTTAGATACTGGAATGCCAAATTGTTTCTTCCTTTGAGAGTAAATTTCTCTTCGGGAAAATGCTCCTAATATTTTGCAGCGGCGGAGATTGCGTACTGCGTGGCAACAAAGGCTGCTAGTTCGAGAAAGAAGATACATGGATGGAATTATGATGTGAAAGACCATAAAACCATTACAGCTACATCATCACATTGGAATCATGTCATTTCGTAGTTTGTATCACTAATCGTGGTGATTGCCGCCAATTCTTTGGTTGCTCTAAATCAGAAATTCTCATTCATTTTCTTTCATCGACCTCTTTTAAGGGAATTGTTTGCTCCATCGACCCCCTTACGTTTTCTCTACAATACAGGAAGACCGAGGAGGAAAGGTCGTAAATTGAAAAAAAAGCTCTGAAGAAAATTTTAAGCATATTTGGCCAATAAACCACTTGAATAAAAGCCGCAATAAGCACTCAAAACTTGGTGGGGAAAATGCTTTCTAGGCCAAATTTTGAATTGCTGAAGCACAGAAACACTCCATAAACATGTGATTTTTTATTATTTACAAAAGAAATAAACATATATTTGTTGAGAAAGAAAAATTAACCGAGAAATAAAAAAAGCAGTCGAATTGTGTAAATTGGGTTTCTGGAAAATGACTGCAATATTTTGATTAAATTTTCTGCTAGTATAGAAGCAAGTTCATTTATAAAAATGTAAAGTTACTTTCTCATTGAAACCTATGAAATTTTATAAGTTTCAAACTTCAAATTTATTTTTGTGCCTCTCCTACCCCTTTCAAATTAAATCCAGAGATTTTTGTCAACGCAATTTATTCTTCAATTTTAGGTCTTTAAAAGAAAAACACTTTTTTCATAAGGGTATATATTGGATAATAACTAGTAACAAAAAGAGGAAGAAACGTTTGGGTATGTCACGCATTCTTACTACTTTAGTTTTCGGTTCCGTATTACCAGACTAAGGGATAATCATAGTAGAAAAGAATAAATTTCTTTGTAATCGTGAAAAGTTTTCCAAAATCTAGTATTTAAGGATTAATTTTATTGAAGTTACGACGAACGTGAAAGCATTCTTAACTCTTGAAAATGGCCAGTAAGAAAATATTTGTCAACTGAGGAATGTAGAAATTTTATGTTTAATATTTTATATTGTACCCGGAAGTATGGCGCAACTAAATCACGTGATCATAGAGTATCATGTAAGCAATTCATTTAATTTACAACCTTTGAGTATATATCTTCAGTTCCTTTGAAAGCTGTCAGTTTGTTCGAATATGAAGCAAGGCCTTGCTTTCCCCACCGCATATGGCGTAGGAGTCGTCCTTCTTGATGTTATTTTGCAGGATCGTCATGTCGCGTGATTTGGCACGCCTGACTGATTTATGGCAGCTCATAAAGCACTGGCGTATCTGTCCGCGCGAAATTGCTGATGAGCAGCTGTGTTATCGTCCATTTAACGAATGGTACAAGTAGAGAACTTATCGCTGTTATCTTTTTGATTTCTTTGTTCCTGCCATCCGTGTTTAACAATATGTTATTTTTCTCTCCAACACAATACCCCAAATCGGACAGATTTATTCATCTTGTCAGGGGAGAAAATACTACTCTACGCTCTAAGTAACAATATTGCAAAAAAATAAATATTATCAATTAATAAAAATTATTAATTTGTTTTTAAAATCAGTGAAGTTTTCTAAACCGTTACATTTTATTTAAAACCATGAAGTTATTTATTCGCATTGGATTAGTCAATTAAAATCGCTCACGAGAAAATAAATCCAAATTGTGTGTGCTATTCATTCCATAAATGCTTTCAAATAATGTGTGATATTTCACAACTGACAGAAATATAATTTCCAATAGATAATTGAAACTATCGTATTGCATAAATGGAGTAGGCAAATGATGAGGTATCTAATCAGCAAATCATCAGAAGAAATAGATCGAAATGAGAATTTGTACAAAAAAACATTGAAGGACAAAAAGAAGACAACGGAAGTAAAAAGGAGGAAAATATATCAACTATTGTTATCTACACCACTTAATTCTCAACGAGTTCGAATTCATAAACAAGGCTGGGATTTTAGGATTTTATAAACGTTATTTTAGTTTGTTTTTTTAAAATCGATTTAACCCGTTTTAAGTTTTATTTTTTTCTAATCACGTTAGTATTGGACTGAACAATAATTACAAGAATAGTAACTTAAATTAATAACTAATTTTATTCAATGTTTTTACTTCTGCACTTGTGTTGTTCTTCTTAAAAACACGTAAATTTAAAAACAATGGTTAAAACTTCTCAAATATTCCCTTAAATACTATAAGAGAAGGAAAAGTTACTGTTTGCTGTGCATTCCCAATAGCTTTTTAATATCCTTTAGGTGTTTTTTTCGTTTATTGGCGAATGCGTACAAATGCAAATGGCTGACTTCTTCAATATTTTGCGTAAATGAGCTTTTATACAATTTTAAATGTTAGCTTCGTAACTCACGCTTTCCACTAGGGAGAATACTATGTTACCTAGTAAAATAAACTAATTGTATTAGAAGCCTCTCAAGGTAGCTCACTGGTCAGCGTTCTCGCTTTTCAGGACGCCATCCCGGGTTCGATTCTCGGTCGGGGCAGACGGTTGCTTTGCGCTTTCCTTGCAATGCCCCAAGTATCTCTTGCTGTGTGACTGAGAAAGTTCACTTCTCTCAGGTTGAGAAGACCAGAATAAGGAGTAAGGGATGTATATGTGCTAACCACACCCATGATTGTACCCGAACCCATGCCCGTAGGTCAGGACACCGCTCGTAGGTCTTGACCCCCGAAGGGGCTGTTGTGCCAGTACAGACAGACAGAATTGTATTATTAACAGTGGCGTTTTCTTTGGCTGTGCAAGTCGTGTGTCAACGCCCAAAGAAATAAAAAAATCATTTATTTCTTTGAATTTTTTAGGACTTCATGCATTTGTTCGATCTTCCGTGCGATCGGCGTCATAGATCGGCACCAGCGCGTCCATGCAACGCAGGCAGTGCGTGAGCGCAGCTCAGACCGTTGGCGAAGCCTCCAACGTCCTCAGGTCGGATCGGGAGGCGGCAGCGCATGCGCGCGACGTCCCCCCACTCGCGGACCAAAAGCTATGGTGGGCTGGATATCTTTTTAACGGCCTGCTGGAGAGCCAGCGTCCGTGATCGTGATATTCTCCGTTGCGCGTTGAACCCCTTAGCGATACTCATGAAAGTAGTGTTACTTTTTGACAAGAATAGTGAAAAAGTGGAACAATAGTTTTAAATAATCGCTTTCCCTCCCTTTCGTATGAAGAAAAGAAACGAGTAATTGAGTAGTTAGTGATCGTGTCCTAACCTGATAATATTTCAGAATTTAATTTTTAAAACGGGAACTGAAGAATGGGAAAAGCGTCGAGCTTGTCTTTAAACACTATAAAATGTCTTATTCCAATCTTTGGAACAGAAAATACAACATCCTCATTGTTATTATTTAGCGATTATCTTTTCTTCATTCTTTCAACATTATAATTTAAAATAAATAAGGATTTTCTTTACATAATTTCATTTTCCTCTAAATATGTGAGCGAAAAGAGTAGCATGGGGGTTAACACTTTCCTTCACTGCCAATGCCCTGGGTCCAGAGTGAGGAGACACCACTGATTATAAAGAATATACCTTTCGAACGTCAGAAAATAATTAGATAATATTCGATATGAGTAATTATTTTCTCAACTAACACAGTGGCGTAAAGAAGGAGGCTCTTACAGAACTGATTATTAGATACTTCCTTTCCAGAACTTTTATTCTGTGATTATTTTCCCCGGTTTATTGTTTTTACAGAAAGTATTTTTGAGCCGATGGAAAGTCATCAAAATATGAAGCACCTGAATCCAGCCGACACATTTATCTGAATACCCTCGAGCGGCAAAACGCATTCAATGATGTGAAAAATCCCACCTCTTTCCCAACAGTTTGTACACTCGAGCACCTCTGCCTGGCCATGCATACCCGCACGGGGTCGCTGTCCGCTTTGGGGTCCGAGTGCCGCGCCGCCAAAGCGTCTGGGGCGGCGGAGGCATCATCATCATCATCATCGGCAGCAGCGGAGAGGAAGGCGGCGGCGGCGGCGGCCTCAGAGCTGTCAAGCGCGCGGCGCCAAGACGGATGGTCGGCTGAGTTCAGAGCGAGCGGCCGCGTTATCTGCGGGCCGGGCCGCAACGCGCGCCGCTGCCGCCGCCGTTGGCGATAGCGCGCCGCAAACACGCGAGAAGAACGCGCCCTTGTGCTGCCGCCGCCACGGCCCTTCCGCGCCCTTCCTTCCGTTCCATCCGCCCCCCCTCCGCCCTAGGCAGTCGCTTGCAAGGGATCGTCCTCCGACGCATGCGTGGTTGGGACGAGTTACGTGGATTTTTACTTTCTCGTCTTGCTACGTTCTTATGTGGTAAAAATAAGGTATTGTAGTGTTGAGACAGAAATCGGTGATTTTTCCACAGAAATACTCCTATTGCCGGGCCCTGTTATCGAAAAGGTCGTTTTTGTAATGGATTTTTTTCCTTTAACACGTTGTGAAGTCAGAATCCACGTTTAGAGAGTCCCTGATATAAAAAATGGTTTACGACAAAACGTGTGCCTGTCCTTTCGCATGTATGTATGTATGTATGTGGGTATGTATATGTGACCAACGCTACCGCACAAACCGTTCAATTTTCTCCAAAACTGATTTTGCTCGACGAATTCGAGACTAGACACACTCGAGATTGTGGGATTTTGAAACCGATATTTTTTTAATTTGGGGTACTTACAGCAAACATTAACATTTTCAAATTTTATCAAAAATGGTTTCAATTTTTTTATTAAATCTTTCCACGGATATGTGCAAAATGCAAAATAATGCAAAAAACGCTTTGAATGGCTCAGGTTTCATTTCCTCAACTCCCTGTATTTTCTAAAATTGCAGAAATTACATCTAATGTGAGAAACTATGTGCTGTTGTAGCACCACTAGATTTTTTTCTCTTCGCTGCACATTATTTCAGACGCAATTACAAATGGCAACAACTTTTTAGCATTTCAAGAAAAAATATCCTTAGGGTGTGTTTCTGCTCGTGGATTCTGAAATTTCCTATTCGGATTTCGTATATTTTTTCTTAATAATGTACTTTCTGAAGTCTGTACATCTTAGGACTTGCATAAATTACATAACTAGGACCAGTGCGTTTTAGATTTCACAGATTTGGAGACTACTGTATCTTCTAAATAAAAAAAATAATCTAGACATGTTGGTCTGTTTGTCAAATTCTTACATAAGAAGCACAAAAATAAATTGTATGCGGGTGAAGTACGACGTGAATGTTATTTCAACTTCCCTCCCTGGATTTAACGAGAAATCTAGCGTAGAGACAGAATATCTGACCGTGAATAAATGATTGCCTGTTACGAAGTCTGTTAGGACCTTTTCACTGTGTGAGTGGATTGAAGAAACATGTTCAATAATTTTAAAAGAGATAAAAGCCACAGCGAGAAGCAAAGCTAGGAAGCCAGTAATATCCATTCATATTGCTATAGTTCGTATAGTTTAATGTCTTCATTTGCTATAGTTTCATGTCTTCGATGAATGTCATTCTCATAATATTTACTCGTATATCCTAGTTGCCATCATCTTTCTCGAAATATACAGATTTCGACTCAAACTTAACTATCGTTTTCCTTGATACGATAAATGGGAGAGAAGAAAATGAATCGCGGACACAAGAAGATGAGAAAAAGGATATAATGGATATGGGGACATTCAAAGGCTGTGTCTGGCGATCTTTTGCGTTTTCTTTCAAAGCAGAGCAGACGCTTCTCAAGAGTATTTAGCGCTCAATCAGCGCACCTGACGTCGACGGAGACTCATAATTGGCACATTTGATGGATCGGCCCCCGCTTCAAAGGTGCCGCGTCCGCCGCCGTGATAGCAGCTCAACGCTGGCGGCTATTTTCAGACGACTTACGCAACACGGGTCGAGCGCATTGGGCCCACCTGACCGATACTGCGTCTACTCCAGTGCACGCAACCCTCGCTGTTTACTAATTCATCATATGTCGTGGTACTTATCAGAACGTTTTTCATTTTCAAAGAGAATATCTTTGTTTCTCTTGTAATTGCGGACTCTCTTATTCATTCACTGAGAGTTTGGTTTTGTTTACAGAAGGCTTCGTTTTTCCTACTCGCCGACGACCTGCGTTACTGGCTCTTCTGCTATTAGATTGAGTCTGATTGATCTTTACACAAAGAACTGATTATATCGCACCAATGGTAGATTTACGTCCTGTTGGATACCATCTTATTGAATTCACAAGTATTCTTCAGATTATTTTAACGTATCACTATGGCCACAGTACTTTTCTAATAACGTTCTTAAGAGAAGTCTTGCGAGCTGTGCTATGTGTTTGCAGCATCACCCTCTTCTGTTTCCGAGATGATAACTTTGATTGGTAGATACTAGTTTCTAACCAAACAGAGAAATTTTATGTTAGCAAGTCAACTAGATAGACATTTTCCTATATGCCAATGATCCTTTTCATTTTTCTTCACTGCCCGATTTTATTGCAGACATGTTTTGACATTTGTAGTCCGCTGGGCAGTCGACCCCCGATATTGTTCGTAGATCTCTCGAATTGACGTAGAGTTTTTCAAATATCGAGTTGTTGACTTTACGTACGGAAAATGAAGTTGCATATTCAGTGAATCTTACAAGCGCACTTTTTTGCAGAAATCCTGTTTTTGCCAGAAGTTATCTTTATAGAACGTAATTGTCCTGTTCTTTCTCTGCGCCCAATGGTTTCAAACACATTCTATCTACGCAGAATATAACGAATAAGCGCAAGAGAAAAATCACGTTTAGAATATTTCACTTCTTACTTCTCACTATACTTTAAAGATATCAAACATTGCGAACCCTTTAAGATAAGTCACGCAAAAATACGCGAGTTTCGAAACTTGTTTCATCACCGTTGAAGCAACGACGCTAGGTCGTTGGTCTCGAACACAGAGTTTCGTCAATGTGATTTTCACTTTCGTCGCCTGGCAGCCGCAAGCGCGCTGGCAGAGGGCGACACCTTGGCCCGCCCCGCCCCGCCCGCCCCCGCCCCGCCCCGGCCCGCTCCGCCCCGGCCCGCACCACCCCGCCCGCCCTCGCCCTGCCCCGCCCGCCCCAGCCCCGCCCCCGCCCCGCTTCGTCCCGCCCCGCCCCGCCTGGCTCCGCCCGATCCCACCCCATTCCGCCCTCCACCCCCCCGCCCGCCCCCACTTCCGCCCCGCCCCCGCCCCGCTCTGCCCGCCCACCCTTCCGCCCCGCCCCTCGCCTCTCCCCTCCCCGCCCCGCCCTGCCCCGCTTCGCCCCGCCCCGCCCGGCCCCGCCTGGCCCCTCCCCGCTCCGCTCCGCCCCACCCCGCCCCATTCCGCCCTCCACCCCCGCCCCCATCCTCGCCCCACCCTTCCCCGCCCCGCCCCGCTCCGACGCCGGCGTCGCGGCCGCCACGCGGGCGTCGGTCGCGGCGGCGCCGCCTAAGCTGCCCTGACACCGCGGATTTAAACTTGGCTGCCCTGCGCGCCGCCCCGTCGCCGCCGCCGATCGCCTCGGCCGCTCCGCACGCGGACTTCCTCTTTGCAAGTCACCCCAAACAAATTCTTGAGATCCGTTGCCCAAGCTCCCTGGTTCGTCTCCAACAACCAACCGCACGCCGAATTAAACATTAAACCAATTGCTCACCATACTTCCTACCTCGCCAATTACTTTTTCTCAAACCTTCAGTTGATCAACCAAAGCAGAAATCTTAAACTGGGAAAATATACAGAACACCAAACTCGAATTAAAAACAGATATTCGTTCTTGAACATTTTCAGCAAAATTGAATAAACCAATTGAGGTGCTCTGTGAGTCCCCTCGTCAGATGTGGGTTAATGTTAGTAGTAAGTTAGATTAAGTTAGATTTAAGCCAGCAAATATACAAGTTAAATATAAACTGAACATTGTAATTTCATCCAAAATATAAATACATTTTTAAAAACGGTCTTCCTCCCCGTCCTCACGCCATCCTCGGCTCGCTCTTCGCCAATTTGGGTGTTTTAAATCAAACAATTGATTAATGAGTTAATTAAAATGTACTGGTAGAAAATGGTGTGGTGTTTACGACATTGGCATCATTATAGAAATAGATATGAGGCGTTGTTTTGTCGTGTTCATTGTTTCATAAAGCTTTTTCAGTCGCATTGCGGCCTTCTTCAGTGCGATTCTGAGGCGGCTGGGGACCCGGAACAGACAAAACAGTCAAGCAAAACAGCTGTTTAGTTTGTACCGGGAACCCAGCCCCCTCAGAATTGTACTACAGATGACCGCAATGCGGCAGAAAAACCTTCATGAAACAATAAACGCGACAAATCAACGCCTCATATGTATTTCTATACTTAAAATATAAGTTATTGGGTATTTAAAAATTCAAATACTTGAAGCTAGTTAGCTAATTTTAAATATTATAGTGTCTTGGCTACTACATGCTACGTATGTACTTTGTATTTAAAACTTGTATGAGGATCTCAGAAGGCTAAACAATAAAATTATAGTCACAATCTCAGTTTTCTTGAATCAGATATGAATCCACTTCATTGTGAATCCATTGATTCCCTTTTATTATCGGATTATACGTGTTCAAACTGACAATATCTAATGCAGAATTGAATAAAAAGTGCAACGAACAATCATACGGACGTATCATCATGCCTTTGATAGCATTTTTCGTAACAGGTGACTGAGTGTGAACCATCAATATTGTTTTAAGCAATTAACATGCGTAAAGTATTGATTATCGTTCAATTTAATCAAAGAAAAAATAATGAAAAAAATGTCTGTCCAGATTTTAAAATAATCATGTCTTCTGAATGTAGTGACGAATAAACAATGCGAATGTATATGTTTCATTGATGCCTCCTAGGAGAGTGATTGCGTTGCAATCACTCGGCTTGACGCCTGATCTTCTAGGGCGGTTGACTGCTGTCGCTGTGGAGGGCGGTGCCCACAATTACTCTTATTTTGTTTCCCCAAACAGGCCCGGTGTTTGAAAAAAGATAAAACGCTCGTAAACGAGCGACGATAAGGTTTACGGGAATGTAATCGCGTGCCTTCCACTGCTCGCCCGCCCGCCCGCCCGCCCGCCCGCCCGCCCGCCCGCCCGCCCGCCCGCCCGCCCGCCCGCCCGCCCGCCCGCCCGCGCGCCTCTATCGAGTGCGAGGCCTCGCCCACACCTTTGCCGCCGCCGACCCCGGCACCCACGCCACGACGCCTCTCCAACCTCGCCTCTGTCTTCCGAGGGTTGTAAATCCAGTTCCGGGGTGACACTGATAACCGCCTGTCACCTTCGAGGCCTATCTGGGCGTAGCTACATCGCTGGGGTCGTGCTGGAGACCATCCAGTGGCAGCACCACATCCCTCATTGGTTTAGCATTCTTTGAAAATGTCGCTCTTCAATATCTTATTTTTATTCAATTTTTGAAGTTTTTAAGAGAGGGGCAAGGTGTGTAGAAAAACATACATCCTTTTAAAGAGAAATAAAATCCGAAGGCTTACTGGAGGATACGTTAGTTTACATTAGCTTACAGGAGAATATTACTAACTTCGAAAATCATAATCAACTTGGTAGGTAGACTGCTCTAATCAGTGGCTTCCCTAGTCTCTTCCCAATCTTTTCCTTCCCATTCCCTTTTCACCGCCACCATCACCATCACTACCACCACCACCACCATTATCATCATCATCACCATCATCATCATCATCATTATCATCCCAACATCTTTCCAGTCCGAACTGGGCACCATACCTCCTTACCCACTTCGTCGTAATCTGTATACATTGGTTGATATTAAAACGTATTTGCTTACAGGAATAAATTGCTAAGCAGTTTTTTATATCGAAATATTCTTGAATTGTCTCATCATAAATAGGCAATTAATTCCATTAGTCTTTTCACCATAAATTGATTTTAACCTCTGGATAATGTACGAGTAAAAGGTATCCCAATAATTCTATGCAGGGTAACATAGTGATTCATTGTGTGCTCCGAGAGGTGCCTTTTTTATAATTCAGACGAATTAGTAAATCTTACAGATTATAAGAAGTAAGGGTAGAGTTTCTGTACTTCGTTATTGTTACGGACTCCCCACTGCCGCGCCACCCCAGGGAAGCGATGTCCCGCAAACGCGTATCTTACGAACCGGCGTGTAAGTTTGTCATTATATTGTCATTAGGCGCACGGGGAATTTATAAGCGCACGATAGTGGCGCGTATTAAACTTGGAGTAAGCCGCCCTCGCGCGTACAGCCCTTACCACCCGCCCCGCCCCGCCCCGCCCCGCCCCCAGCGCCTCCGACGCCCCCGCGCGAGTAATTAGCGACGCCACCGCCCCCTCCGCTGCCTAATTTCTTGCCACGTCCTCGCCCCCCCCCCCGCCCCCGCTCGCACGCCCCCTCCACCTTCGGTTGGCCTCCGCCGGTGCGTTAGGCAGGTCGCGAGAAATGAGGTCTAAAAGACTCAAGAATGCGTCTGGTGTACAGGAAATGGTGTTCCACAAGGTTTTATTTTGAGTTGTCTGCAGTTAGAACGTGCAAATCCGTGACCGATATCTTTCATTTAGTACACTCATTGTAACACTCATAGTATACATACAACACATATTTGTTGTACGTATACTATCTTCTACATTTGGTAATCTGCTGCCAAAGCTCATGCGTATTAAGATGTGCATACATGAGCGAGCTGGTTGTTAATCTGTCTCCGTTTTCTGCTTCATTGTCAGAACAACAGTAGAAGCTCGATAGTTTAATAGAAGAAAATTAGTTCGAGAAAAAGAAACGGAGCATCTTACTTTGGGTATGAAACGTTTCTCTTGTTCAGAACCTGCACTTCTGCAGTATTAAAGTTACGTTATATAAAGAACTCTGTATCTGAAAGACAATGTTCCTATTACAAAACCTTGAGCATTTACTAATGTTTATAGATGGCTACTATAGGGTGTGAATTTTAGGACCTTTATCGAAGAATAAACTACAGCAATAAATTACTTCATTTCGAAGGTATTCTAAGATACATTTGGTTCCTAATCTTTCGAAGAAAATGCGGCGTTTGAGGATGTTCTTTCAAATTACTGTTGTATTTTGTCGTTTAGAATTTTTCCTGTATAGATAGCTATGATAAATTGTATGATAAATAAAACACGATAAGACATAAGTACCGCCGAAATTCAGATCAAATCGAATCGGTGAGGACCTTAGAAATGTAATTTTTCGAATCGATTAATCTTCGCTAAAGATATGAATTTATCTGAAATAAAAAACAAACTGAAAATAAATCAGTTTAAGGAAACATTCTTTCCAATAACGGACGATCTTCGTGAATGGAACAAAAAGAATCAACTTTGAAAGTGAATAGCAGCTCATGATTATTTGTTCTATTCAGTTTATGAACTGCTGTAGAGGTTGAGAAAGCAGATCATCGCATGTTAATCAAAATGGTTGTGTAGTTCCCAGTAGTGTGTTGCTTCAGATGCGTTAAAAAGTCACGTCGTGCGCAGCCGCACTAGCTATAACTCTCGGCCGGCGCTTTCACAGCTGCGCAGGAAGTGCAGCCCGCGCAGCCCGGCCCTTCGCTTTTTACTCAAAGCCCGCCCGCTGTTTGTGTAGGCATTTTGGAAGCCATTTAGAGTGAGAATTGAAAACATTTCTTCTTTTCCTTCGGACGAAATGAGAATAACTACACCGAAAGTAACTTTGTGGACTGAATCTTTTCTAGAATATTCTATTTGGTGGTAGCTTAGATTTGTCATTATTATTATTATTATTATTATTATTATTATTATTATTATTATTATTATTATTATCATTATTTCTTACTTTGATTACACTTATCACGTACGTATTACATGAACAGCAGTTTTCAGATAAGGGTTATGAATGAAAAAAGTCTTCTCAGACACCTGTACAAGTCTGAGATTTTTAACGAATTTTCAAAAGCCTTGTAATTTCGTTTTGTGATGACTGATCACTATCGAAGTACAAGTAATCAAAAGCAATGGCACAAACGTACCTTCGAATGTGAGGAATAACAAATGAAATTTGATTGCCATTAAACTTATTAGCTGGTTTGCTTTTCTGGTTGGTGAGGTTCACATGAACAAGTGCCCCATTCAAGCGCAACAGGGACACATCTCCCTTCACCTTTCGCCGCAATTCCACGTCGCCCGCGCTCTGTTTGTCCAGAGCCTCCGCAAGATTAGGAAACCAGCGACTGGCGCGCATTTGCGAGTCCCATTTGCGCCAGTGGCGGCGGCGGCGCAGCCATTCCGGCAAGTGGTGGCTCTTTCGCCCTAAGTGCATTGCTTTCAGCGGCGTCTGCGGAGTCTGCGTGCGCGCCCTTTGAGAAATGGAATTGTCGCTCCATTCGCTTGTTTGAGCAGCCGCGCGAAGTCAAGCGGACGGCGGCGCGACGGTCTCCTGGGCACGTTCGCATTCAAAGCGGGACGCCCCGCCCCCTCCGCCCCGCGCCCCCGCCCCCCGCTATCCTCTGCGTCCGTCGCTTCATCTTGATCCCTCTCCACGCTCCGGGTCGACCGCCCACTCGTCGCTCGGCGATTCCTGCTCCCCCACTTGCAACGCGATGCGTTCTGCTCGTTGCTGCACTCACGCGGGGTTCTAATATGGTCGCCACTCCCAGCATCTCCTGTGTAGTTCACCCTTGTTCATTACGTCTAACTTCATTAAAAATTATATCGACGTTACGTGCACTACGTGTGTATAGTATATCGTTTCCACCTTCATTGAGGTGTGTGAAGTCACATCCATCTTCCTAACCTGTGGCAGTTTCTTCTTCTGATAACCTGGGCAGTTTTTGGAACTCGTCCTTTATCGTTTGAATAAAGCTATTTCGTGAATTCTACAGTTATATCAGGTAAATTTGTAGTCTTTTGTTTTTAGTATTAGCCCTCTCTTCCTGATTTTGTAGTTCGTTTATCGCGCCACTGTATTCTAGTCGTGATGATTCCTAATATTTTAATGTCTGATTTACTTTGCAGTACATTTGGGGTAGAAACGAAAACAGTTTTAAAAGGATGACACAACAAATATAAAAATGTTTATAAATTATTAGCAGAAATATGAAATAAGTGTGGATAATGTTTCTCAGACGTTTTGTAAAATTGAAAGAATGAAAATATACAAAAGAAAAATGAATACTCTGTCCCTAAACGTGTGAAGAACTGGAACCAATACGTCCAGTTGCAGTATTTCCCAAACATTTAAATACCGAGACAGAACCTATGTGTTTGTTCATAATCCAAACTTATATTAATTAATATGAAAAAATGACTGTGCAAAATATTGATATTATACTTCTACTGCACTCGTCTGTGATTCATTTCGATAACGGACCGTTGCAAGAATGTCGGATCGTAAGCACAATGAGGAATACGTGCATGTGTTAACAATGATCTGAGATGACTCGTCCCGTGTCTTTCTATAGGAGACGTTTCCTCTCTTGGGACTCGTATTCTATGCGTTCTGATAGCTGCACCGTGATATTTATTTTCCTCAAATAGACCTCGCTCCAAACCAGGAACATAATCTTAGACGAAGGGAAATTTGTGCCCCGATCCGATTCTGTTCCTCGATCTATCGCCCGACTGATCTGGGCTCGGTTCCCGGCGGCGCCCGCGAGGCCCACGCATGAGCGAATCTCGTCTTCCGGCGTCAGCGAAGGCGGTGGCGGCGGCGACTGCCGAGCCCGACGTAAACCTTAGGCCGCCATATTTCCCGCGCTCATCCGCGTGGCTTACGCCGCCCCAACGCGACAAATCCGGATCGTGATCCTGTCAAAGGACGAGAATGTAATTTCATCTCCGCTTTCATATTCCGCCGCCACCGCCGCCGCCACCTTCGTCGCGGCGGCCGAGCGGTGTCTTTCCCTTCTTCAAACACGCACAGCCTTCGCCCCCCGCCCCCGCCCCGGCTTGCTTTTTGCGCTCCCGGAGGTATATGCTGTAATAGGAAAAGAGATTGTGTTTGTGATATGAAGGGAGACCCAATCTATCGCCGTGTTCGGGGCCCGCCTGGAAGTGGGGAGCTTCTCGGATCTTCGCACATATTTGGCTTGACTCAATCTTTCGCCTTCGTTTTTTTCGCGCCGCGCCAAGCTGCGGATCTTCCCCTTCGCCGCCCGTTTACATTTTAACGCGATCCGTGCGGGGCGGCGACGGATCCGAGGGGGCGGGGCCGACGGAATGGCGGCGATGGTGGGCAGACGTTTGCAGTCGGATTGGATGGGTGGTAGCGTAGGAATGAAAGTGGTGGCAGGGAGTGGAACTGAGATTATAAGGTGAAAAGGAACCAGAAGCTGTTCTCCGAGAAGCTAAATTTCTATCAGCTTAATTTATTTTGTGTTTGTAGTTATTCGTTTTGATAAATTTCAAAAAAATTAGCCTCTCTACAACGTTTCACACCATATTTTATGGTGGAACAAATATTTCTCTATTCGCTCCTTTTAAAGTTGTATGCAGATTTCAATGTACGATTCCATACACATTTGAACAGTGGAATGTGATTCATTTCTATCCACATCTCTCCCGCCGAGCGCAATCTCTTTTCGGGACGTTATTGAATGTCAAAAAAATGGTGAAAATGTGAGTCAACTTAATTACACTCATCAACACTTACAAACATTGTTTTTCCATTTTGTTAAAAAAAATCTTACGTTGTTAAATACTAGTTCTTCCCCATTAAATTTAGTGGACTCAATTATTTTAATTTGTTTCTACATAGTCGGTATAATACTACAGTTTTTTCTCTGATACATTAATCTCAAAATGAAGAACAAGAGTTGAAAACAAATAAAGTTAGTGTAGAAGAACAAAAGTAAAAGAGAAAGAAAATTGGAAACAATAAATGTATTAATTTATTTTAGACCACTTTTTTTTAGTGATTTTTGATTGTGAATCTATTATGTTTTAGTCACAGTCTTTGATGGCGATACGCGTCACTTTTTGGGGCATTAACATTTTTCATCATCGTCTCAGACCTTGGAAGATCTCTACCCTATAGTATAGAACCTTACTACCCTATAGTAAAGTAGAATTTTCATGCTTTCAATGAATAAAATGAAGTAGATTTGTAAACTAGCAGTAGATTAATAAATTTTTTATTTTCATCTATAGACTCTACTAAATGCACCTATGTCACCAACTTTCAACACTCACACAAGATGGTACATCTATACTAAACGCTTCTATCCCACTTCAAGAGTTCTTTAATATCATTACATTGGTGACTTATCAAAGAACCCCACCCCCCGAAAAACGATTGCAGGGACGTAGCCTTTGTGTAGTCTCAATCCTTCGACGCCGCCGTCCGTCTCCCGTGGCCCTCCCATGAAGCGAATTCAACCCCCTGCGACTCGCGTTCTTGCTGGCACATTGAGGGCCATGACTGGGCGGCCGCCATGAATACGCCCTATTAATCACGAGCAGCTGCCCGTCGCCATTGTGCCGGCGCGGGGCGGGGCGGGGCGGGGCGGGGCGGGGCGGGGCGGGGCGGGGCGGGGCGGGGCGGGCGACTGGGCGGAGCGCGACAGGGGCCATCTGCTTCACGCAGAGGAACAGGTGGAAGCTGTGCAGTTGGCTGCCCTTCCCTTCCAAGAAACATTGCGAGGAGACACTGCCCACCCACCGCCTGCATGTAGTCAAGACGCGAGCCATATTATTTCGGTTGCGGTTGTTAATGTATTAGCATTCTTCGGAGGGAGTCCGAGTGAATGATACAGCCAAGTTTTCGAAATGCATATTTGTTTATTAGTGATTGTGTTTTTTCAAATGATTGTGGGCCAAGGTGAAATATCGCCGAAGGATTGCCGCGCAGTTCGACGTTTTTTCTTTCCCCTTTCCATCGTATATATTAATCATATAATTACATAATACTGTAATTCACCTGCATAAATATTTACGGTGTTGACATTAACAATATTATATCTTGTACTACGAATGGTATACTATTTGCAATCCTTTCTATATGAAATGATGGATTTATTGTTAATTCATCTGTTTTACTGAATTTCGAATTAAATAGTAAGAAAACATTTGTCAATTTTCATAAACATGAATATAAAACACACAATGTAACTGCTGGCAATTCTTTAAACAATATTTTTTATGCTAGTTAAAAATCACTGAAGCTTCAATAGCGACCTTAAAATCGATAAATAATCGAAAAATGTAACTGCTTTTATTTGCGAAACGATGAATAAATTGTACATGCATTTCAGAAATCATCTTGCATCATAACAAGAAAATATGAAAGAAAGTTAGATCATTTGAGGTTTTGTTAACTTACCCAATACATTAAGAAAAATATAATTTAAATCAACTTACTGCAATGATAGCTTCTGAAGTATTTCCACTACCATCGTTCGGTCAAAAGTATCACTGTTTCCTGACTTTCGCCACGTATTCACGAGGATGATGACGACAGTCGCTTATCATTGCAATAAAATCCAATTGACCTAGATGTCTACTATTTGTTCCTAATTACAAGGCAGACGTTTTGGAGTGAAAAACTAAATAGGCAAAAGAAAAGGTAGAGACGCGGAAGCGAGTGTATGAGGGAGGGCGAGGAAAGAGGTTGGAAAAGAGAAGAGGTTGGAAAAGAGAAGAGATTGGAATAGAGAAGAGGTTGGAAAAGAGAAGAGGGCGGAAACGAGAAGAGAAGAGGGCGGAAACGAGAAGGGAAGAGGGCGGGGAAGACAAGAGAAGATGGCGAGGACAGAAGAGAGCCGGGAAGGGAAGAGAAGAGGACGGGGAAGGGAAGAAAAGAAAAAATGGCGGGGAAGAGAAGAAAAGAGAAGAGGGCGGGGAAGAGAAGAGAAGAGGGCGGGGCAGGGAAGAGAAGAGAAGATGGCGGGGAAGAGAAGAGAAGGCGCGGGGAAGACAAGAGGGCGCGGAAGAGAAGAAAAGAGAAGAGGGCGGGGAAGAGAAGAAAAGAGAAGAGGGCGGGGAAGAGAAGAAAAGAGAAGAGGGCGGGGAAGGGAAGAGAAGAGAAGAGGGCGAGGAAGAGAAGAGAAGATGGCGGGGAAGAGAAGAGAAGGGGCGGGGAAGAGAAGAGTAGGGGCGGGAACGAGAAGAGAAGAAGGGTGGGAAAGGAAGAGGAGAGAAGGCGCGGGGACGCGAAGAGAAGAGGGAAAGGGGCGTGGCGTGGCGCGGCGTCTTACCTTTGCGGTCGCGCGTGCGGCTCCGCGCGGAGAAGGCGAGCTGCGAGGCGGGGTCCATGGCGGCCGCCACCGCCATCGACGGCGCCGAGTCGCGGAAGTCCCCGCTCTCCGCCCACACTGCAACGCACCACACGCGGCGTCACGCACGCACTCGCACATGCACAAGCACTCACGGAGAAAATAGTCAAACGAGGCGTTAGCGGCTCTGTGTGATTTCCTATCCGATTGCTCAGTGTCAAAATTGAAACGACTTTCTTTGCGACATGTTACTTCACCTAAAATAACTCCTAAACTCGTTTACTTCCAACAAGTAGCCTGAAACAGCGAAAATGCTGCTGTCGAGTGTGTGAAAAACGGAGCCCAGGGGCTGCAAAACTTGTCTGATCTGAAACGGCACACGTGGTCCTGAACCATTTCTCTTCTTGGTCGCATCACGTCAGCTGTGTGCTAAGCAGTGACCAAACAACTCGTAACATCCGGTGGCGACAGATTGAAAGTATGAGAACTTGTGATTAACATGATCAAATATTTGTATTTTTCTGAGTTTCGGGGATGAAAGGTAACAATAGATACCTCTCAAATTGCCTAATTAGTTTCTCGTCAATTTATGCGCATATTCGAAATTAGTAATTTTGATCTGCTTCAAAGAGTGTCAACTCCCAAGATACGCATTGAAATATGTAGGCTGCAGTTGGGAGATTTCGCAGATCAAGCAGCTCTGACAATTTATGAAAAATATTAATATTGGTAATTATGAAAATTAAATCAGATTAAATCGGATAAAGGCTATTAAATAAGAATCAGATAAACTTATTTAAATTAGTTCGACTTGAATGATTTTCTTTTTTTCACAATTCTCTTTATTCTTTCTTTCTTTCTTTCTTTCTTTTTCTTTCTTTCTTTCTTTCTTTTTTTCTTTCTTTCTTTTTTTCTTTCTTTCTTTCTTTCTTTCTTTCTTTCTTTCTTTCTTTCTTTCTTTCTTTCTTTCTTTCTCCCTCCCTCTGTCTTTCTCCCTTTCTTTTTTCTTCTTTCTTTCTGTGAATAATTTGTTAGTTTTAGTTTGATGGAGGAGCGTATACCCGTTGATTTAAACGCGTTTCTTTGAAGCGGCTCATGCCTACCGTAATGGCTCTCTCCTCTGGGGCGCAGAACCTTTCCCCCTGCTCGAAATCCTCGCTGCAGATCTTCCCCTGTGGTATATTTATTGTTTAATATCCATGCACAAACAAGAGACAATTTGCATATGGAGGAAATAAATTCAGAACAATGAATTCACTTAATTTCCAACCCCCTCTAAATGCACCATTCTATTGCAATTTCCGTTGCCTGAGTATAATGTCCACTTGGGTTGCTGGTCCAGGGAATAGTTAAAACGAAGCACATAATATGAAATTATTGCGTATAAATCCACTTCCTGAGGTATGTTTAGCAACTTGAGTGGACGAGGGACAATAATAACTACTTTATTCTCGTATTCAAGAGCATATTTTAAAGCCGCTTAATAAAAATATGTATTTACGAATATTCGTTTGCTGGGAACATTAGTGAGCTTCCATTTCACCAGGTAATCTCCAGTTGTCGCATGACTAAGAGGACGTGCGAGCAGCCTTCTAAGGAAACGCCTTACTCTCATCATGAATTAATTTTTCTCATTTCTGTCGCAATTTAGGCAAATCCATTTGATGAAAACAACGTAGACAAGCCATAGACGTTCCATCACATTATAACTTACATGTTCCACCAAGTAATAACTAATCGCGATGATTGCAATTTCCAATCTCAAAACCACGTACCACGTACCTCACGCACCGCCTCGGCGGTCGCCGGCCGCGCCGGGACGAGCAGAGCGCGAAATTAGCAAAGTCTAGCGGTCGGCGGCGGGCTGAGCGACCACGAGTAACTTCGGGTTCGAGAGCATAAATCTGCAGCCTGCAGCTTAGCGCGTAATCCGGCGCCATCCCGCTACGCCGCCGCGACGCCCCAGGACGCGCCCGCCCGCCCCCTCCGCCCGGCGGCGCTGCGCTTAAAAAGTGCATTGTCTTAGTTTTTTAATTTCGCGGCCCGCCGCGAGAGACGCTTAATTAGCGCGGCGACCCGCACACGCCGCGCCCTAAGCGCTCCGCCCCGCCACGCCGCACCACGCCACGCTAAGCCCCGCCACCCGCCGTCAAACCCGGCCACACCACGCCACGCCACACCACGCCAAGCCCAACCACGGCACGTCACGCTTCATCCCACCTTGTCATGCCACGCCACGCCACCCTACGACAAACCCATTTGGCCACACCTCACCAACCACGTCACACCACATTGCACCACGCCACGCCAAGCCCCGCCACGCCTCGTCAAGCCCAACCACGGCACGTCACGCTTCATCCCACCTTGTCATGCCAGGCCACGCCACGCCACACCACGTTGCACCTCTCCACGCCACGCCACGCCACGCCACCCTCCGACATCCTAATCCGAATCCACCTAACCACACCACGCCACACTACACAACGCCACACCACGTTACACCACGCCACGCCAAGCCCCACCACGGATCGTCAAGCCCCGTCAAGGTCAAGCTGAGCCAAGGCACGTCCCGCCTCGCCCCGCCTTGCCATGCCACACCACACCACGCCACGCCACGCCACATCAAACCACGCTGCACCACGCCACGCCCCGGCAAGTCCAACCACGGCAAGTCCAGTTGCAGTACGTCACACCTCTTCAAGCCCCGCCATGCCAGGTCACGCCCCGCCCCGTCCCACCCCCGCCTACGAGCATGGCGATCCGCACTGCGCTGAACAGTGGTGTTCCTAGTCGCCACTGGATCATGTCTTAACTCATCTTAACGTATTGACTGTAACGTAACGTATTACATTAACAGTAACTTACCCATGGAATGCTTGAAATCTATTGTCTTGAGAGTTTTTACTGAAAAATGATTTGTAGATTATTTTATTTCATGATCCTCTTCATCAGTGATAGATTATGTATAAACGATTTTACCATGAGTGTTAATTCCTGTGTGCGCATGTCAGAGAAAATGAGCCGAAGACATCATTTCCCTTTCGTAGCGTTTTTACCTGACGTAAACGGTAGTTTTTTTTAATTTCAAATAATTCATAAGTGCTGAACGCAAAACAAACAAATAAATATTAACTTAATTACCTTAATAACACAAATAATAACAATACCGTAAAAAACATAAAAATATGTATTTTGTGAAACGTGTTGTGTGAAAAATGTTTGATAAAAAATCATTGATTTAATAGGACTACGAAAATTTAAGATTCATTGTAGTTTTATAATATCGTATTAAATAAAAGTAATATGTTTTATATAACAAATTAATGCTCTCATACCAATGGCAATCAACATGCATTTATTCATGCAAGTATTATATAGCTTGGCTCACATTAATATCGTTTGATTTCTCGTAAGCAAAACTAACGACGTATTCTATTGCCATTATTTAACAACTCAAAATATGTACATAAAGATCCTTTTCTCTTTGAGCTGATGTGCGTGTTTTGTCGAACGGAGTGAGTCTCGTTTGTGAGCCAGCGGCCGGGAGGGGCAGCCCGGTGGACCGCAGCTGCGAGGGTCACAGCGCAGAGGGGCGGAATGATCAGCCTTGGGAGGCCATAACTCCTGCCGCGCCCTCCAGCCACGGCCTCCGCCGCGGCCAGGGCGCCGCTGAATACCGCACAGTAGAATCACGTCTGCGAGTCGCGGACGGCCACAAGATGAAATGTTTTGAGAATGAGATGTATTATTGCTCATAAATTACCGTCTATGGTGTTATTCAATACTAAAACCTTGACACGAAACTTGACGAAAGAGTGAATGATTTAAAAATTACGAGTACTTTTAGTTAGTCAGTTAGTTAATGCCTTATTTTACGTGGCGAGACTCGGGCCATCAGGCCCGCTCTTCCGTCTAACCACGCAAATTTCGCTATGCTCCTTTCACCACCTAACGGAGAAAGGAGGTATTATCTTGGGCGACGAAACAGGCAGATCTCCATTTTGCTCAGAGGCTTCTTTTAGGCTTGAGGATCTTTTACATGCAGTAAATCTACTACATGGGACAGCCGGCTTTACTTCCCCTCCGAAGGAAAGCGTACGAAGGATTTTTTCGCCCTTAAAAATCCACGGCTTCGATCGGGTTTAAACCCGCAAACTCGGGTACAACAGTCCGGTAAGCTGCCCGCTATACCACCGAATCCGCAAATACCACCGAGTCCGCGTACGCGAATCCGAATACTTCAGATTAGTTTTAGAACAATTACCGTCTATGGCGTTATTCAATACTATAAGTTGACACGAAACCTGACGAAAGAATGAGAGATTTAAAAATTACGAGTACTTCAAATTTGTTTTAGAACAGTACAGTAAATTTCTACCGAGTTAGCTTTGTTAGTTAATTACAAAACGGTACTTGCATGTTCAGAGTATCTAATTGATGTTTGATAAATGTAAATTGGGAGTTGTCTACAATAATAGTTCATTGTCATTGTTATTAACTATACAATATCCTATTTGTTCTTTTTAAATACTGATTAGTCGATTAACTCTGTTGAAATCAAACATTTTAGAGCAGTAGTTGTACATTCGGTATTGTTTTCATAAAAAACATTGTTAAAATACAGAGAATTTTGACGTAAATGATTTTTACGTGACGTGCGAACAGACAGTCCAATTGTTTGACATATTTTGAACTATTGCTAGGAACGTTTGCCTAATACAACCATTGTGCACAATCGAACTACGTATCATTTAGTCCTCGACCACATTCCCAAATTATTCCGACAATTTCAGCAAAGGATATTGTATTCTGAATCCCTTCTTCACACACATACTGTTTCTTTATAGAATTGTAACGGATTCTTGTAACAACGTCGTCTACGAATTTTGCCTCCTTCCATCTTCTCAGAACGTCGGGGCCCACTGTGCGTCGCCTTCTCACCCACCTGTCCTCTGTCCTCCCAGGCCCCATTACCTGATCACCCGTCACCGCAAGGGTGCCTCCCTGATTACGCGTCTCCGCCTCGCCCCGCTCCGCCCCGCCCCGCGCACCTCACCGCGCCGCGCCCCGAACGGGACGACGCAATATCCCCAAGGGCGTCGCCACGCCACGCCACGCCACGACGCGGCGCCGGCCGCCGCCACCGCGACCCAATGACGAGGGTGGGCACCGGACAGCCTTCCCCCGTCTAGGGCCAGCGCGGGATCAAGACATATAGGAAGATGGAAGGGTCCGCGGCGGGGCGACTAAGCCAGGCACGCTGAAAACTTTGCGGTTGGGGAGAGACCCACAACTCGGAGGCAGTTAATTGCGAACTGATATTGACAAACAGAACAACACCTGAGTTGCGCTTTTCTAATGGATAACAATTTATTAAAGCCCCTTTTCGGTTATTTTATTTTTCTTCAAAGAGGATTCAAACTTTTTAGTAGATGTCAATTAGAGTCAAAGACATAATGCTCTTCTTTCGCCAATTCAGTGTTACTGTTCCTGTTAAATAATAATAAAGCATTGAATGCAAATTTCACTTAAAAGCATACCGAAATAACGGGCTTTCAGAGCGCAGACATTAAAAAATGAGGGCGATGATATTGATGTCTTATTCTTCTCAATTATTATTTTCCAATGAATGTTAATATTCAAATGACTACATAAATTCCTTTGCAATATATAATGAAAAAGCGAAGATTGATTTATCAAATTGAAAACAGATTTTCCACGTTTCATACCTGTTTACTAGGAGTAGATTGTCTCTTCAGGATTTACTCATCTTTTGATGAAGGTGAATTCATTGGAAATTACGGCACTAATAATATTTCACAATGTATTTTAAACTAGCCTTCGAGGTATGTAATTGTCTTAGAACCGCAGAAAAATAGTTAGTCGTTTTTTTTGTGCAGATAAACCCCTTATTTAGTCAAACTTTGGTTGTAGATGAAATTTATTTTCCCTTCCTCACATAATATCCCATCAAAAAGGAAAAATTCCGTAGGTTAATTATTTACAAACGTCTTCTAAATATACAAATAATTTGCTTCATCTCGCGTCATCAACAGTAATATCTGAAAGGCTTTTCCGGAGAAATGCAAAGTGAAAACTTTATCAAAAAAATTAAACCCACATTTACCAACGGTATAAAACGTTGGGTTCAATAAGCGTCACAGACTTAGAAATTCAAGGATTTGGAGCTAAGTTTCCGAAATCACTCAATACAGCATGTTACGTTAAAAATTATTTTCTCCATAAAATTTTAAAAATTCCAACACTAGCAGATAGTATAAAAATGAGAAGTCCCAAACTCCAACAAAGACTAGATGGACATCTAAATCATCTTGCGACGAACTTTTTACATAACAGACCTGACACGACGTGACTAAGTACATTTATTTCACTTGATTTAAAACAGATTTCAGTAAGATGGCAAGAAGGGTGACTGCTTCACACGTCTTTCTATGTACAACATACGATTTGCCTAATTTTCTGATTGTGAATTACTTGCAAATAAACAAACTACAGAAAGAAAAGCAAGAGAATTTCGCGCTGTCTCTCGGGCGAGAGGGCGCATGCAGCGCGAGCGGAGGCGAGGCCAGGCCAGGCAGGCGAGGCAAGCGCCTGCAGGGGCTAAGGCCAATAAAACACGGGCGCGCAAACACGGAGCGCCTGTTTGCGAGACCCGCGCCGCGCCGCGCCGCCTCCAACGAAGATAATGAACACAAACAGGGCGCCTCCCCGCGGCGTCCCCGCGACGAGCCGCGCCACGGAGCAAGGCGCACCGCCGTGGGGCCCTCGCCTTCGCACTCCGACTTCGACGTCGCCCTAGCCCTCGCCTTCGCACTCGCCCTCGCCCTCACTTTCGCCCTCGCCCTCGCCCTCGCCCTCGCCCTCGCCCTCGCCCTCGCCCTCGCCCTCGCCCTCGCCCTCGCCCTCGCTTTCCCCCGCCTTGGCCCTCGCCCTCGCCCTCGCCCTCGCCCTCGCCCTCGCCCTCGCCCTCGCCCTCGCCCTCGCCCTCGCCCTCGCCCTCGCCCTCGCCCTCGCCCTCGCCCTCGCCCTCGCCCTCGCCCTCGCCCTCGCCCTCGCCCTCGCCCTCGCCCTCGCCCTCGCCCTCGCCCTCGCCCTCGCCCTCGCCCTCGCCCTCGCCCTCGCCCTCGCCCTCGCTTTCCCCCGCCTTGGCCCTCGCCCTCGCCCTCGCCCTCGCCCTCGCCCTCGCCCTCGCCCTCGCCCTCGCCCTCGCCCTCGCCCTCGCCCTCGCCCTCGCCCTCGCCCTCGCCCTCGCTCTCGCCTTCGCCCTCGCGTCCATCGTCGCCTTCGCTTTCGCCTTCACTTTCACCGCCTTCGCCCTCGCTTTTACTCTCGTCTTCGCCCTCACCTTAGCCATCGCCTTCGCCCTCGCCTTCGCCCCCGCGAGCTTCTCTTTCGTCGCGTGGCTCGAGGTGAACGCACTCCACGCCACCTCGCGGACGCGGAAGGGCAGGCGAGGTCCTTTACGAGGAGGCGGGTGGCCCCTGATTCACGTCCTTATCAGACACGACACGTTCTTGTCATCTTGAGCAAGCGTAAATCCGCATTCTTTTTCGGCGTCAGCATCACGTGTTTGCAACTTCAAGTGTTTACCAAATCTAAAATAACTTCTGGTTTATTGAATAAAATCTAACTTTTGGTTTATTAAATAAAATCTAAATTCTGGTATGTTGAATAAAATCGTGCTGAAAATTATTTATTAATAGTTTTTCAATATTCATGAGAGAAAATTTTTAAGGAACTGTCTGTACATGTTTATGGATATTTAAAGTACTTTCTCAGTTTAGTTGAAACTGTCGTACTTCGGTGTTTCTCCACCAGTATTGGCATTCACACCACCATAACTGACATTGAATTAACATGAACGAAAGATGGATAATTTTTTTGCCTTTAGTTCTTGAATCGAAGCATCGGTTCGTTTCGTGAAAATAAGCATTGGTGGCATCCAATATAGTTGTCTTTTGTGAAACTAGCTTCAAGTCTAGTTAATTTATTGCCATTTCTATTATTGTAACATCAAGCGAGAACGCATGATGATATACGTGGGCAATTGGAAAGTATACTTCTTTTAATTCATTAATTTACGAATTAATTTGCATGTACTAGTGTAATTAAAGTGAAAATTTCTTCTCTACTTTTGAGTAAACTGAATTGCACGACAGAGTTCTTGTAACGTTCACTTGATAATACACAAATCAGTTCAGTGAAATTTCATTTTGTGTTGTCGAAAATATTAGAACAATACATATTCAGCCGGCACATTATTTGTCATTATAGTATAATGATTATACACAACAATTATTTAATTCTCTGCAAATTATTTCGAGAAATACAGAACCTGTGCATGACAAACCTACATTGATTCCCAACATCTCTCATTCGCATTCCCATCGACTACGTGATTCTTCGGTTACAATTCCCTTCCCTGTTTCTCTATATCAAGACAACCTCGAAAGGTATTCACGGTATATTCGCAACTATTACATTACCAGGGGCGCCTCGCGCGGGTTCAAATCGCACCCCCGTCGCCATAGCTGCGTGGAGACCTCGGCGCCACGTCCTCGCAAATTACACGGCCCAGTCCTCGCGGGCGGCGGCGCTGTCGCGGCTCGATTTACGCGCGGGCGGCGCGGGCGGCGCGGGGCGAGGCGGCGGTTATCGCAGCGGGGCCAATTATAAATTAGCGGCCCCGGCCCCTGCGCCGAGACGCGTGTGGCGGGGCGCGCCGTAAATTACCCGCCGCCCCCGTCTTATCTGCCCCAGCCCGACCCCGCCATCCACCTGGGGCGACGGGCGCCCCGCGGCGGTGGGCGGCTGGGGCGACGCGGCGCGGCGCGGAGAGCAGCGGGAGCAGCGAGGCGGTGAGACGGGGCGTTTGCGCGTACCAAGATTTCGCCTTGGAAATGCTCTTATCGAGACCGGTCCATGTCATTAGTCTCGAAATCAGATGCTACAATTGAACAGGAATATGAATGCATGGTTGTTTGGAAAAAATGTTAGTGGCACAAATTTCAGAAGTAAACTTAAAGGAAGTCATTAAATAAATATTAAATGAAAGAAAGTTAAATACTGTATCATTATTTAATGATCATGTATGTAGATTGGACGAATTACATATGATACTAAAATCTGAGGTGAACTTTTATCTTCTCCCTGAGAAATATTTTGAAAGGCATGAACATTATCAAAGTGTTTGATTTGAGTAATTCGTAATGATGTTAGAACTAAGCAGTTTAACGTAGGGTGTATGCTGACATCACTTTATGAAATTAAACTTCTCTTTTTTTAAACAACTACAACGTTATGAGTTATAAGCATGAATTGGACTTCTAAGGAGTCTTAAAAATAATTAGTTAATACTGTGGGGATTACAAGAATGAAGCTGGTTACCTTTTCTAGACTCACATTGTTTTAAAATCATTGAGATCGCCCTACCTAGGGACGAACAAATTTTCATGGGTGTTTAGAACTACACGCGGAAAATTGATATCATCTTTTGCAAATAGAATGGAATTACATAATTCTCTAAGCAAAATGAGATAACATTAGGGCGATAAATGCTATCCAGGAAAGTGCAGTGCCACTCCAGCCTGTTCTCCGCCCGCTTGCGCTTTATCTCGTCGGAGCAGCGTCGCGTGTCGCCTCCCCCGCCCGCTCCCAGCAGAGGGTTGCTGGAGTTGCTGGCACGGCCCGCGGCGCGTCTTCATGACGAGTGGGTGACATCTTCATAGGGCGCGCGTCTCGCTCGGCTGGCCTCGTTCAAAAGGGGGTTCCCCGCGCGGAATGCGCGCAGGGGGCGCAGCGCAGGGCAGGGCAGGGGAGGGCAGCGCGCCGCGCGGGTGTGAGGCGCAATTAGGCGCGAGCGACCGCGCGCGATGAGGCGTGGCGGCGGTGGTGGCTGGAGCGGCGGCGGCGGTAGCGATGGCGGCAGAGATGGTGGTTGCGATGGCGGTAGCGGTGGAGACGACGACAGCGGCGGTAACAGCAACAGCGACGGCGGTGGCGTTGGTGGCTGTAGCGATAGTGATTGCGATGGCGGTAGCAATAGTGGTTGCGATGGCGGTGGCGGTGGAGGCGGCGACAGTGACGGCGGTGGAGGCGGTGGCGATCGTGGCTGTGACGGCTGTGGCGGCGGCGGCGGTAGCGGTGGCGGTAGCGGTGGCGGTAGCGGTGGCGGTAGCGGTGGCGGTAGCGGTGGCGGTAGCGGTGGCGGTGGCGGTGGCGGTGACGATGGCGGTGGGGGCGGAGGCGACGACGGCGAGGACAGCGTAGGCGGTGGAACCGGCGGCGGTGGTGGCGAAGGCAGCGGAGGACATATGCGAGGCACAAAACTATCTTCGCCAGAGATCCTCTGCGGCGGCGTTCATATCTCCAGCTCGTAAATCGCGAACGGAGCCCCGGAATCAATGACAGCGCGTCGAACAGAGTAAGAAAAGGCGACATCCTCCTAGTCATGAACGAAAATGTATAAGAAGGCGACCTATGTGTTATTCATACGTTAGTTCACAGTAATCGTACCTCTACGGGATTCTCGTCTCAAGCATGCAGACGATCTCTGGGGAAGGTCCTAGTGGCCTCGTTTACAGTAACCATATCGCAACAAGAGAACTCGTGATATTTACAGTCTCGTATAGGTGTAAGATGTGCAAATCACTATAAAATCTTTGCATTTACTGTTCGTTGATTTGACCATAGTCTCGTGTCTGATGAAGTACACAAACCTGGCATATTAGACACACGTTTTCGTTGAAGTCTTCCAAAATATTGAATTGTAGGTCAATTATGGACTAACTGAAATATATTTTCTTTATATATACAATAAAAGTAAAGAATTTGAAGCGTTTACTATCAAAAACAGTTATTTCCACTTGCACCAATTTTAGCATAGAAACAAAACTCTTCAGGCGTCTACACGTGGTTTGAGGTGAACGGAGTATGTTCTCGCTGTATTCGGTAGGAATAAGCTGTATTGGAACTCAGTTTCTTTAAAATATTAGGAAGGATCTTTAAACTTCGTAAAAAAGCAAAAAAAGTAATTTTCGAAAAATGTAATGATCTGATTTGGGAAGCAAACGCCTCGATTAAGTTCAGTGTTGTTAATATAACAATCAGTTTAACAGCATCCTTAGAAACACAATTTGTTACTAAATACTGAACTTTTATGAAAACAATGTCCGTTAAAAATAAATATCCAGCACGGAAATATATCGAGTGCACTACATCATTAAATACACTTCCTCCAAAAACTCCATATAATAATGTTTCTCCCCCCACCCTGTGTGACTCGTGAATGACATATGCGGTCTATTCACAGGGAGTCACTGGTCATTGCACATCGACACTTACAGACGAGCGCGCACCCATACACGAAAAAGAGCATTGGAGCGCAACCCCCCCCCCCGCTCTGCGTCATAATTACGACGTCATTACGGGCGCTTGCAAAAAGGTGCTGACGTCGCCTGCGCTGACGGCACAGCTGCGGCGCACGTGGCGCTTCCCAGCTCTTCTGAATGGAATCGTCCGCGGCAGATTTGCCCCCAGAGCAGGGGAGAGGGAACCGCTGCAAAAAGGTGGCGTAATTTTCTATACGCGTGGGGTCCTAATGGGCGTGGGGAACGCACAGGTGCGTCACAAGACTGACAGCAGTGACGTACAGAAGCACTGGAATGAAGATTGCTAGCTAGTGTGGATGCAAGGGGCACGTCAAATAACTCAAAGAAGTACTGGAGTAGTGCCGACCTGGATGGCCGAGGTGGCTAAGAGCGAGTACCGACTCAGCGCTTCGGTCGGAAGGGTCGCGGGTTCGAGTCCCGCCTTAGGCATGGCTGTTTGTCCCTTGACTTTGTGTGTGTGTGTTGTCGCGGAGGGCCTCGCGTTCTGCTGACCCCAGATCAGATAGTGTATGGTCGAATATGCGTCCCTTCGGGACGTAAAGGGCAACCGGCTGTCGGCTGGATACAAGCCCTAGGGGAAAAAAAAGTACTGGAGTAGTGAAAAGAGATAAACACAGGATTCGTTTGATAAGAGATCGACAGTGAATAAAATTTGGAAATGGACGAATGGTTCTGAACGAGAAATAATTAGCGATTTTGAAACAACAAATACATTCTCGCATTATTTGTAATTTTGCCATTTTCGAAAATTTAGAGTGTTCAACGAAAATTGGACATACACTATTTTTGTAAGCGAACTTCTCTCTTTCGGAGAAAAAAATTGAAGCCTTTTTTGGGAACATGATCTTAATATTGCCTTGGTTTCACGCAAAATTACACAGAAACTACTCTTATATTGAAAAAAAATTGTCCTTCCGCCTGTCTGTGCGTCCGTCCATATGTCCGTCCATACGTCTTTCTGTCCGACCATCCATCCGTCTGTCCCGCAGTCCATCCGTGTGTCCGTCTGTGAAGGTAGTGAAAATTTGGGGTAATGTAATTTTTTTCTGGCCGATATTTAGCAGCTATGTAGAGGGCGGGGTGGGGGTGAGGGACCGAAAACCTAGTGACTAAGCGCATTAGGAAATAATCAAGTACGAGAAATGTTTTGCCTTTCTACAGCATCACTAGATACAACCCTGCTTTGTACTATTTGGGAAGAAATGAAGAAAAATGTTAAGCCATTTTCTAGAAAATGTTGAAAATGTTCAGCCTTACGAGAAGAACCTCAAAATTAAAATGTCTATTTAAAATTCAAGGGGCTGCGATGTCAGTCAAATCGATTGGCGAATAGCAATTTTTGTGAAATTCCTAGTACGGTTTAGCCGCTAGCGTTGTTCACAAACGGACAGACGATTTGCCGTGAAACAATTTTTCTGTGTCATGGTCTCACGAAATGTGGATTCTGACTACACAAAGTGTTAGAGGAAGTTATTACTACACATAAGAACAAGAATGATCCGCTTTACTGAGGGCACACGACACGAGTTTTTCTATCGGAAATCGCCTTTTTTGTGCCAGCTTTACAATACTTTATACTATGTAAATAGTATGCGACAGAATAAACAAGTTTTGAACGTAACAAGTAATGAAACGTTGCGTATTAACTTACGAATTCTTCTCATTCAATAAAATCGTCAAGAAACATTAAGAAAAGCCAACTTACTATATAATGAAATATATGGATACGTGCTGAAGAGAGAAAGGAAATATATTTTCCAACAAAAAGTTGAATGAAAGGGAATGAGTGGTAACAATTTCGTATGTGATAAGTGATGATCACGTAAAGAGTTTCTGAATTGGCCAAAATTGTACCTTAATAGTTTAACTTGACGTTTTACACACGCAAAGAGGCAATAAAAGTAAACCTGTAATAATCCTTGGTAACGGTATTGAATAAACCCGTGAGTAATAGGGCTGAATGTGTTCCGTCGAGGGAGACTTCTTGTGTGTCGGAGCCTCGCAATTTTCGCCTGCTGCTTGTCTGGCGCCCGTGCGAGGCAGCCGTGAAGTCGTTGCATCTGGAGCGTGTCGAGCGCGCCTGACACCCATGCCCTCGCCCGCTCCGAGTGGCTTCTCTGGTTTCGCCAAGGGCCAGCGGGGAGACCTCCGCCCCGCCCCCCTGTCGGCCCAGGCGCCCCAAACGAAATCGTAATTAGCTCTGGGCAACCGAATCGCGACCCGACCTCCTCCGTGTCATCGCCTTTGCGGTCCGTTTCGCTTCGTATGATGAACTGGTCTGAGGATTATTTTCACACCTAATGAAATATATGCTGCCATACGAAATGTTTCACGCAGAAAAAATACTTTTGATACAGAAAGTCTTCAACTTTTAACGAATGAGACATTTTCAATTTGCACGAAGCTGCTGCTTTTTGAAAAAAAAAAGTCTTTTTAATACTGAGATAATTACGCTCATCTTCCAATACTGCAAATTGACATTATAGTACAGTCTAGCTTCTGATTTCTGTAAAATTAATTTCTACGTCTCATTCTTTATTGATATAAATGTTTCTAAAAGGGCGTTTCCAATTTGATTCAAGGGTGTTCTAAATATTAGTAATTTTTATACTAACAGCAAGAAAAACGTCCACAATTGGTGTCCTCACCAAACCCCCTATTACTCAATTAACTACAGAATATATTTTCATTTGCTCTAACACAATGCACACCCCTGTAAATGTTCTTCGCCACCGTCTGCCACTAGGCTCCTTTCCGGGTGGTGCTGCACCACCCACCACCATTGTGCTCGCCAGCACCACCCCCTCCCACTCGCCCGCGCGTTGCGCTGCAGCGCGGTCAACCGCGCGCTCAGCCCGTGCCGCACCAGTTTGTAATTAAAATGGAATGATTGATTAGAGAATAATGCATACATATCGAAACGCGTAAGCCCCGTCCTTCTTTTTACCGCTGCTTCTCTATATTTATCGCCAAATTGTTCAATATTTTAATTAGACGTAGCAAATTCGTGCCAATTCGCATTTAATATGGGAAACCTAATTATTTAACGTATTAACATAAAACACAACTTCCAAATACGAACGTAATCCACTTAATGATAAATAAATAGATTCTCCACGAATAACCAATATGTTTTGGAATTCATTTCAATGTTTAACGAAGCCAGGCTTTCGAACACTGTGCGGCATTCACGAAGGTGTCAGAAAAGACACAACCAGTTTACCCTGCAGCTCAGTTATGTTAAAACTAAAATAAATTTTCATTTAAATTAATTGAACAAATAAAACACGGACATTTCTTGTAAGCTAATGGTAACTATTAAATCAAATAATATTGATAATTTTGAACAAAGTGATGAGATAATGAGTTTTGTTTAAAAGAATATTTCAGAAATTTCTTTTAGGTTTGCAAGTGAAAACGTTTATTTCAAAATATATTTTTATAAAATTGAAGTTTAGATAGTAAAATATAGAATTCATAACAAATGTATGAATGTTAACTCATTCCGACGTTCAATAAAATATATCCGGTATATCTATTCTTTTGATGCAAATAACTTCATATTCGCTTGGAATTTTTAAAAAATTGAAGGGTTCACGTGACTGCACTAATGAAAGAATGATTCACTTGAGTTAAATTATAAAGTAAATTTTAACTCTAAAACAAATACTCGTGATGGGTTTAATTATATTAATAAAATTAATACCTATTATAATCTTGGGATATATGTTGTTAAGGGATTTTCAGAGTTGTTTACTTGCAAACTTCAATTATTTGCATTGAATTTCAAAATGATTCTTCTGACAAATGAATGCACTAACATGTCATGTATTTAGCATTTTCTTATGGAGAAGTAACGCACAAAAATAATCTAAAGGAGAGTCAGGTTGTCTCAATACGGAGGATCATAACTCACATCCTTTGGTAGTTCTTCGACTTTCTCGTGTGTGGCGATGAATCTTGTCATTCAGTATAGACATATTTAAATACAAATGCCCTCAAAGTATCATCGCACTGATTGGAAGATAATTTGAAGTTTAAAACGTCTAAGAAATGGAGAAATCTTTACAAGTGCTACTGAGAAATAACGTGAAGGAGGCAAGAGAAAATTATAAATTGTCGACTCTGGACGAGTACTAAAATGTTCATCTCTGTTCAACAAATTTTTTAGTACCTACCTTTTTGTACCTTCAACAAATGTTGTAGGTACAAAAAATATTAATAAAAGTTATGTGTACAAAATCTTCGACTTTCTTGTGTGTGGCGATGATTCTCGCCAGTCAGTATACACTTATTTAAATACAAATGCCCTCAAAGTATCACCACAGTGATTGGAAGATAATTTGAAGTTTAAAACGTCTAAGAAATGGAGAAATCTCTACAAATGCTACTGAGAAACAACGTGAAGGAGACAAGAGAAAATAATAAATTGTGGACTCTGGACGAGTACTAAAAAGTTATACGTACAAAAAATTATTAATAAAAGTTAAGTATACAAAATAAATAAGAATATGATAAAAACATTCGCTACATAAATCGGTGATGAGAGAAAATATTTTGTAAATTATTAATACGCAATCAATGAAAAGTTACTTTAGTAAATGCTTAGCGATATTAGCATGTTTCCCAGTACCGAGTCTGATGTTCGGATGATCCGTTATGATGATCAGATAGATCATGCAGAGTTCAGAGCCTGGTCTATCGAAGTTTGATTTCAGTACGAAACTATTTTCACTTTCAAACCTGTGATTTATAAAGTACGAATTGTTCGCATGGGTCCAGCTGTACATTTATTTATTTATTTATTTTACGTCAAAAAAACAGTTAAAAAACTGCGTATGACGTGCTATGGGGAAAAGTGAATTGTGTGCACATTTTCAAAATTCTGTGATCCCTACACTAAGTCATATACTACTTAAATTTTGAATTTTGAAAGGGAGAAAAAAAACAACAAAAAACTCCCATGTAATAAAATCTATTTTCAAGGATAAATAAGCAATAAATTTTGGCTCTTATTACATCCTGCCGCGACAACATGGAAACGATAATTTGAATAATTGTATTTCCCACTGAATTCTAGAAGACGTGCACAGAAAATGAAGTTACATTTATGTCCAGAAGCAAAACAAGGGGCCATCTCAGCATTTGCTCAATGGATCAGGGAAACTGGACGAAAAACCTGATCAAGATGGGATAATATATTAAATCTCTTCTTGTGAATATCAAGAGAGTTGTACTCGAGTTTGTCGCATATCATAAATAATTTGCAGGTTTGGGCAATGTTTAAATACTGGTTTTTGAATTATGTGGTATTGTAAATACATTTTGTTTTTGAAAAACTGTATTTTTGACATTTTGGCCATGTATTTTGCCCGATTGACAGTCGTTTCTTCAATTTGGAAAAAATCGTACGCGTAGTTTAGATGCTAGTAGTGTTCACAGACGCACGGACATGACGGACGGACGGACGGACGGACGTGTTACAGGATTTTTTCTCTTCATTTAACAACTGGATTTATCCACTTTTTCGTTATCAGGGCCCGGCAATGAAGCTCTGCCGAAAATCCGCCGTTTTTTCGCGTAGCATTACACAACTTTCTCTATACTGCGTATTACTTTGTATATACGTACGTATACGAGAAAGTAGAAAGCATAAAATTTACACAATTCGACTGCTTTTTTATTCCTCGGTTAAATTTTCTTTCTGAACAAATATATTCAATTCTTTTCTAAAGAAAAAAAATTACATGTTTCTGAAGTGTTTTATGCTTCTGCAATGCACATTTTTGCCCAGAAAACATTTTATCAAATCAAATTTTGAGTGTTTATTGTGGCTGAGCTATTCAGAATATCAAAGTAGTTTATTAGACAATATATGTTTAAAATTGTCTTAGGAGCTAATTTTTCATTTTTCGACGTTTCCTCTCCGGACACTCTATTGTTGCAATAATAAAGATAATGTTATTGTATTTACTGTATTTTGATTATGTATTTAAATTCTAAATTTCAAGTTTTTTGTCCAATCCTGGCTATTTGGAAGAAATGTTTCAGTAATAATTGGTAGGTTTGAATGTAAACTGAAAAGAATCATGGCGAACTTCTCTGATTCCCACATCCGTGAACCATCTAGTAGCAAACTTTGTTTCTGCTCGAGAGTTGCGTGTCACATTTCCAATTTCTCATCTGTCTCCCGCTGCAGGAAGCAGTTAGAGAGCCAGTGTTTCTTGTCCTTGGCCGCTTCTTCCGCGCCCCCCAGATGGGCCCCTTCGCCGCCTGTCAGCCGGTGATTTCTGCTGCGCTCGGGGCGCGTCTCGCTTGCGGCCCCTCTGAGGGGGGTTGCTAGTGATTCCAATCGCAGGGGCGCGTGCCCTGTCCCCCTTGTGTCTGATCGTCTTTCAACTTCCGGTGGCAGCACGCGGTCTGTTGTGTGACCCGCGCGGTAAACCGCAGTCAACAAACTGCCTTTGGAGCCTATTGATCAAGGCTATTCCATTGGGTTTTATTTGATACCTAGGCTCTGTATTAATATTTAACAGATTGTACACTATTGTTGCTTTGTTTAATTTCAATTACAAACCAGTATAATGGTAGAAATAGTGGCGGTTTGTGGGGTAGTGCCGGTGTGCACCACCAACAAAAAGAAATGAAAATAAAGTGTTCACCACAAATGTGTATAAAATATGGCTTCTTCAAAATAGTTTTCTTTATAACAATTAATTTGAACGAGCACTTTGTTCTTAGATGGTCTGTAAATACTCTCTTCAAACGTACAGAACGCAGTGCCATCTCTCGGCCTCCTTCTAAACCTCTGAGCCACCTGCGAATTGGCACTATCTATTAACCCTGTATGAAGAACTCTGTAATAGTTTGTATGCTCTCGTATGGACGCGAAGGTGCCACATTTGAAGTGGCACAGAAGTTCATGTTCTCCTCCACAGAGTGCACTAATGGCACTATCTTCATCGCGCAGACTATCTCTCATTCAGAATGACCCCGATGCCCTGGTATTTCGCACATGAAAGGCGACGTACGCCGTGGGCGTAAGGCTTCCGTTCTTCAGCGAACTGAGGAAGCTGTGACCTCTTGAGATGTCTATGGGCGCTCCGGCTTTCAGTCTCAGTATTTTTACTTGTTCTTATTGTTTTTAGTTAGTTTGCAGTTTAATCTTCATTATAACTTAATAAGCATGGTCACAGTAAAATTAAATTTTGTACTCACGAATTATATTTTAGAGATTACTAAACCAGTTTTAAATCATCGATTTTTGATCGATGTTTTTTATTAACATTGATGTTATAATTTTGAACATCGATGTTTTGTAATCGATGTCATATCACTAACAGTCACCACCAATAGAATTCTATAACGGCCGCCACTGGGTAGAAGTAACTACAAGTTACACTCGTCACTCAGATGTTCATTCATTTGACATTTCATGAGAACATGCCAAGCGTCTTCTCAGGAAATAAAATGGTAGTCATGCATTTTACATTCGAGAGAGGAGCTAACGAGGATCATAAGGTCAATAATATTTCCGTCCTATATGTGCAACATCGGGTAATCTGAATACAAGTACATTCATTCTCATAGAAAAGATGAAGTGGTCCGTGTACTTCACTGATTGTCACTTTATTTTTTTACTTACAGTATTTTACAATCTGTGTTAACTAAACATCAGTTGTTTTCCCTCTGTTCCTCCAACTGTGGTATTAATTTATTTATTTATTTGTCAAATTGAGCTTTGAAAATATTTCAATTTTGCTAAAAGCAATGAAATGTGATTTATTTTTACATAATTACAACAAAAAAGTAAAATGGCTTTTATGGAAATTCAACCTATTTACTTTTGGCACGTTTTTAGGCAGCAATGCTGTTTTATAAATACGCTGAGGAACCATGTTTTCATAAAAATGGTTTCCACTTATCATTTCAACGATTTAAATCTTTCTGATTCGAGTATTGTTCTTTATTTAGATAACAATATCATCCCTTGGAAACTTAGAAACTTAGGAATTACTGAAAGAACCAGCACTAAGAGTAATAATCATAAAATATTATGCTGCCTCTTCTCAGAAATAAACAATACATTTTAATCAATTAAAGGAAAAATATATGAGATTATTCTTTTTACTTTATCTATTTTATACCTTTGAACGAAACCATTTGTGTATTTGCAAAATCCAGTGATATCCCTTGTTGACATTATTTGCGGAGTTCCGTCGCTTCACTATGTATGTGTTTATTATCAGAGTTGGAACATGCTAAACAATTCAGTCGATAATTGCTATTCAATTGCTCCGTCATATCTACATTATTCATTCAATAATAACATGCCACTCTAGTCAGTGTCATAGCGGGAAGTGCTCCGGAATTAATGGAGTTCCATTTGAGGTAATATGATCATAAATAATTATTAACACTGACTTTGTAAAACTTTTTCTTAACAGTAGTAATTTCTGAAACTTCGTTTAGGTAAACGCAAAGAAAATTATGCCAAAAGGCAATTGCTATTAAAATGATAAACCAAAAAATGGAAGCCAACTTAAATTTGAGCTTTCTAATTCTATTATTCACCTTTCAATATTAGAAAATTATTCAGAATATGGAGGCTTACTCTTAGCAGAAAATTATGCGGTTTTACAAAACATAACTGATATCTCTAGCCAGTCACATAAACACAAGATTGAGTACAAAATCTACCAAATGTTGTGGGTTTCAAGATAGAAGTAATGGTTGTAACTGAACAGATGACATGATAGGTAACAAACTCCAATATGCGTGTTCACGATTACGATTGAAATACGTAATGATTTAGAGGAAATGTTGCACAATAACACATTACGGTTTATGTACTAAGAACAAATCAATAATTCCCAAATATTAATTCTGCAGTATCCCGTAATCAATATGCGTAAATTCAAGTACAAAAAGTAAATTCAATGTAAAATATATTAATAAAATGATTTTTACAGAAGAGCACATCACACTGCATTTCCTCATATCAATTATTTCTTGCGGCGCAGTATATTTTTGTCGGACAAGGACACTACAAAAGGAAGTGTCGAAGCCATTCACAAGTTAGCCAACTGCAAACCAACGAATGCGGAAAGGGCGTTTAGTGGGCTCAAGGGCACAACGACCACAGAACCTTCAGTTATGTTGCCAGCACTAGCTGTCACTTTGGCTCATCCTCAGGAAAATCGCTCTCTCACTCTCTTTCTCTCTCCTATATATATATATATATATATATATATATATATATATATATATATATTGGAGAGAGAAAGGCACAGCTCACGAGGTGGCGCGGGGCCTGCATTGTCATTGCATCGCCAGCCCTCTTCTCCTTGGCGGGGGGCGGGGCGCGGGCGGACGCGGGTGCGCGCGCGGTGGCGGCCGTCTGTCATCCCTTCGGAAGTCATCTGTCGGCGTGTCGCGCCGTACGTGCCTGCGCGGCCTCCGGCTGGGTGGGCGCGAGCGGGCCGGCCCGCCGCCGCCGCCGCCTCCGTCCTGCCACCTGTTCGGTTCCGCGTCGCGCGCACTTGCGCCCGCCCGTCACACGCGGACGGAGCGAACCGCTCGTCCCAAATGAACGAGACTCACTGACTCTTATCGACTCGGCTGATATGCACCGTATCGCCGAAGGGATTTTCGAACATTCGTATTTGATCTCTCGCCGGATTTTAAATTCAACTCTGATATCTGATGCTGTGTGATTGAATGGTCGCGGGAAACATAATGATTTTCTTTGCGCTCTGTTCATTTATAGAATTAATAATTTTAAAATTAGTATTATGATAATTTTTTGAAGACTTGTGTACTTTCAAATTGAATAATTTATTATTTGCTTTAACAGGAATAAATGACCCATTTTATATTGTTTGCATTTTTATGAATAAGTTTTAAGAGATAAAAGATAAGTACCATTTAGAAACGGATCATTCGTATCGACATTTCATACTTTCACTTATCATAATCTCAAACGTTGCTGCATTGCTTGGATAACACAGTAGGACACGGTAGATTAAACGAATTACGAAACCCTTGCTTCTGTCGTTCGGTCGCCTCATTGCTTTTGTCCGCGTTTATAAACCATATTTATAAAAAGTTTCATAATGGCAATAAAAATACCAATAATAACTAGAAACTACATAGAATAAGTTGAGGTTTGTTGGAATTTCGTTTCGATTGCTTGAAATTTCGTAAGCAATGCACCACGCCTCTTTATTGGACCTCTGAGGTCGTCGACATCGCGCTACTCCCCCAGTCATGTAAGTCGTACATGGCCTAGCGTTGAGGCGGCGGGTAGCCGACACCGGAGCCAGAAGCCGCGGGCGACCGGAAGCTGTGAGAAGGCCGCTACTGTGCACTGCCCGGCGCGTGTGAAACGCACACTTCAACGCCCCTTTTCATTGGCGCGTGCGCGTTTTTACGTGAGCCACGCTCTCGTGAGGGATGCGAGTGGCCACATGTGCTATCATGCGTTGTTAGTGCAAGGCTATGACAAGATTGCGGTTTGGTTTTATAGTTAATGCTGAGGTGAATGATGTGATTTGAACTGATGACATAAATCAATTCTTTCAAGTCAATCAAATGTACTATCTATATTTCCTCAACTGCTGTATGATGCAGAAGAAAAGAGGGGAATTCATTGTATGGGGACGAAAGTCATTTTTAGAATATTTATAATCCAATATTTATTTCATGCTTCCTGCATTGAAAAAATAATGATCTGTATTCGATATGCAGTTTTAGATTACATAAAACTCTTTGTTAAAATATTGTATCATCAAAAGCTTACGTCATAGATATGCCGCTTTCATGTTAATATTGATATACTCAACAACGGTACAAACTTGAACAGGAGCAGAAAAGGGTATTTCAGCTCAAAAAAATGTGTTACGAGTAATAATTTATTTGATTATCTTTTTCATGATTTTTGGATGATAAAATCTATCGATCAAAACGTGTCTGATTTTTGTCACTCATCGGCAAAGGGTTCCGGTCGACCTGGAAAATTAATGAACGTGGGCTTACTATCATTATCAACCCAATGAGTTCATGAATTACCGGGAGTGGTGGCTCAGTGCATCAACGGATGTCACTGCAGTGCCTCTGACTGATAGGTCCTAGGTTCGAGTCCCGACAATCGTAGGGTTTTCGACTCTAGCTTGTCAGCTAGGTCGAATTCAACCTCACCCCTCACTTACACACACTTACACTAACATGCACTACACTACCACACATGCCAGGAGTTCGGTCGGGAGGTTAGAGCTTGTCCCGGCTGGGGCGGTGCTCCGCTGGTGGGAGATACCTGGTTGGACCACTAGTCGACGGTAGGTCGGCGCCGGATCTCGCCATCGCGGGAAAGAACACCACCACCTCCCGAGGAGGAACATGCACTACATTTACGGGACTAATGACCTCGTTGGTTGACGCGCCCGGAATCACTAACAACCAGCCAACCAGCTTGATGAATTCCCCATTCTACCAAGCCACCCTAGTGGCTTCGGAGCGACATCTCCGGGCGTCACCAGTACCCCGTGTCCGTTGCAGCCCGCGTGCGCGTGCGCGGCCGCTGTCGTCTCGGGCGCAGGGCGCGCGCATCAATCTCGGAGCCGCTGCCTCATCGCGGCCGCAACGGCACCGCGACATCTGCCGACCGCCCTTCGGCCAGCCCTCGCCCACATTACTCACGCCATGGACATGGGGCGGGCCGCTCTCCAGCGAAAGGGCTCCGGCCGGTAGCATTAGACAGGCGAACATGTCTGCCCAGGCTGGAGGGACCTCACACTGTTCTTGGCAAGTGACGTGGTCTGAAGGAAGCGTCGTTTGCCACATTGCTTGACATCTTGTTTGTTGTTGTTTTTTTCGCCTTCTTTCGATGTTGGACTTGTGTCTGGCAGCACCATTACATATGTTAAACCTTTCCCAAAAAAGGTTTTTTGAAAAGTTTGATTTCTAATTGTTTTGGAAAGTTTCTAAGGAAGAATGGAAAAGAACATGTACGACTATTTAGTTCTTGGAAATCTGTATATATTATGAGTAATTAAATCCAAGGAATAATAAGTTGTTTTCAATACATTTTTTTGTAATATTCAGTTAACATCAAATCTGTACAGTATGAAAATTAGTGCACTTCAATGGAGTAATTATATTGAACATAGCTACCGTATTTTGTGGTATTTAATGTAATATCAGTTACTAGTCTTGTTGGCCATAAACTTTATCTGAGTCTAAATGAAACGATTCTCGTTTCGAGGGACTATGTTGAATCTCGGTTATTTTTGTTCATTTGAAAAAGTATGAATAATTCAAAAGAACGTGTATTAAGCATGTGAAGCGCTGTAAAATATATTTTCCATGTAAAATATATTTTTGTCAATTTAATATCAAATTTTATCAGGAGAGGAAAATGTATTTATTTATTTTATTTTCGTCATCTTTTATTCGGAGCAGGTTGCCAAGCGCATCAGGGAAGGGCCTCTCACCCTTACCCTATCAGCTGCCACCGGGTCGACTCATTTCGTTCCCAATTAGGGGGTAATGGAGCGGAAGGTGTCGGCCGATCTGTGACAGCCCCGGCGTCGCCGAACCCGTTCATCCCTTCGACCCGGGTGACCCCGGCCCTCCGCGCACCGCCCCCCCCCGCCCCCGCCCCGCCACCACCCCGCCCCGCCCCGCCCCCGCCCCACCCCGCCCCGCCCCCCGCCTTGCCCCGCCCCCGCCCCGCCCCCGCCCCGCCCCCGCCCCGCCCCGCCCCCCGCCCCGCCCCCGCCCCGCCGCTGCCCCGCCCCGCCCCGCCCCGCCCCGCCCCCGCCCGCGCCGCCGACAAATTACCCCCTTGCGGCCGCGGAAGCCGGCGCGCCGGCCCCCAGGGAGGCCCGGGGCTCGACCCAGGAGGAGCAACCCTTCCCGCGGGTAATAGATCCGGGCAGCGTGGATTAGGCTGACTCACGCGCCGCCCGCGCGGCCGCTCCGTATTCATAGAAGGGCGCTGCCGCCCGCGCTAATTCCGGCGGCGGCCGCGGAAGAAATGATGTGATCCGCGCCGCGCCCGAAATTGAGGCTTAGCCGCAGATGTGGGCTAAACGCGCGGCGCCCTCCTCGGCCACCGGCGCGTGACAGCGCCCTCGCCTGCGGCCGCCCCCGCGAGGCCGCGGCGCTGGGACACGGTTTGCTTATCACCGCGCGGACGAGAAGTCCCCCAAATTGGACTTCCACGAGCTGTAGCTTGTATAACTATTAGCTTCTGATTATGATCAATTGTCTCCTTTCCTTTTCTTAAGATCGATGTAACTGGCAGCCTGTCCTAAACGCAAACATGATGGGTGTTCAAATATATATTAAAATGCTTATGTTTGCTGATTTCAGTGACATTGAGTACCTCAAACGTTGGGAGAGCGAAAACTAGTAGCATTTCAATAGCGCAGATTTTCTCGAATTATTTTTGTAATTTTCTAAAAAGCAGAGTTTAACGAAAATGAGAACTGCACAACTTTTTAAACGTCTTTTGCACTATCAGAGCGAGAAAATTAAAGAAAAATGTTGAGCCTGTTTTCAGAAAAAAAAAAAATAGAAACGGCATTATTTTCAGGTAAAAATTATGCAAAAAGTACTCGCTATTTCAAAACATTTTAGAGATTTTATTAAGAGAAAATTTCTCAGGAAAGTATTGTACTTTTGCAATGTTAATTTTTTTGTAAGTTTCGAAAATACAGAGGTCATCGAAATCGGAACCTATCCAATTTAAAGATGTCTTCGAAAAACTGGTTTAAAATCCTCTATCTTCAATATTATAATTGTTGCAAGACACCGAAAAAATTTTGAACTATTGCAATTTTGAAAGTTCTTCAACGAAACTTAGACCTGTGTTAGTATTTTCATAACAAGCTGCGTATGGTTCGTTTTGAAAGTGTACGCCTCTCAAAAGCACAGTATTATTGTGGTATCAGATAATTACAACAATCCATTTTTAATAATTTTAATGTACTTTGCTACCTCATACCTACAGGACTAGAAAGTATATTTCACGGATTTTTCTATTTTTTAAACGTTTCTTAAATTATAATTTATTTCTGAATGGAGAGGTTTGTATTTAAAAGACAGTGGTCGCCGCCAGCCTGGCTACCTGTCCGCGAGCTGTGGGCCTGGCAAGGCGCGCCAGGGCGGGCGGCTGAAGCAGGGAAGACCCGGCGGAGGCCGAAGCGCCGGCGGACAAATAAACAAGGCGAGGAGGCGCCATCGCCCTCTCCCCTCCTCTCTGGCTGTTTACTCGGGGCGCCTTCGGAATATTGGAATCCGACGCCCGATGCTGTTTCCCTTGCGACGCCACCCGCGCGGCGTTCCGGCGGGGCCGGGGGCGGCGGCGGAGATGGCGGCGGTGGCGGCGGCGGGGCGGGGGCGGCGGCGGAGGTGGCGGCGGGATCGGTGGGGTGGCGGCGGGGCGGCGGAGGTGGTGGCGGGGGCGGCGGTGATGGCGGCGGGGGGGGGGGGGAAGGGAGCGCCGTAACACGGCAACGGCTCCTGACGCGCGGAATTCGCCATGGGGTGGGTCCTTGGAGGCGCTTCGATATGTGGCGTCACGTTTCTGTTCTCTTTTCTTATTTTCGAGGTCTCGGGGTGACCAGTCATGCTATGCTACTGTTTGATCAATCATTTTACACAATTATGTAAAGTAAATAAATGTGTAAATATATTCTAAATGAGAAGGCAAACTAACTACGTATGACTTCACTCAAATGAGACTGATAAATAATGACATTAAGTTGTATAGAAACATAGAAATCATACTTTTCTACAATTAATGGTAAGAGTTATAAGTAAAATGAAATTTGGTTGTGAAAACGCACACTCATATAAAAGTATTTTACGTAGAACTGGAATTTTAAATTATATTTGTTGATTAGAAACATCAATGAGAATTCGAAATACCGCCTCAGGCTATTCTTCTGGAGAGTTGAAGTAAATATTATACCAAGCATATCTTTCGTATTTGTGTGATAAATTCGGAGAAAGAAGCAAATAATGGCTGACGAGTCCTTCACAACCAATAAATGACAAAATATTATTACATTTCTTTGGTTCTTCTTTATTAACTGAAGCACTTTCATATGATAACTAGTGGCACAGTAAAATTTCTCATTCTAATTGGTTCCCTTGTCTGTATAGACGACTGGATTTTCGGATTTTCCCCACTCTCTTCCTAGCTGCTACCTCTCTGCTCCTAAAAGGCATATTTTACTATTTTATGAATAGTTTCGGTATACTATTATAAGAATGAAAATATGACAGGAATATTGAAGAAGAATAATACCTGATCCTAAATGAAATTTTTTATTGAAAAATTTGGATTTGTTTCTGAGAAAATGTCATTTAAGTGTTTCTGAAAATGGACAATTTGGAGCTTATTTTCATAGAAAAGTTTTCACTTTTCAGAAACAAATTACAATTAGTAATTTTTGAAAAATCAAAAGAATATATCAATCATTCCGTTTATGTCATGTTATTCAGTGCGTTTCACACAATCAGTGTAAACAAATTAAAAAACATTTTGGTATTGTTTTTGAGAATTTGTTTTTAAAATTACGCCAAAACTACTAATGCTTTCAAAAAGTGTTCATATCATTAATTAAAGGCATAATTGTGGTGAACAAATTTCATTTCAGAAACAAATCGTTTTCTCCAATTTTGCAGTTATGAGAAAATATCGAAAAAAAGTTTGTACTTCCGCAATTTTCGAAATTGTAGGAAATTCAAGGAAAATGAGGAATTCGCCATTCGCCATTCTGGTTAGGCGGAAGAGCAGGCCTTACGGCCTGAGCCTCGCCACAAATAAAGACATTATTATTATTATTATTATTATTATTATTATTATTATTATTATTATTATTATTATTATTATTATTTGTCAGAAATGGTGAAAATGTTGTTGAATATTTATGTAAGTTTAAAGTACCCCCAAAAATCAAAATATCCGTTTCAAATTTAAGAGGTCTGACATCAGTCAATCGGGGAATATCAATTTTATTAAAAATCATTCCTATGGTGTAGCCCCTACAGTTGGTCACAAAGGGAACAATGAACAAACGAATGATCAGATGTTTTACCGTAAACTAACTTTTCGGTATCAAGAACCCATAAAAACGTGGAATGTGTCTGCACAACGGTCCAGTAATATACTACATAAGGAACATGAATTATCCACCCATTCGGTATCTGGGATCTATGATACGAATTTCTTATCAAAAATTTGCAGTTTTCGCTGCAGCATTATGTAACTTTATCTATACTAGTTATGTAGTATGCGAGAAAGCAAACTTAAACATTTTATTGACGAAACAAAGGTTATAATAGTTACGTTGTTACAAAATTTCCAAATAATTTCATTGCCTTGTCCCATTATCACAATGTTTGAATGTTCAACAGTCTGCACAGTTCAAAACATTTAACGTTTTAATGGCGAGATCGCTTGTTTACTATTTGACTACCAATAAGTGGCCACCATTGTGTCATAATGACAGCACATCGCATGTCACTGGTCAGCCGTCATAACGGTTTATTGCCAAAGAAACGCGCTACTAAAGGTTTACACCTCAGCGGATGCAGTACATCCCTCTGAGAATCTTCGGCTAGTACATGCTCTGCTCATCCTAGTGTACTGCGCTCATCAGCGAACAACATTGTATACGCATACCTTCTATCATCGTCACGTGAAATTAATGAGCCATATTTTAATATATTTGTATACACGTTTACTGCATTTTTATTGATAAATTATTTATCAAGTCTCTTAAGTTGACTTCCCAGTGAATTGCCATGTGTGCAGGGCGAACTGTCTTACCATTGCCGCATCGTTTGTTCGGTCCCAAACGTACAGAGAAGAAACATTGCTAACAGAATCCAAACTGCTGATCCAGCTTAGCGTTCGTTGTTCAATGATTAAATGAATTTACTCTGACTCTAACGCTATAAGAGTTCGTAGTTTGGACTATTAATATAAAATCTCTTAGTACTACCCGTTACTACAAGCAAAAGTCTCAATTAAACCTCTCTATTATAGAGACGCTTGGAACCGAAAACAATTTTTATCACAAATGGTATCCGCTGTACAGAGGTTCCAAAAAATGGAGTCATGTGAGATAGTTGTCCAGTAAGATGAGTCCGCTTATGAGAAGTGTCCGTTCAGAAATTGTTCACTGTAATGTTTTATTAACGACCATAAACAAATGTTTTCACTGTATTTGTATCTAACGAAAATACAGTAAAGTTCGTTTACTGCAATTTCAAATAAAGGTGTTAGATTCAGGATTTTTATAACGGAAGTAGAACCTGAAAGAGCATTTACCATTTGCCACCCATCACTTATTAACAGTCACAAATCAATTATTCATTAATCCGAGTACAATTGGAATATTTACTTCTAGCGTTTATGGTTCTCTGTTAATGCACTGTGTATTTACAAACAAGTAGGATTCTGCTTACTGGAGATTCTGCCAAAGGATATGTAGGCCAAGGAAATTCGTGGAGCACGTCCTGGCGACAGATGTTTTATCCAGACACCGTGAAGCGCCAATCAGATCGAAATTACTGAAGAACGTCTCTCTCCTCCGTCGCCCATGCAGCCTCCGCCTCCTCCACCTCCTCTTCCTCCTCCGCCTTCTCCGCCTCCGCCTCTGCCTCAGTCTCCTCCGCCGCCGCCGCCGCCGCCGCCTCCGCCTCCGCCTCCTCCGCCTCCTTCCCCGCCTCTGCCTCAACCGCCTCCTCCACGTCCTCCGCCTCCTCCTCCCCCTCCTCCTCTACCTCCGCCTCTGCCTTAGCCTCCTCCTCCTCCACAACGTCCTCCGCCTCCACATCCTCCGCCTCCTCTTCCTCCTCCACCTCCGCCTCCACCACGTCCTCCGCCTCCACATCCTCCGCCTCCTCTTCCTCCTCCACCTCCGCCTCCTCCTTAGCCTCCGCCTCCGCCTCCTCCTCCTCCTCCCCCGCCGCCTCCCCCTGCATCACCCGCGCGCGAGGCGTCGCCCGCAACAACAGACGCGCAAACAATACAGCGCGCATTAGCGCGAAGATTCCGCCGCGAATTCCCGAGCGTAATTGAGGTCTTTTGAATTTATGTCGGATTAGTCGCCGCGCGGCTCGAGCGCCCAGCGTTCGCCGCGCGCCGGCCGCCTTCATAAATTCCATTTCCGCGCGGCGTTTTTAACAAAAGCACTGGATGTTCTTTGTGGGCCAATAATTCAGTTGCAGCGATGAGTTCTCTGTGCTCCGTCTCGCTTTTCTGCCCGCGCGCACTCGCCCGTTCCGGCCCGTGGATCCTCCTCCCTTCCTTTTCCCGTTCTCTTCCCTCGCTTCTTCGCGGACTTCTTTCTTCATTTACCGCGTCCGTCGTCCGCCGCCCGGTTGGTGTGCGGGGCACGGAGCGTCCAAACCCCCTCCCCCCCGCGCACCCTTGAGAATTTTCCAATTCCGGGGCCCGCAACTTTGATCCGACGGCAAGTTTGGAGGGCTTTGTTCGCACAGCAGTGAATGAGGCTTCGGAGCTTTTATAATAGGCCTCACTGAGCGGCGAGTAATTCACATTTAGGAGCCGCCATTACCTCTTGGGAGGCGGCGTCGCGGGCGGCGCGCGGGGGGCGGGGCGGAGGGGGGGCGGAGGGGATCAAGGGAGGTCTTAACTCGATAAGCCTAAAGTTAATGAATCACAAAAGTCTGCTGGCGCGTCTTCGCAACACGGGCAACTTTGATCGGTCGCTCGTCGGCTAAGTGGGCCGTTCCAGGCGCCGCTCATGGGCCCTTATGGCGCCCTGCGCGGGGCGCAGGCCCCACTGGACGAGGCGGAACACTGGTAACGCGTGTCGCGCCACGAATGGACGAACGCCTCTTCGTTGTGGGAGAGGCCTCCGACAAATATGGAACCGTTTCCACTACATTGTGAGTAGCGTATCGTTGGAATATATTTATTTTATAAATCTACTACTAATTCTATCTCCGATAGCTTTATAGAATATTTTTTTGATCATTTCACTATAGAGTATTAGTCTTAACAAGAAAACAAAATGTGTTAACGCGATTGAAATCTAAGTAATATTTTTTAAAAGTTCCAGTCCTACTTGAAATATGTGCTCTAAAACATGTGCTGTATTGACCTTTTAATACATTGTTGCATTTGTTTTGCAATGCATTGTTTGCATTGTTTTGCGATAAAAGAAAAATGTATTCTCTCACTATTCATTATTGAGTTCCGCAAGGATTTTACTTTGACATTTTCAGATATAATTGGTTGAGTCTCATCTATTTAATTTTTCTTTGTTGTTCTTGTTACTTGTTGTTCTTATAGAATGTATCAAATTTAAGTGTTCCTAAAGTTGAAGAATTAGTGTATTGTGAATACATTTTATAAACAATTTATTTTTCTCGAAAACAAAAATAGTTCAGGAAAAATTGTAAAAGAAAATTCCTACCAACACATTCAAAATTAAAGTTTATTAATTATGATTTGAACTATATTGCCGTTAAACGTTTTTAAAACTCTACGTCGATGTTAAATATATATTTAGTATAATTAACATTATGCATCATGCTAAGTCACTAGGGAAAACAAACTGTATCTTCTCATTTTCTCTTCACTTTATTCAACTGAACCATTACATTTATAATTATTGCATATGTTTGAGTTCCATGGGGAATGCAGTAATGCATTATAAATGTGTTTCGACAAGTTTTAAAACGCCTATGTTAATAGCATTTCAAAGAGCGTGTGTTTTGATGCTAGAAAATGTGCATTCGCGTATATCAATTTCGTGGGGAGTTTCCGAATAGCATTGCAGTCGGCGGGTTAATAAAAACGTATTTATTCCGCCATCCATTATTAGAATATTAACTGTAATTACTCGTTGGTCCTCGGGTACGGTAAATTTTTGCTTTTGCTTCTGATTGATAGTGTTTTATAACTTTTTCCGATTTTCGGTCAAATGTCGTTTTTGGAGATTAACCTTTCATGCACTCCGTTCAATAAAGCATGGGAGTAATTAGTAGAGCAATTACGCGTGGAATTATAACAATATTTTATTACTGTTGACATTTATTTCGCTTAATCCCCCCGGGCGCGACAAAGCCTCCGCCTCTGAGGTAATTAATTTCTGAACGCTGCCGCTGGCCGTTCTCCTTATTTTCTGCCAAGGAATTAAAAATTGGGTAGACGCCACTCACAAAGCGAAGCGAGGAAATAGTCATTCCCCATTTACGCGGCTCATGGCGATTATTTGATTATCAAAGTGGAAAAATTCGTCTGTAATTCACGAAAATCAATTTTGATTTGGCATTTATACTGCGAGTCTGGGGTTTTGTGGTAGTTTTATTCTGGAATTGAGTTTTTTAATCTCCAGGCAATGTATTGGAAATAATTTCATTCTAAATAACGTAAAGCGATGTGTTTCAATTTTGAAAATTTCCTTCTGATCAAAACCCAAGATGTCTAAATATTGTCAGCAAAGATCCGGAGATATGATCAGATCTTGGGTACAATCTTAGTTACAGATGTTACTTTTGCTGTCATTACTTGTGAAAACATAAAGAATTGACGATTAAAATTAATAAATAATATACTATTTTTAAATATCAGAATACATGTTTGTAAACGAACATTCGTTTCTTTAAAAAGAAAAAAAATATTTTAATGAGTTATTTGAATATTACAGCTACGATAAAAAATTAATATATTATATGAATTATAAAATTATAATATGTATTAATAAGTTTTTGAAAACTTCTTAAGGACGATATACATCCCTTCTAATACACTATAATCACTGGGATGAATTATAAAATGCTTCCCTACAGTGAATCAAACGTACGCATCCATTGCCTGCAGCGATGCTTTAACACAAAAATAATAGTTTAATAATCTATAAAACAGTAATAATCTATAACAGTAATAATCTGAAACAGTAATAATAATCTATAAACAATAATTTAATTGTCTATAAAACATAATAATTTAAAACCTATTTCGTGTCTTCATTATTCTCTGCAACGTTAAACGAATTTTCGAGCGCATTTAGTCACTTGAGGCACTTCGCTCCAAAAATATGCTTAGAGGTGAAAGGGCCTCGTGCTCCACTATCTTCATTGATATCGGATTCCTCTCTGTGTCTCCGCCATCCGTGAGGTCTTTCGAGGTGTCGTTCCGAGTCGTCGGCGCCGCGCCGCGCCGCGCCGGCCGGCTCATTGACGATGCCGCGAGCGATTTGGCGTCTCGCGGGAAGGCCTTCCGCTCGGCGGCGCCGGGAATTCCCAGCTAAGCCCCGCACTCATTAACGACCCCGCACTTCATTTAATGGCGTTTCCTTCCGCCTCTTGCTTCTATGAGTCTTTTCCAGCGCTGCAGTTGCTGTATGAAAAGATACTAAAAACCACTTGTCGTTGAGTGAATGTGTGAAATAGTGACAATGACACAGAAGGACTGGCTGTTGACTCCAGAGTGAATGTGTGACGGTTAGTATTAAGGCGGCTCGACACGTTCGTTATTCGGCGAACACCGACCAACCGCTCGCTGAATCCCGAGTACTGTGAATGAGTTGCTTGCTATTTGCCGAGCGACGAACATTCGGGATTCGCCCTACCCACCGCGTGTCGGTCTTTTGGGCACATCAAAGGGAGCGAACATTCGCCGAACACGTCAGCTGCTCGGGATTGGACGAGCACTACCTCGCTGCTCGGCGAATGCCGAATGTGTGGAGCCGCTGTTAGTTTCTTGCTAGGCGAGCGGCGAATTGCCTAGGAATGCTTGACGCAATGATTCCCCATGTTATTTTGATACGAATCCGTTCGATGTGATCCTTTTTTTGTAATGCATGTGTGTATTATACCTTATTTTTCTCCCGCATCCCACGACGCGACGTCAGAAACGTGTGAGCAGTGCAAGATTAATTTGTAATCCTCGTCCTTTATCATGGTTAGCCGGGTCGAGATCGATTAGGATAGAAGATTACATATATTAGAAATATATAAGGAAAAAAATGAATGCACGAGCCTAACGGCGGTTCTTACTTCCTGCTTACATTTTTTTATTCAAAGGCAAGATAAACAAAAAGAGCAGCGCACTTCTTATTGCTGTTTTAAGATTATGAAGGAAATGTCCACAAGGAAATTACACAACAAATGTGTACTACTCACTACACAGGAAAACTTTAACGATTGCTGAAATTATACATTTGAATTATTAAAAATTAATGACTATTGAAACCAAATTAAAATAATTCTACTTGCAAGGTAAGAATAATCTGGTTAACCTACAAAAATGAAAGAGAAGAAACAAACGAAGCAGCATGGAAACAAATTACCACGGCAAACTGAGATGTGTTTACAATTTTATACGCAGAATTTTCTAAGTCTCGGTTTCTCTCTGTTTCGGTTTAAATGTGTAGAAAACAATTCAATCGTATACAACTGATAGAAATACAACTAAAGAAGAATTGAGAGCTACCAATTTTCTGCTCATTGATTATCAATGATGTTTGACGGCGTTGCAAGTAAAGGTTACTCCCTTCCACCCTGTTCACACACTTCTATCCCCTCCAGTCGCAGAAAGTGCGGTACTTCGACGGCTCACGACCGGCGCACTCGCTCGGCAGGACGCGATCGAGGCGTCGAAATTTATCGACGCAGCTCCATTATTCGGTGCGTCGCGGAGGCGGGGCGGGGGCGGGAGGGGGGCGGGGCGGAGGCGGGGGCGGTGCGAGACAGCCCTAGTGGCGGGGGTGGCGGGCGACGCGGCGTGACAGGCACCGCTAGCGAAGACAGCGCGGCTGTCAGAGCGCGCCCGCCCCCGCCAGCCCGTCACACCTAATTGCCTGCCCCGCGAGCGAGCGGGCGATCGCCTCAGCCGCCCCGCCCCCTCCGCCCCCGCGGAGACAGCGCAATTTTCCGGCCCGCCACCCCGCGCGGGCGCCGAGCCTCTGACGCGAGCTGCCGCGGGATGCGGGGCACGTGGAAGACGCCGAGATGCACTCAGCACAATCGTTCGGAACAACTTGCTCGTCGTCTTATCACGTGGAAAAAAATACTAACTCATTCTCTAACGTTTTCTCATGCGGAATATATATTTATATTTATGATTGATATTTGAACGAGGGAAATAGTCTTAGAATTTCAGCGAGAGAATTCAGTCACTAGCGAAGTTGGCACTGCCCAAGAAGAGAAGTAAGAAAATCATCGAAATTATAGAAAATATTCACTATTTTCATTTTTACGAACCTAGTATAAATAAAAAATCGTGAGCGGTTGAAGAATTGAAATTTACATAAATTAATTCCAGTACGACTGAAAATTATGTTAGAAAGCCAATAAAAGACTGCAGACAGCACATACACAACACACTCAGTACTGAAAAAATCGCAATAATGAATGTGTTTCATTATTGCTCTTGTTTTTTTGAAACTTTATTAGTTGTACGAAGTTTAACAGCGAAACAATAGCGTTCTCTTCTATGGGTAGTAAAGTAGTGTCGTAAAATATTATGCAATATAATCACACGAAAATCAGTTAATGATTTTTTTCAATGTGTTGCTTCTGAGAGATGTGAACATGTCGACCTTTCTATTGCGAAAAAATGGAAAGAAAGCTAAAATAACTAGTGATACTTCATTAGCATTTCTGGAATTGTTTGTAATCGAATACTTATTATAATATCGCAACATGTATTCTTTTATTTTGTCTTGAAAAATCTTTGACAAAAACAGATAGACACATTTGCCATTTTCAAAGATTTGACTTGATTTTCTTACCAGATTCTTTTTTCTAAAGTAAATTCTGAATTATTTTTAAGTCTTCTATCAAAATATGAACATTAAATTTTAGTAATGGTGTTTACTTCATAAGATAAGTTATAAAATTCTTTAAATAATATTAATCAGCCACGCATCCAATATTTTTAAAATTTGTCAAACAAAACAAGTTACAATTTCCATCACGATACTCGCGTGGTATTCCAAATTGTACGGAAGAAGGGGCTTGCGGCGGCGGCGGCGGCTGTGTCCGTGCAGTAGGAGCGTGGGTGGAGCGGAGGCAGCCCCGGGCCGAGGGGCCGAGGTTTACGACGGAGCGGAGGCGGGGACGAAGGGCCGGGCGGGCGGCGAGGGCGATAGCGCCGGACGGCGCGGCGGCAGCGGGCGACGGTGGCGCGCCCGGGCGATAACGCCAATGGAGTGCGCCTCGCTGCCTTCACCGCCCGGGCCCGCTCTTCCAATCTGGCTGCGCGAATTTCGGAAGTGACTCCCCACAGTTCTCGGGTTTAGCGACACCACCGTCTTTGTCTAAGACGAAATGTTTCCGAAAAAAATGTTGTGACTTTTAGAGTGAGGATTGGTATGAAAGTTCAAAGTATATGGAAAGTTTAGAAAAATGCTTTAAACATTTTGTTGAATTTTCTTATACTAGGAATAGTTGAATACACTAATATGCACTACACAACCACATATTCCGGGTGACCGGTCGGGAGCTTAGAGCTTGTCCCGGCTGGGGCGGTGCACCGCTGGTGGGAGAGTCCTGGTTAGGGGGAAACCCCGCTGGCCGACGGAAGGTCGGCGCCGGATCTCGCCATCCAGCGGGGGAAGATCACTGCCATCTCTCGAGGGAAAACATGCACGTCACTTACGGGACTAATGACCTAAGCTGTTGACGCGCCCGGAATCACTAACCAACCAACCAACGAATACTTGAAAGTTCTAAAAGCACAAATCATTCTCAAACTTCATTTTTAATTTTAATTATTTAAAAACTTGTTTACCTTTCAAAGTTGGTAAGTAAGTGTCTAGAGTTCGAATATAGAACATGATAACCGCCATGGCAACGCTTTCGAGATGTAAGTAGAGAAATATTTCGTTTTAAGGAATGTAAGAGGATTGCATAAGTATTACATCAACCGAGGGTGTCTTCGAGTTATTAATTGAACTATTTTAGTATCTCATTGCATGCACAATAGACGGCAGAAGTAAAAAGAATTGTAGTATCACAAGAACTACAACAACCAGGGTTAACGTATTTTAGGCCCGATTTCTTTGTATGTCGGACGGTTCACTGACATTAAAAATAATTAAGAAATAATTTAATTTAAAGAGACTTTTTTACTTTTCGACGAAACAACTCTGAAGTAAAGTAATTATTTTACATTGTATTTGTTTCCTTTTCCATAATATTAATTATCGCGCGTTCAATTTAATGCTTTCGCGGACGAGCTTGTTGCAATTTTCATGATACAATTGATCAATTTTTCATCAAATTTATCGTTTATTAAGTTTATTTAATAAGCGTTGATTATTTTAATGATCTATAGTTCACGTAGGACATTTTACTACGTCAAAGCATGAATTAAAAAACTTCATTTGAATGAATGAATGAATGAATGCCTTATTTTACGTGACGACACTCAGGCCATGAGGCCTGCTCTTCCGTCTGACCACGCAAATTCCGTTACGCTCCTTTCACTTACTAGGGATGAAAGAAGGCATTACTTTGGGCGACGAAACAGACAGTTTGAATTTAGCTCAGAGGCTTTATTTAGGCTTGAGGATCGTTTACACGCAGTAAATCTACGAACATGGGACTGCCGGCTTTACTTCCCCTCCGAAGGAAGGCGTACGAAGGAATTTTTTCACCCTTAAAAATCCACGGCTTCATTTGCAGTTCTGTCTGCAAGTGCTAACAGCGCACGCATATTTATTTGACCCCAAGGTGTTGCTCGAAGAAAACGTCACGTGTGTGGAACCCGTGGCACGTCCCAGCAGCTCTTGCCGCCAAGAGCCGAGTGCGCGCGCGCGCTTGCACGAGGGCTGTGCCAACAACGCGCTTCCGAACGGCGCCGCGGGCGCACTCTGCATCGCGCGAGCGAGCGCATGCAACCGCGCGTCAGCAAACGTCCGCGGGCGCCGAGTGCAGGCGCCTTAGCGCCCGAGACGCCCCCGCCCGCGCGCCCGCCCCTTCGCCCGCGTCGCCTGAGCACACAGCGGCGTGCGAAGAGCAGTTTGCTCGACACGAGGCTGTCAACATCCCCGTGTTTGCCGCGCCGTGCGAGGACACGTTTAGTCTAATGCGGCTGAGGTGGGGGAGGGGCAGGGGAGAGCGCGATCGAGTCGACAAACGTCTCCCTCCGCCCTCGCCCCCGCGCGGCGCCTGTCCACACGGGGCGCGGGTGGGGGCGGGGCACATCGCCGTGCGGAGGGTTGCAGATAGGTACGCGCGGCTGAGTATCGGCGGACGGGATGTAGAGGGCGACTCGAGCAGGACTTGGAGGTCCGTGGACGCAGGCGGCGGGACACCAGAGAGCACGCACGAGACAGAGAGGGAGAGAAAGTCCCACAGCCGCGTGTGGGGTCGCAGAGAGAGAGACGGACGCCAATCGGGCCCTGCTCAGTCGCGGGCCGCCCCGGGCGCTGCCGCAGCCAGACACACAGCAGATGCAGCGGGCGGGCAGCGGATCTGCGGGGCGCGCGCGCACTTACGAGGAGTAAGCCCCGAAAGGCGGCGGAATGCGCTCGCATGATCCGTCAACAGGCCCCGCCCCACGCGCCCGTTCCGCAGGACGCTCCCCAAACACGCGCGGCCGGCTAGCCTGGAAGCTCCGGGTCGGAGATGATGACTTCAGTGCAGTCAAGACGAGCCTAATAATGCTCGAGCTTAGTGCTTCACTTTTAAAACATATCCATAACATTAATTGGGAATTCATATGACTGAGAAATTAAATACTTCTTCACGTTTTACTTTTTTAGTGTTGAGAAAACCTTACGAATAAGCTGAGAAAAGGGGAGATGTATAATGACCTCCAGTTATAGTGAATTTCTGTGAACTAACATTTTTGGTTTACTGCAACAAATGCGCACTATTTCAGATATATAATACAAGTTTTCAACTATTATAGTTTTCATTATTTCTGAAGAACAATAAAATATCTTATCACCACGAATTCAGTATTTCAATATCTTTGTGCTTTCTTCGCTAGTCATTCTACATTGTTCAAACACTAAATATTTTAGAGCAGTCACTCTTCAATGTCCCTTGGACTCGTGAAGAGCTTTCTTTATTTTCCCATCCTCTTCGTCATCATTGTAGTTTTCTCCTGTTCTGGAAGACCATTTCTTCGTGTGCACGATTTTCTAGCTGCAGATTGAATTTCCATCTTTTTTAGCTGGTAGTCCGTGTCGATGAACTTTTCAGGATGGTACAGAAGTGCTTTTGATGAGCGGAAGCAATTCTCTCACTAACACTGTTCTCTCAACCCTTTTCATTCGCCATAAATGTTACAAAAAACTTTACCTGCAAACGCGTAGTGTTATATAAGTGTCGATCTGGGTTGCCCAGGTGACAGAAGAAATTTTATTTTCTCTTTTATTTCTTCTGATAAGAACGTCAACAACACCAAATCAGAATTCCCACAATGCCCAGGTGACGCCGCGTCAAAAGCTGAGGTGCCGACGTTCCGACATTTCGGCACCTCAGCCTTCGACGCGGCGTCACCTGGACAGCCCAGATCATGACTGGCCGAGGAAGCATACGACATCATTATATAAGTGGTGTATTCGCTGTAATGAGATGATTTTCCGCCTTGAAGTTGAATTTACTTTGATCAAATAACCGATGTTGAGAGTTAATTTTTACATAATCTTCTAGAGCTTCCTCTTGATGCGTGTGAATCGACACCAGTGACTTCGGTTCCCAATAACGGAAAGATCAGTTTATCCGAGTTCACTATATTCAGCGTGACTGCAGTAAAATGCATAAAAGGAAACTGCACAAAAATGAGAGGTTCGAGAACAGATAGTCACAAATATTAGTAATTAACGAAATAGTGTATAAAGAGGTGTATAATTCTATGAGTGGTATGTTGAAGAAAGCGAGTGACGATAGCCAGTTTTCTTATATACGACGAGTGCAGTTATACTCCTTTATACACATGTTACATTCAATATTTTTTCGTTTCCATTAAAGAATAATTTTAATTTTGAGAAATTCAAGCACATATTTACTATTCAGGCACACATTTTATGTCGTCATATTTCCTCTGAAAAAGATTTATTTTAGTGGGCGTTGCATTGTGTTTGCTTGCAAGAAATATTTGTATAAGGGAGGTACTCAACATATTGCGGATGAAATATTAGAAAAAGATGACAAAGCCATGAAAACATTACTTCCCACTAAAAGTTAAAACAGGTATGAGAGAGAATACAACATGTATAAATGTTGGTAAGTAAAAATACTACGTAGTCACTTCTGGAACAGTTTGCTAGCATAAGTTTGAGAACGGGTAAACACAACTGACGTTTATATTTTTTACATTTGTAGGGCTAAGACCAAATGTTTTACATGTAAAACATTTAATTTATTCATGTTAAATATTTTATGTTGTTGCATTCGTCAGCTAGCTTAACGTTTACTTCGCAGTTTTATTCATTTGTTTTTATTTATATTTGATGAAGGTACGCAATCTGTGAAGCACGTTTTTGTTAATGTTTCATGGCCGATTGGAAATACCTTGGCCACGTGTGTATTACTGTTTCTTAATTAAACGATTTGTTTCTTTTTCTGAATTCTGATTGGTGGGTGCGGATTTTTAATTGCACACGTGCAATTAACATAGAGATAATCAACGATTTTTCATATAATTAATGAGCATATTTAGTTAAGTAAACGAAAAATATAATTAAATTATACTTGGTTAAGAATGTAACTTAATGAATAAAATGTATCATTGTTATTGCTATTATTATTACTGTTATTATTATAGGCATTATTATTTATATTATTATTTTCGATTATTCCCATTTAAAGACAGTGTTTGAACTTGAATGCCTTATGATGATTGTTTATTTATGTTTTCTCTGTGCCCAAATTTCCTTTATATGTTCATTGTGTTGTTACTTTCGCTACGATGTTCATTTACATCCTGGCTTCTGTGTTGTAGAGTCAACTCTGTTTTTTGATATTGTTCCTGAATTATGTTTTATCTTCTGCATCATTTATTGTTATGTGTGTTTGTCTGAGGATCTCCTCAACTTCTTTTATCTACTTCGTTTTTCCCATTATTATTATTGGCATTATTATTATTATTATTATTATTATTATTATTATTATTATTATTAGCCCTTTGGGCGGCTCATGAACAACGTGCTAGCTTTCTGTGAGACAGTCCCGGGTTCCATTTCTGGCCGTGGCAAAAATGAAGCTGTAGCTTTCTAACATAAATCCCCTCGGTTTCTTTAGTTGTGTGCCGAAAGAAAAAACATCCGGCAGACCAAGTAAGCCAGGTATGGTGAAGAGAATATGCTCTGCTCGCCACATGTCTCCCTTCCCCCAGGCGTGCCTAATAAATCAAAACGAGGCCCAGGCCTGGGAACACCGCTAGCTGGCAAAAGCAAGATTAAGACGACCCGAAATTGACAAAAACATACATACATTATTATTATACCCCACATTTACTACTAAGGGCGTCTAGTATTTATTATGTATAAAATCTATTCCAGATTGTAACCAGCTTCTGCGGAGCAGATCCAGTGACTGCGGGTGCATCTTCAATATTTTGCACATAAACAGAGCTGCTCATAATAAAATTATATTTTGTACTTCCCTGTCTTTTAAAGTACCTAGAAATTTGGACAATTTCCTGCATACAGTTTGCGGAACAAATCTCAGAGCTCCGATAACTATGTGTGGAACTGTAGCTGATCCCGATTATCAATTAATATTTTCGGCGTTTCTCTGCTTCTGGTTACGAAGTTTTCATTGCTTGTACTTGAATGCTTTTATGATGATTTGTATGGAAAATTAGCCAAGACTACAATGCACATAAAGTGAACATGTGTATACGGCACATTCTCTTATTGGATAAATTCAGGGTTAACAAGGTACTTTCTATATTCTAGATTTGCTGTTAACAATAATGCAGCTTTCTAAAAGATCCACAAATGCTTCACACTTAGTTGAAATGTAATTTCTTTCTAGTGTCTTGGCACTCCTACTTGAGCTCTCATCTACCTAGCGTACCCGTGTGTGCACGCTGTACAAAGCTGAAGATAGTTCAAACTTTCTCCTTAAAATGTTGTAGTATTCCAATTACAACTTTATGTTGTTTTCCATAACACCTTGTCAGCATGTGCATTTCAAAATTTTGAAAAACTAAACAAAATTTGATTAAGGGCTAATACATTTACAGATAATAGGAAAGCTACTACTAAGACGATTCATACCGCCGTCAATTCATAAATGTATTTCTATTCATTTTTTTATTTTTTAATTAATATTCCTTGTTTTCACAGACAGGTTTTACTATCCAGTTACTTTCGAGCACCACAGCATCAATGATGAATGTTATTTTAGATATTTTATCAAACGGATCAGTGTTTGGTCTGTGTTCTTCACCCGTATAGGTCAGTGATGATTACACTAACCTACAGATCCCGCATTCAATCATTGCTGGTTACTTGCTAACGCTTACTCTTGGTTGTTCTGGTACTGATGGTACTCTCAACAAAATAATTTCTCTTCGGAAGGGTCACGCGAATCATTTTGGCGACGCTGTTGTGTCTTGTAAAGAACTCTGTCGATCATCCACAGAATATATGTTGGATTGATCAGTTGGTAGATTTATAATGACGACATCTAGTACTATTAATTTGCTGATCCACAACACACTTTGTATGCTTTGGCCTTGGATTGAGAATAAAAATTTTCACCGAAATGGCTCCGGGTTCGAAGCCACTGAGCAAACGGAGCTGTTTTTATCAATATTGTCCGATGTTGCAAAAATATACCATTATTATTGTTATTATTATATTCACTCCCTTCACTTTTTGTGCAGGAACGTTCACTTGTGCACAAGTCATTTAGAACTCGGCTGATCTCAGAGATACAACGAGAATGAATATATTCTCAACTTTTGATTTGCATAAGATATTCTCCTACTATAGTGATTCTCATGAACCCATTTATTAGTGTTTTGTAGAAATCCAGAACAGTACCGTTTCCTACTTGTTCCATTCACAGTATATTTTTTTTACTATACAGGGTATTTTCAATACATCGGTTACATTTCTCGATACTACGTAGTTCAGTCATTCAGGTAATCATCAGTAGAATGGTACAGTAAAATAGCGGCTCCAAAATGTCAACATTTTGACTTTGATTAAGTTTTACTGAGGAGCATTTTTTATTTTTTGAATGAGTCTAACAAAGATAAACAAACTAATTAATATAAAATAGTAATACATATTAATTCACAAATTCCCAATCTCTTTGTAACATTCTTAGTGTGGCGCCTCCGTCTCTTATACTCTCTAAAAGAATGTTCATACGTTAAATGCTTTTTTTTTATGTATGAACATAATAAAATGCAATAAATATTAAATATACTGAAGTGTTGTTGTAGAGTATCTTCTTCGGTTGTATTCTTGTTACTATTTCGCTACATGGAGGTTTTATTGACGAGAATGTAATGAAATGTAAATTTGTAATAAGGACAAATATCAAAATATTAAAGGAACTAAATTATGATTGATGATAATTAATTTCCATCAGAACAACTTTTTAAGTACCCAATTTTACTCCCACTTTTTTAAATCTTAAGTTTAAATCAGGTTGAATTAGGTTAAACATTAGGTTTAATTATCGTCAATCTGATGAATCAAATCGTAACAATTTGTGTTGTGACGGCGATGCAGAACAGAAATTAGGAGCGCTCGGTAAGTACCAACCCAGAAAAGCTCTCTTTTGTAGAGTTCATTCAGAATATTCTGGAATGCTCCAACAAAAATACTAAAAATATTCATTTCTTCGAGAAGGATCGAATGAATACATCTGAAGTTACCTTAATCCCCGCTCCCCAAAACAAACAGCTTTTTATGTGCTTAAACCCTTTCCAAAACATCGTGTTTGTAGCTTGATGTGTATTGCACGCTTAGTTGTATCACATATAGCCACCCCAACTTCGTTTGTTTATTTATTTAACGTCAAAATATAGTTAAAACTGTGTATGACGTGCTATGGGGAGAAGTGAATTCTGTTGACGTTTTCAAAATTCTGTGTTCTCTACACTAAGTCATATACTACTTGAATTTTGAGTTAATTAAAAAATACGCTCCGATGTTATAAAATCTATTTTCAATAATAAATCAGCAATAAATTTTGGGCTATTCGTCAAGGAATAATACTTCCTGCCGCGACAACATGGAAACGATAATTTGAATAACTATATTTCCCACTAAATTCTAGAAGTCGTGCACAGATAATGAAGTTACATTTAGAATTAGAGTTGGAGATACCGCAAATGAAAGTCGCTAGAAAATATGACTTGAAGAATACTTCCTTTCGTGGTAGATACGAAAAAATGACCAGTTCGTGAGCAGATTGAGATGCTAACACCTCGTTTGCTACAATTAGTGGACCAGAATGGGTCTTACCGTGAGTAACCTAGTGATGGACGGACGGACGAACGGACGGACGGTCGGACGGACGGACGGACGATTACAGCATTCCCGATTACTATGTTTAGGATGGTTAATTATGTTTAGTGCAGTGGATAGCGAACTTTTTAAAAAAAACAGCTTGCAAAAGAAGTAGAAGGTTAAATTTTTTAAATGTTTTTTACATTGGTAGTCGTAAGAAAACCGTGAGTTTTCCACCTCAAAATACTTCGAGAAAAGTTTTAGTAACCAAAATAAATCTTAACTTTTTTAAATACCGTATTTTTACATTCTCGCATACTACATTCGCAGTAGAGAGAAAGTTCTGCAATACTACAGCGAAAAACGGCGATTTTTTCGGTAGAAAATACGGTTGTAGGTCCTCAATACCAATATGTTGAGAATTCTTGTTCCTGTATAATGTAAATTACTTCCTCTAACATATTGTGTAGTTAGAATCCATGCTTTGTGGGTCCTTGATAGCGAAACATGTGTTTAGGGCAAATCATCTGTCAGTCCGTCTGTCTGTCTGTCCGTCCGTCTGTGAACAATGCTAGTGGATAAACCCTAATATGGATTTTCATAAAAAATCATATTCCCCAATTGATCTGGCTGATGTCGCGGTCCTTCCAATTTCAAACGGATATTTTAATTTTTGGGGATACTTTCCAAGGAGGATGTTATCAGTCTTTTCTCAAAAATTGCTTGAAATTTTTTGGTTTACAGTTTTTAATAGGATAGAGCAAAGTACGTTATAAATGGCGCAAGACCGATTTTCATTGAATTCCCTAAATTTTCGAAAATTTCAAAAGTTAAACATATTTTCGGCACCTCCCTTCAAAGTCAATATTGAGGATAGAGATTGTTTTCTGAATGACATCTACTGTTCAAACTTTATTCAAAATGAATGACATATCTTTAAACTGAGAACATTTATAATTTCTTGAAAAAGTGAGTAGTTTTCGCGTAATTTTGTATGAAATGATGGCAATTTTAAAAACAATGTTATCTGAAAAACGCTACAAGTTTTTTCTCTAAATTTTTGTACGGGTAGTGCTAAATGAACCGAATAACATGCTATTTTGATGTATTCTTTTGATTTTTCAAATATTTCACATATGTAATGTTCTGTATATCTCTTACGTCGTTGATATTTATATTGCGGAAGTTTTTTATACATAATTTAATTTGGAGTACAAGTTCAAATGATGCTGTACGAATTTTCTCAGAAACTAAAATGTTTTCTTTGAAAATGTGCTCAAAACTACGCATTTTCCGAAACGCTCAAATGACATTTTCTCAATAAAATCTAGAATAAATAGTGGGTTTGAACCAACTCCTTGCCTACCGCGAGCAAACTTTGACTAAAAACTTCTTTAACCCGATTGTTTCAAAAGCGCACTAATTCCTCACTTCAGGTATGTGTTATGACAGGAGGTTCGTTGGCATGGTTTTGGTCCTGAGTTATTAAATTGAAGAAACGTATGAAGATACTTACTACTTTCAATATAAACAAAACAATAAAACCTTCAGTACTATTATATCTTCATACCAAAAGGTTTCATAAAAAGCATGAGTAGAAACAAGGAATAATGTTATCATTTTCTTATGGAGTGTAATTACACAAATAAACCATAACATAATCCCATATCCCCCTGAGGCTGCATCATAACGTTTGAGCAACTGAAGCGATGTTTTTGCGCTAAGATCAACACTTAAAAAGTTGTTACGAAAAAAAGTCTCAAAATTTCATGCCTTTTTGGCTACCAAAACTTTTTTCGAAGTATTTAGAGGTAGAATACTTAAGATTTTCTTACTACTTCCAATATAAACAAAAAATGAAATAAAACCTTTTACCTCATCTTTTACAAGGGAAAATTAATTATCGACTACCTAGTAGTGTACGTTAAAGAAGTAAATTATGCTGTATTGAATAATGCAAAGCTATTACGTAATCATTTATATTTCAGGGTTTTAAATTTATTTCTTCTCCCAGATAGACCGTACCTATATTAGTAATTTCCAATGCGCCAGAAATTGAAACAAAACTACGCGTCTCCGATCACTTGAGAGGAGTCTATGGATTCGTTACATTTTCAGGATTTGAGAGAAAATTCAAAAACAAAATTATTGCTTTTTTCAAAACAGCATAGTTTTTGTAAAAATATTTAATTTATTGCAGTAGTAGATGAGAGAATTTTATTTCTTGTTCTTGAGCAAAATCAGTGCTACTTTTTAGAAAATATTTTTTATGGTTTTGTTCAGTAGCATCTTTGCTGATTATAGGATATTTTCCTTATTGAAGTAAGAGTCTTCTCAGAAACTTTCACAATAATTATCAGTCCATGATAGATTAACATAATAATCCAAGATAGATTAATACCTTACTGTGTAATAGTCACTGTTTACAAATCAAAATTTTCATCAATAAGGCAAAACGACAACAAACATTACAGTGACTTATTTATTGATTAGCTTGAAAGAGAAAGAATTGCTTGTTGTCTATTAATAAGAATAAATATTTACATAATACGTATGTGAATTGAAGGAATTATAAATCGAAGGCAATGTGTTTTTTTAATTACTTTGCTCGTGCTTCACATTTTTATTCCTTTTAGTTATCATATATACTTGGTAGAGATTATGGAGCATCCGTCAGATGTTAAGAGTATTTTGTGTATTAATACGTTATGACAATTTAACATGTTTGAATGTTTTTGAAAACATCATTGATGTATGTTGATATATTTTCATGTTTAGCATGAAGTTTGTTTTAATAGTAAAATAACTGAACTAATACGAACACATTAAAGAACTTATATATTTCATTGCCTTAATGTAAACTGTTGATTATATGGAATTTTCATTTTTAAAAGTACTCTTTCATAATATTTTCTACTAAATACAATATCAGATAATAAAATTCAGTGGTTAAAATCCTTTAACATGCAAAAATTCCAGCTATTGAGTTAATAATTAATGTTTTATATAAATCGATTTGGAAATAATTTCACTGCGTTTGCTGACATAACAGAATGTACGAAAATGAGATGAGAATTGTGAGGATTTCAGGTATACGTTTAAGAAACGTGAGGGGCTCTGTACATCATTCATGAATAGGCAAAGGATTCAAAGAAAAAATATATGTGAAAATTTAAATTGCATATTCCTAGAGTCTCTGCCTTAAGAAGGTTTCTAGATAGAATATAAACTATAATAGAACATAAACAGAAATGGTAAGGACGAGGGTTTCAAAAAATAACATTTTGACACTAATGTGAATGAAAACACCATACAATCTGTTTTGCTGCTGTATAGTGATACTATAAATGAAAGAGACTTTCGACATTTCTCTTGAAGTCATATTGCTCGTTTTTTAATGAATTATTTATGATCAAACTACAGAGCCATAATAAAGATGGAATGGCAGAATATTTTGCAAACAACTTCTTTATGTACCATGTCACATTAATAAATATTATTTGAATCCATTACTTCATAAAAATTTGAACTCGAACACTTCCTCAAGAATTAAGTAATAGAAATAATGTACTTTTTAAAATGATTAACTTTTTAAAATATATCATGTAATATTAATTAAATATTTTACAAGATTAACAATATTTATTAAACAATATATGGACGCTTATGTTGGCATACACTTTTAGGTGTAATTTTGACAACTAAATGAAAACCCAGAAAACAAGCTACAATAGACACTACATCATAAATAATTTATCATAATTTTTTAAGTGGCGTAAAAATAATACGTTAATTTTTTCCCACAAAAGTATGAAATGTAATGAATCATAATAGAAAACTGCACAAAATCCCTTTACCATCGACTATGAGCAAAAGTCTGTAGGGAGAAAACGATTTATGATTATCACAACTCTCATTTTATATCTATCTGAGTATATGGTGTTTTAACACATACGACAATAAATAATGTTTTTGAGGATAGTCCAGTCTTTCACGGAAGGTGTGCCGCAGGGCGGGAAAACGCGTCCCGCTCGTCGGTCGCCGCACCCACGGCCGGGCGCGCGGCGACAACTTTGTTGGCCAACTTCGGAAAGCGAGTTCGGAAAATTCTCTCAAGTTGCGAGACGTTCCCGAGTCGCGCGGAAAGTAGAGCAGAAGGTAAATATTAGAACGCGATATTTTCCGCCTGCCGAACTTCTTACGCTTCGCCCACGGACGCCGCAGCGTGGGTTTCTCCACAAACGTCGCTTTCTTCCGGTGAAAAGAGTTGTGACACGCGACGAAGAAAGAGCATTGAGTGATCTTTGAGAAACCGGTGAATGAATCTCTTTTGAATTTTCGGTTATAAATTCAGCGTGTGATGAATGCTATTTCGATGTGTTTTTTAAATGAGATAAATATGCATTTTAATTAAATGTGTGGTTTTAAATTTCGTGCATGTTTTGGTTTCATTTTAATGAAACGTGAAGTTATTTTTGTTTCTGATTAAAAATGGATCCCTGAAAATAGTGAAGAATATTAATGAAATTAAAAAAAGTATTTTAAACATTTCAACAGTCACGATTAACGAGAGAAAAAATATAATTATTTTTCAACGCGAAGTATAGGAGTTTGTTAAAAATATAAAAACAGCTATCAACTTATGATAATTTAGAAATATCAATTGGTAAGCCTATTACAATTTGAGCGATAAAATTAACAGACATTCTGTACCCTTGATTATTTCAAATCCAAAAATTCGTTGACGGTTGCATCAATTATAAAGTAAACTAACAAATGTTCTGTAACATTATTAAATGATGTATTGAAATATTAGTAATAATCACTTACCATTAAGTTGTCTTTATACAAGAGACTTTCACCTCAAACTTAAACTATAGAATAATTCTATCAGTAAATGATAGATTTACTTGTGTTTTTTTATAAAATTCTATTCATGTCTAATTCTCTTGGTCATTTGTCATCCTCCTGTATTATATACATATTTTTAGAACGTTTTAAGTTTGTGGTTCCGCGGAGAGAATGAATGAGACAGCTCTAAATGAAGATGGCAATGTGACAATAAACTTACTGTGTATTGACCATGGGTTTTCCAGCTACATGCAGTGCCTATGTAAATCTTCAGGTAGGAATTTACACTCCCTCAGTCGGTAATGTTTATTTTAAATTGTTTTGCTTTACCGTACCAAAACATGTTCCCTTGAAGCCTAGAGAATATTTCTTTTGGTTGAAACTTAAATTTTAACTTGCGTGAGAACTAACATACAATGTAAAAAATGTAATGAATTTGATGACACACGAGTTGCTGGTACCTTTTGGCGAACTATACTGAATAAATTTGCAGATTGTTTATATTTCTATTGATTTTAGTATGTTAGTTATGTAAGCTAGAAACTATTTTTGAAATAGATGAAGAATCAACTACGTTCTTCAGGTTTATTGTCTTTTAGTGGAAAGTCATAGTTTTTCTTTTATCCCGTTTATTCTATGACATTGGCTATTTTCTCCCAAATGTGTTCTTACTTGTCACATCTTTGGTATAATTGACGTGTATGTCACCAGTATATTAACAAATAATAGAAAATCAACTTATCTTTTTTAAAAAAATATTCAATATAATGCTTACAAATTTTGGAGGTCTTGTGAAAGAAATGTTTCGTTTCGTTTGCCTGGAACGACACGGAATGAATTAATTAATTGACCAGGACGACTCTTTAATTGAAATGCGCGATCTAAACAACCAATTAAAGACAATTTTATTGATCCTATGATTATTCAATTTTATGTTTCCAAAACCCTTTTGGAAGTATGATGCGTAGCGATTTAGGCCTAAACGCGTTCAAGATATCTCTTGACTCAGTTGTTGCGCAGCCGAAAGCCGGGGCTATGACTCGATCGGAGGTATGAAATAGTCTCAACGATGGAGTTCAAAATAGTCTTCGCCTACAAGAAAGTTAAACGGTGAAAATTAACTTTTTAGAGGATAGTTACGTTCATGGTGTAAGACTGATGTAAGATTTCTGTTAGTATAACGAGTAATTTCACAAAGGAAATTTAACAATGAAAATATTCCACTTTCATCCATAAAAGTTTGTTTTAAAAATTAAATTGTACGTAAGTACATCGTAAGTTTTCGTGAATTTATCATTGTAGTACACTTGTATCGGATTCAGAGATTGAGTTTTTTTTTCAGAAAATACTCTTAACGCTTGTTTTAGAGTAAACTGTACTTCTTACTAATAAAATGATATTTCTTTAATGCCATAATAAATTGGAATTAGCATAGTAAATTAACATGCAGTGCTGTTGAAGTTGGCAAATTGCGTGGCAGATTTAATATTTGCATCCAAACAACTTAATTAAAAGAAAAATTATAACAAACACAAATTTGGTAAATATTCCCATAAAATTGGCGACTTGGTCAATCTGACAGTGTACAATTTTGTTGAGGATTTCATTTAGATTTGAAGAGACGCAACATCCTTATTCTGACAATAAATATGAACAAAAGAAAAAATGGAATCGAATTTCACGCAATTCGATGCTTTGAAAATATGCTTTATTCTATTATTAAAATGAAATATATTCATGCTTTTCATCAGAAAAAATTGAATTATCTTTTCTCTTTCGCTCGGCAATTTCCACATTTTCTAAACAATATGACAATGAAAACTGCTAAGGACATTCAAAACATGAATGTAATTCTTAAATATCCTCACCCATAATCAAAGCAAGTCTTTCTAGATATATTATAAAAGAAATTGACGGTTGTCAGTTTGTAAAAACTTTTCAACACTGTAGAAATTCCAGATATGACTCTGAGCAGGCAAAAATTACGACTTGGAAAGTGATGAATGAGTTGAAAGTGGTCATTCAGTAATTTTCAAAAATAGCGATTCTTTCCAAAATATTAACATTACTTTAAGAAATTCGATAGGCACTTTGTCATTAGCAACCATTTCAGGATCACCAAAATACGATGTAAAAAAAACTAAGAAAACTGTTCTCGATTTAGTGAAAACTAATGTCTTTCCTTACCTAATTTTTCAGACTCTTCTTCGAGAAGAGGACTTAATGTACGGTCATAAACTCGCCGAGCTCTTTAACATTTGTTTTGGCAATTCGACGAGAACCGTTTATCTGCCGAATGAACTGTGTATTTTGTGCATATTGGCAGTTTGCGTGCATTGAGTGGCGTGTGTGCGCGCGCCGGCGACGCCGCGCCGTCGCCCTGGCTCACCTCGCTTGAGCTTCTCGAGCGGCTCGTGGTGCAGCACGGTGGTGGGCGCGCACGACACGTGCGGGTGGTGGTGCCCCACGGAGTCCGGGTGGACGGCGCCCACGTGGTGGTGGTTGAGGCCGAGCACGGAGCCCGCGGCGGCGGCGGCCGCGGCGGCGGCGCCGGCCTCGTGGTGGTGGTGGTGATGGTGCGCGGCGGCGTGGTGCTGGCCCGCGGCGGACGCGTCTCCGCCGCCCGCGCCGCCGCCGCTGCCGCCGCCGCCCCCGCCGCCACCGCCGCCGCCGCCTCCGCCCCCCGAGCCGCCGCCGCCGCTGCTACCGCCGCCGCCGGCGTTGGCGGCGGCCACGGCCGCCGCGGCCGACGTGGCCACGCCCGACACCAGGTCCTGCAGGCAGAGGCCCGGGTCCGACAGGGCCTCCATGCGCTCCATCATGCCGACCAGGCGGCCGGTGGCGTAGGGGTCCCCCGTCGTGCGGCCGGGAGCTAGCGCCTGCGAGAGGCCTCGGGGGCCTCCTTGGCTGCGGGCGCGGGCGGGGGCGCGGGCGGGGGCGCGGGCGGCGGGGGCGCTGCGGCGGACGCGCGCGCCCTCCACATACGCCGGGGGGCCGCTGCTCGACGCCTGCTCACGCGGCGCTCACTCGCGGGCACTCGGCGGCGACGCACTGGCGGCACTTATCGCGCCGGCAATTAGTCGTCGGCGCGTCCAATGCTGACAGCGGCACGCCCACCACCTGCGTCACACGCGCGCCGCGCGGCGCCTGTAGCGATGGCACGCGGCAGCGCGCTACAAATCTCGGTTAAAAATCACTCGAGCCCAGCGGTGTAAAAATCCACTTACACGTCTAGCGTTTAGACCACAATACTGTTATGGTTGAGCTTATACAAGTTAAAACCTTGGAGATAAAAAAAAGAGCTTAAAAAGGGCTTTTTGTGGGTTAGCGCCTAAAGCTGGGCCGCACGCCCTCTAAGCCCGTTGCGGACGTCGGATGGAGCTATAGTGCACTAGCGCACGGAGCTTTAGGCCCGGAAGCCCGCTAAAGCCCATAAGAGAAGCGAGGTTTCGAGCCAATAAGCTCTCGGCGCGCGCCCTCGCCCCCCTCTCCCCGGCCCGGGGACGCCCCCACCGCGCACGTGATTTTTTGCGCCAGTGTATGTGGCCGGCGGCGGCGACGTTGGCGGTGGCGGCGGCGGCGGCGGGGGCGCCCGCGTCTGCGACCGCCGCCGCCGCCGCCGCCTCCACCGCCGCCCCGGGTAGGTGTCCCGGTCACCGGGATGATAATCCAATAAGCCTTGCGGCCCGGATTAAGGAGATTGCGATTGTCTTTAGCGCGGAGCCTTGGGCCAACAACAGGCGCCGCGGCGGCGCGCCGAGGCGCTCGCAGTCGCCGCACTGACCTGCACAGGAGGAGGCGCGGGCGGGCGGGCGCTCCGCCGCGCGGGACACGCCTCCGTGCTGCTCGTCCCTCGGTGAGTCGCGCGCGCTTCCCGCTGCACGCTTCCAGTCACGCACGTGTTCCGTCTCCACTCGTCGCCGGCACTCGCGCAATCCACAAACGGCGCACTCACTCCTCGGAGGCGGATACTCGCGGCGGCCGCTAATGGAGTCGATTAGCAGCCTCGGCGCGCGCTGATCGTCCCTCTATCGGCGTTGTATTTTTCCCCTTCGCGGCGGCGCCTCCGGTAATCTCGGCAAAGTCCTCGCGGGGTGCCCCTTATCCTGGCGAGGCCCGCGGTTTTTAGTCTCTATTACAAAAATCCCCGGGATCGAGCGCTGGGCGCCGGCGGCGGGCGCGGTCGTGCGGCGTGTGCGCGGGCGGCGGCGGCGGAGGCGGCCCGCGGCGGCGGGCAGTACGTCAGCCCGCGAGCTACTACTACCACCACGACGGAGCGCGGGCCGTCGGCAGCGGCGGCGGCGGCGGAGGCGGCGTTATCGCGAGCCGCAAGCCCACGGTGCTGCACCTAATCTCGGCGACTTCCCAACGCGATTTAAACGTTAAGACCCGAGCTCTATATATCATCCCTCGCAAAAGTCTGACCTAGCCCTAGCGCGTTGGGGGCTACCGCGCGGTTAGTGAGAGGGTTTCTCTATATAACCCCCTCCCCGCGGCCGCCGGCCCCCCCTCCGCCGGCCAGGCGTCGCGCGCGGCGCCGCCAGTGGCAGGGCGCGCGGCCGCCCCTCCCCGCCGCCGCGCGCCGCCCCCACCGCGCCGCCGCCGTCCAGGAGGGGGCGCCGCGCGCGCGCACGAGCCCGCGCCGCGCCGCCGCCCCCGCCCCGCCCCCGCCGGCGCCCCGCGTGAGGGGAGGGGCCAGCGCGCGCCGCGGGGCGCCGCGGGGAGGGGCGCCGGGGACGCCGGCGCGCGCTCCCAAGAAGTCTTTTTCTGGCATTCTTTCCGCCTGGACGTGCGCTGGGCGAGCGGCGAAAAAAGATCGGCCTGCGGGCGCACCGTCTGGCGATTGCACCCTGCACCTTCTCGGCGAGTGCCCGCCCGCGCAGGAACTTCCCTGGCGAGTGCACGTGTGGCGGGAGACGGCGGCGTCTTGGAAGGAAGGAGCCGGGCGCGTCGCCCCAGACGCCGCCGCCGCCGCCGCGTCGGCCGCCGCGCCCCCGCGCCCCGCGCGCCGCCCCCGCCCCCGCGGCCTATGGCGCGCGCTGGGGGCGGGGCCTCGGCCGCGGCCAACATGGCGTCGCGGCGCCGCGCCGCGCCGGGCCCCGCGCCGTCAGTCGCGGCCGCGCCGCGCCGGCCCGGCCCTTGCCTTTTGCCCGGCCGCTCTTTTCCACGCCGCTTTTTTTGCTCCGGCGGCCGGCGCCGCCCCGGCAGGTGAGGAGGCATTCGGCGCGCCGACTTTTCGGGCGCGCTGGCCCTCCGCCGTCTCGGCCATAGAGGGCGGCTCCGTGCGCCAGGGGTGTACACTAAGCGCCATCGCGAACGCCGCCTCCGCAAACCTGTTTACGTCTGAGCGCCCGCGATGACACGTGGTCGACGCTGCGTGGGAGCGTGATGACGAACGACGCATGTGTATCTTGGTGTGTTTACATCTCTGGTTTGCTTCCTTTTTCGTGTGTCTCCTTCTGATTCGCTGGTGGTTGCTAATCAATAATTGAAATGGACGTTTTCCCAGGCGCGTTTCAATGCGAAATGTGGAACCATGTGTGACATCCTTTCTAATTAGGACGTTTTATTTTAATTTCTTTTTATAGTCGGTTTGTTTTCCTATGCAGAATATTTTTGTGTGGAATGAATTCTATTGAGATGTTCAACTCTTTCATTTGTCGGTAGAATTGAAATGTCCCCAATATTTTAATTATCTTTTATCATTGATGGAGTACCTATAAGAAGTTAATTATTCATCTATCCGTGCTCATGAAATGAAACATATTTCTTCAATTTTCCGTAAATGAAATGTAGAATAATATTTTGATTTCATATTTTCAGTAACGCTTAAGTCGGTAATCTTGTCAAATGCCCAATAATTCTTTCAAGTGCAAGTGCTATATTACCGTCATCAAGAAAAATAAATTTTAACACGCTGCTTCTTGTTTGTATATTGATCACTGAATTGCCGGAATAATCACTCCAATTTAGTTATTATTTTAAATGTAGTATATTTTAAAATTTTTCAATTATTGAACTCTTACATTCATACTCTTGTATGTCCGTGAGTGTTAATTTGGTGATATCATTGTTGACTACATTTTTCTTGAAACAAAAATTATTCTTTTAATAGAAATACTAAAACATGCCTTTAAAAGTGTCATTTAATTTCACAGCTTATAGTAGTTTTCATTTTGAATATAAATAATGGAAAAACATTTGATTCATTGTTCTTTGAACAATTTGGGTGCTCCAAATTTTCGAAACTCCAATTAATTAAAAAAAATAATGGGGACAAATATATGCTTGTGACTTATAAAACAAAATTATGCTTGTGACTTCTATAATAGGTTAAATGTTAATTCGAATTATGCATCGGAGGTAATATGTTTCCAAATTGACGAATTCTTATAGTAGTTCCTTGTATGTTCAGAAATGTTCATATACTTACCCGATGAGGTTTTTTATTCATGCTGTACTTTCCTTTAATATAATTCCAATTTTGTTTTCAATTTGGCTTGATTTTCAAGATGCATCAGATGGTTCGCACCTATTTCATATCACAAAACTATGCGACCTGGCGCCTTGTGCTAGAGAAGTCGTTTGCAGCATTATTACACTGAGATGAATATTGCTAGATTATCTTCAAGTCGTTTGGGGATAATTATATAACATTATTTTTATTAATGCATGATTGAAAAATTATTTTAAAATGTTACATTTAATTGAAATGCTAAATTTTCTATTTTTCTGAGAGAGGATTCTTTTTTGACATTTTTATTCTTCAATGACGATTTGAGATAAAACGTTAGCACTTTAAAGTAATCTTTTGTTTGGCTTCTTATATGTTTAAAATGGACAAGAGACAAGAACATTAATTGAAAATATACGAAATTGATACTTAATTGACCTTTTCTTTATTTGAATGAGCTATAGCTCCCCCTATACTTCTTGTTTATTTCGTTCGCATGAACTCGTTGCCGTGAGAGCGCGTGAATTATTTACAAATAAATTATACAAATATTAACAGTTGCTTATTTCTCTTTCTAACAGAAATATGATTTGAAAATTATCACATTAGTTTCATTTACTGGATTTTTCAGATGTAAATCTCATGTTTTCTGCCCCATTTCTATCAACAAAAATATTCCCTCCTCGGTTTTTCGCCAATGTAAATGTTTCATTGTCGGGATTCAGAATTTTGGTCTCCTGATTTGTTAAAATTTTTATAAAATTCTCATTTTTGTGATACATAAAAGAACCGAGAAAACGTTTCTGTTTTAAATGCAATAAACTCTGAATTTTGAGAAACTATTGTTCCGGTGTTTCATAATTCAATAAAGTCGTAGCAGTTATGTAAACATACAACAAACAAATTGAACGAAATTGGTAGGAAAAGTCCACAAAGTTCATTTTAGAACATTCATCGAGGATTGAAAATTTAAAAGCAAAAAAGTATCAATCATTATATCTTTAATCATCCCACCCCTATGTTTCCCTTTCCGCTAATGAGCAAACGCGCCGGTCCACAGAGGGCGGCAGGCGCAGATTGCGGAAAATGACGGCGTGGGCGGCGTGGGCGGCGTGGGCGGGTGCCCCAGCGGACGCGGAGCGAGCGCCGCTTGTCTTTTAATAAAAACGCAATTTCGGGGGCGCGCGGGCGGGCGCGGCCGACGCCCAGTCGCGTTAATCTGGAGCTGAGCGAGCTGTCCCCGCGGCGGGAGGCCGCAGTTTTATCGGCCCGGCGTCGCGTGTTTGCGGCAGCGGCGACCGAAGCCGCGACCCGCGGGCGGCCCCGCCCCGCCCCCCGCCCCGCCCACGCCACGCCCGCCGCTGTAAACTATTCATCGCGACGGTATTTTTAAGCGTTAATAGGGCCCGCTACCGCCGTTCGCGGTCAATATCCGGCCACGATATTACTCGCCCGCTCCGCTTTGCCGTGCGCGGCCCGCTGCGCTGTTGTCGCTGACTGCGCCGGGCTTGTTGTTGCCGGCGCTGTTGTTCTGGCGTGACGGATGGGCGACGGGCGCGCCGGCGGGCGGGCGGGCGGGGGCGGGGGCAGGGGCCTCGCGAGAGGCGTTGGGGCTGTTGGCTCGTTGCAGGCGGCGCGCGCGTTGCAAAAATGATGTTTCGTGACGTGCATTGAGTCGCGGTTGTTGTTTTTTTGTGCGGGCGTTTTATGACGTGTGGTGCATTTTTTCGAGTTGATTTATTTCGCTGTTAAACGTCTCTGTCTGCGCTGGGATGAGAGGAAATTGTTGGCGGTGAAGTGTGTGTTTATCGCGCGATGCATTTTTCAGATTATTGCGCGTTTTTCTGCACGTTTTGGGGTTGTTTGCGAATATGCCTTACCTCGGTAAATAGTAAGATTTATGAATTGTAATTGAATGTGATGTAGAAGTGGACATATTTCTCAATGGGTCCGATATCTACTAAAGCTACTAAAAAAAGAAAAATAAATAATTGAAGGAGAGAAAACTATCCATATGAAAACTGATAAATACACATGAAAATTTAATTTGATAAAATGAAGAAATAAGTGAAGCTTTTATCCCTCTCATTAATCACAAATTTGGTCTATAACTGTTCTTTCAGAGTAAACACACAATACATTTAAAAGAGATGCTATATTTGTTTATTTTTTATTTACGTAAATAATGAAAAAAAGTAGAATTTTATTATTACTATTTTATTTTTAAATTATGTTTGTACTAGCTGTACTAGGTGTAACGTATACAGATTTAATGAAATTATTATTTTAACCCTTGAACCGTAGGTAGACTATATTAAAATACATATCTTGTGAGACAAAATTCATACAAAGTAACATACACTCACACTATATACAGACATTCCATGGTAGGTGTGTTTATTTTATTTAATAATAACTGATTATTTATTTGAGAACATTCAAATTCATTTCCCATCACTTTCAATATCGTGTACAGTTTTAAAATTCTCTGTATACTTTAAAATTTCTTTCGTATCCCCAAGAATCCGTTTTATTACTAAAAATATCGTAATTAATTTCTTTGTTTTAATGTCCCTTACAGGGGATTCTATTCACGTAATGAAATTTCAAATACTGACAAAAAAGAGTTAGTTCACCAGATTCGAATCAATTCACTTTAATTTCATTCTGGTGCAGACATCCTATGCGTACTATTCCGTTCTTGCACCAGCTGATGCCACGACGCTCGCATGTGGAGTATTGTATTGTAGTATTGCTGAAATCGTGATTTTCATTCGCGTGCATTGGAATCGTAATGTTTGCATTGGATTTCAAGAATTTCTCGTTTCATTTCGATATCACGTTTCATTTTTAATCAATGTTTCCCAGCGGCTTCCTGTTCGAAGTCTCTCATTTGAATAATTAGTCATTTGAAGAAGTTTCTGCATCGCTGATATCTCCCAGACCAGTAATGAGCCATTTTAATTGGTAGCCTACGAACGCAATCAAATCCATCTTTTTTCCATTTCAGGAAGATTAAAAACTTCCGTTCCACCACAGATTTTCAATATTCAAACTTTTTACATTGAAAGATATTTTTCGGAACGGAGTTCGCAAAACTTTCTTCTGAAAGGGGATGATGAATCACTTAAAAATGAAAGATATTGCTTCATTGTGATTGGAGGAAATATTAAATTGGAAGAAAATTCGGATAAATGAGATGAAACTAATGTGAAGTAACATTCACAAACGTTTTTCCCTGTACTTCCAACGAAGCTTTTCAATGCTTCTACGAAAATTCATGGTTTGAGAATGTTAGTCACGACTTTTTCAAAGAGATCCAATGATATCGACTTATACTACGCAACTAGATTTATATATTTATAAATGAGTTTAATACACTTTAAATATAAATAAATATTTTATTAAAAGCACATATTCCTTCTGTTAATGTTGCTGCATAAGAATATCAGGGAAGTATATATCCTTTGTATTTTAATAGAATCAGAGTGAATAGTTTTGAGTTCTTAAAAAGTTCTTAAACAAACCATGGAGTACAACGTTCCCCAAAATCTTACTTATGCGAAATAAAATTATATAACAGAAATGTATTTTCTACGAATTTTACCTTTTTTCTAAGTATAATTATACTAGTAATTTGTTTATGGTCGAACACGGTAGATCATTTATGGGACTTTTCCAGAAGTAAGGAAAAAAACTAAATTTTACTCAGTTTTTTTACCAATATCTTCTTAATGCTAATCTCTTGTTAGTAACCTTAGATGTTTACCAAATTGTTTGAAGTCTCAAATTTGGTCTGTCCTAATCCATTAATCACAACTCTCCACCGCATGCACTTAAGTTTCAGAGTGATTTTAGTGTTTTGTGCTAAACAAACTTGGAAATGGACCACTTCCTTCCGTTTTATAAACTGGTAGCAATTATATTTAATTTAGGAGTCGTGTGACACAAGGACTGACAAAAACTGAGACAAAAACATAAATATATAACGTTTAATGAAGAAACAGTATGATATTTGTTTATGATTGTAGTTTTTGAAGCTCTTTAAAAATAGTGTAAGTATTATTCATAAATTAAATTATTTGAATAATTAATAATAAAATAATAGAATAATAATAATAACAATATTAATAAAATAATGATGCTTATAAAAATAGAAATAAAAATAAAACAGAGACCAAATTTACCCGTGGTTGCTGCAAAGGTAATGAATTTCCAATACATTTCCTCTCTTTACTGTAGTACAGGGAGGAAAAGCATTAGAATCGCCTCAACAATATGATCTCAAATGTTTCGTAGTAAAGTCCGCGTTTAAAGCTCCCATGAGCTGCACACAAGTCAGAAACAAAGTCTATTAGTCCTGTTCTAATTATTATTGTGTGTTGTGCAGGTGGAGAGCTGATATATGTAATTTTGTAGAAGAAAAACGTGATGACTGGCTGGATGGATCTTGGTAGTGGTGGATTTACCGTTAAGAAAAATGAGCTACAGTTTGAGGTCTCAGAGACTTAGAGACCTGAAAAATTATTAAACAAAATTGAAAATTTGTTAATAAAATATGAAAATATACTTAAACAAATGTATATTTAGTTCCAGTAAAGAAATAAAAATTAAATAAATTGGATAAACACGCTGTTAGAGTTAAAAACAGATTTATTCTGAGACCGAGGTTCCCATTCTCGTTTATTACGTTTTGAACAAGCCGAGTGCATGCCAAAATCCGTCAGTGTTTTGATTAGTTGATGAAAATGGTCTCTTTTCGTAAACCTGACGTTTGGCATATTCGAGCACAAACGTTGAGTTTTGAGGGACACTTTCAGATTACACATCAATTTTTTTTTAACTTTAATAATTAGAAGTTGTATAGATAAAATATCATTTAGTAAATTTGAAAGGGTTAATAACTAGTATCGAACTACTATGAGACTAAACAAATTCAATTCACTAACAATATTGTTCAGTGAAAATGATAAGCTTTGAAGTTCTATTTTTTCCACGATACTATTTTTCTCATTCAACATTCAACATGTTGCGACAATTTTTTCAATCTTGGTGTGTCCCTGAGCTTATTATACTGCTAACAAAAATGTTGACACCCCAGAGAAACAATAGCTGAAATGTCACTTTTGTTGTGTTTATACCAGTCCAAAACTTCAAACAATTATTTTCTCGAAAGAAATATTTGCTTAGTTTGCCCTTTTTGATTTTGGGAACAAAAAATCTCATAAACGCCATTTTAGTCCGTTTTTATTAATGATTAATATAGTGTTGAGTTATATCGCAGCTAATTTGGCATATAGATATAGACGATTGTTATTAATTTTTAAGTTTACAATTTGAATACAATTCTTAGCAGCTTTAATTGTTTAATTTTGAGTAAAAAAGTCTACAACTTCAAAATGTTTGGGGTACTTCACATAAGCCCCTGTGACAAATTTTTCTGGAAAATTGCTGCAATTTTTTAAAAATTTTTGCTGAAATATAGTACATTTATAAGTGTGATTTAGGTCCGATCTTCATTAAAACCTCTAATATTTAGAAAATTACAAAAATCGTTATAATTAAAACAAAGTTTTTCAATTAGAAAGAAGTTCCAGCTATGTCGTCAACCAAATATCCTGATTTTTGCTTTAAATGAAAGGGAATGGGCCTCGGATATTTTATCGCTTTCTAATATTAACTGTTTTGTTTAATGAATACAACTTAAATAATATCTTGAAATTAACGAAATGAAGGCTTATCAGTCGTCACTTGTTCATCATTTCCTTTTTGTGAATTGGAAACGATCTATTGAAAGCATTCCACATTTCGTCTTCACCAAACACAAGGTTTTTGTTAGCGTACCGAAAAAAGCGAGTTTTCTTAAGTTTGAATAGCGTTTTTAAATGCAAAGATTAGTGAGTTAATATACATGTAATGACCAACAATTTTCTGACTTGTGTATTCTTTCACAAAAAATAATTTCAGCAGTTATAATTAAATGTGATGCATTACGCTTTAAAGTTAATGTGGACAAGAGAATGTCTTGGCCAGAGTGCCTTACATCAAACTTGTAAAATATCTTTTTAAATATAACACATTTAGGTAAATCGGGAGAACAGCTGATCCTTCTGTCCCTGTAGATATTCAAGATGTCGAAGATTTCATCACTACAGAGATTAATTTTTTTAGAAGGAAAACACTCGCTAAAAAATTAAAATTACTCTTCATAACCTTGTGTTCCTCAATTTCCGGAGTTAAGTTGTGTATCTTTGGTCAGTTACAACTGAAACAGTATATAATTTGATGCATTTGACCCGTAAGAAATGAATCTGATATCATTTATATCTTATGTGAGTTTCGAATCCATAGCCATCGTGCCCATGTACTTTGCCTCGCATGCCTCAAGCCTCTGCCTCATGTGACCAAATCAATTGATTCTACTAGTTGTGTGTAAAGACTTTGAATAAAAAAATGATATAAGCAATAATACAACTGAAAATGAACTTTTATGCATGTGAGGCATTTAATGTGTTTTGTGAGATTGAATCTCTGAATCTCAATAACGTTGACACCATTCATTCCATTGCAAAAAATCAAACAAAATCACATTAGCAACAAAATCTTTCATATCGTACAAAGTAATGGAGTAATTTCTCAAAATTAACTAACTCTACAGAAATAAATGTAGTACATAATATTTATAGCACGAATGAGTTAACACAAAAGCTTGGTTTACTTTCAACTAATATTTATATTCAAGAAATTGTGTTTTTATCAAATCATTATAATTTTTTTAATATCATTTATGCGGATCCATAATAGTAGAATAGAAATATGACATTAAGAATTTTACGGAACAGAGAAACATGGTTCCATATGCATGAAATACATGAAATTTACAATCCATCTATATAACATTTTCGGCGTGTATCCTTGCTGCACGAAATTTTAAGAGAAGTCCCAACATTCTCAGCCATTTTTCAAACATATTGAGTGTGACTTGGACATTTTCTGCATTACTTTATCCAATTGTAGATTTTTAAATCATGCCATAAGCTATTTAAAAAAAAAAAATTGAGTACTTGTTGAGTTGTCACTGAGGAGAAAAAAATTCGGTATGCTACTTATTCTTACTAACTTATATTATCAATAATTTAGAAAAATTAATAATACTTCAAAATAAAAGTAAAAAGGTCAATAACACAATTTATATACATATGTACTTGGCAATAGACTTTGAAAGTTTTGTAGATTTTTTCGGTAGTTTTGTAATACTTTTGCGGCTCAGAATGTAACCTACTCACAAAGACACTAATCAAATGAAAAAAAAATTGCATGTATATTGAAAAATATTTATGTTTTTTGAAAAATAATAATCCGCTATAAATCTAACCATTGATCAAAATTATTTCTAATGCTCATGTACTTTTTGCACTTCCCTCTTAGCACTTCTTGTTTTATTCTTATGTGGAAGTTTATTCCAAGTTATGTGGAAATAAACTGTCGAAGACATAATTACGGGAGTGTTTCAGTTTCTCAAATAAACTTTAGCTCAGCAAAAATCGTAAGCGATCGTAGATTATTTATAATTTAATTTCGAGCCATGGGTTGAAAATAAGCTCCCAATTCTTAATAATCTCTGGAAATAATTAATAGTCGTCAATTTTCGATTTATTTTGTAAAATCAAAACTACGAAACAATTCCATAACACGGGAATACAATCTTCATAAGCCTGGAGAAGTTGTGTAGTTATTAATACCGCTCAGGTATGAAATGATTGTATCTCGAGCCTTGTAATCAATAAAGTTCCGCGTGTCTCTTCATTCCACCATTCAACTAAGAGACCTCCGGATGAATCCCCACAAGCCGACATACATCTCCTGCACCGCCAGCTCTTACTCCGAAACCCCGTTAATTACCCTCCCCGCACCGGGGGCCTCGCGTGCTGCAGCCTCGCCCTACCCGTCGCGCCGCGCCGCGCCGCCCCGCGCCGGCATCTGTTTGGCCTCTACGCACCGACCCCACGCAGACCGCCATCTTGACAGCGCACGCAGTAAATCTGTCAGTTGATTATCGGGCCCGTTGACATTCGCAGGTAAAGAGGCCCGTAATACGCCGACAAGCTAAAACCATTTATCACCGGGTCTACCTTAACCGGATGACAAACAGGATAAGTCAGGCCTCGGCTTCGGCACGCCGCCGCCGCCGCCACCGCTGCATCGCGGAGCCTCGGCCGCACTAACTCACAACACGCGTGCTTGCACACACACGCACATCTAGACGCGTGCTGTGCTGCTGCTCACAAGCGAGTGACGTGGTCGTGCTGTGGAATTTGGGATGAGGCAGAGAGCTTGGGTAGTTTATAAACGTTTCAGATATCCCCTGTACATTTCTGTTAAAAGGGTCGAGCTACTAGATACGCATTCCTTTAGGCGTTATTCAGCAACCTCTATCACAAAAAAATATTTTATTTTTTACTTATACGCTATAGCTCGTTGTTGCCTTCTGTACTGATCTCGACATACACTGCATAATTTACCTGGATCAAAAGGTTCATGTTTACCACGGAAATACGAAAACAATTGAATGATACTACACGTTCTCTTGTGGAGGAATTTACGAGAGGGAAATATGTAAAGACAAACCGAGTCAAGTTAATATTTAGTTAAGTAGTAAATAAGTCAATGTGAATCAGTAAAATTAGGTAAAAAAATAAAATTATGTATGTAACAAGGACATTAATTGGTTCTAATAATCTAACTGGTGCATAAATTACTATTTTTTACCGTTTATAACATCACAATACAGTTTGGGGCACTAGATAGGTGTCAAAGAGAGTACAAAAGTAACAAAGTACTTGACTGACTTCCAACACTTCCGACAAGACCATATTTTAGGAAACTATTACTTTTTACTGGATGGAACTTTGAAATCTTTTACTTTATTAGAATCGTTTTGAAAATTGGACTATGAATTCAACTATACTTGCGTAGCTTTGTTTGAACGCGTACTTCAAACATTCTTACGCGAAACATTAAGGCTTCCAGCATTCGTGGAGTAGCGAGCTACTGCTCCCTCATTTCTGAGCAGCTGATATGCGCGGCGAATGTTCGCTTCCTTTGATGACTCCAAAAAGCCGACACACGGTGGATAGGGCTAGCACTGAATGTTCGTCGCTCCGCATTAAGGCGGCTCTACTCATTCGTTATTCGGTGAGCAGCGACCAACCGCTCGCCGAATACCGAGTAGTGTGGATGAGTTGCTTGCTATTCGTCGAGTGACGAACATTCGGTGCTCGCCCTACCCACCGCGTGTCGGTTTTTAGGGCCTATTAAAGGAAGCGAACATTCGCCGAACACGTCAGCTGTTGGGGATTGGGCGAGCGGTAGGTCGCCATTCGACGAATACCGAATGTGTGGTGCCACCTTAACGGCAATAACAAGCAACTATCCACTCTACTGGGAATTCGGGACGTTTGCGACTTGCCGAATTCCGAATGTGTGGAGCCGCCTTCTCGCTTCTTCGCGCAGCATTCGGCAGTCGAGTCCTACTTCAGGGCCGGCGGGACGCCTCGCAGACAATCCGCCCGAACAGTGTCTTCACTTCTGACGACGCTCTCTACAGTGCGCCCACAGCTAACGTGTTGCAAATCAAACAAGCACTTAATGGTGTGAGCCTCTGCGTCGCCTAAAGAATGCTGAACATTCTTATTTCGTTGTCTTAAATTGTAGTACAAAAATATTTGGGATCCCAGTAGTTATTGAGTCACACCTCTAAGAGGACACATCAGCTAAGCATATCCCAGAAATTGATGGAGGTTATCTGAAAAGTTTTCATTCTATACACAATGGGATATATCACGTCTCAAAATTCCGCAGTAGGGGCATGCCATTCAGTGTCAGATGTGCGTGCACACATGGGCCATGGGATAGCCTTTTGAGCCTGTTTATAAATGTAGTATCACTTAGGAGAACATTGTGTGGAAGTTCAGAGGAAAATTTTATACTTTCTATTTGTTTTTTGCCTTTTCCTTTTGTAAATTGTTTGTACTTTTCTTTCATTTAATAATATACTATGAAAACTCATTGTTTTAAATTTATAGTAACATTACTCATTTCTTCGAGCAGCTTCTTGATGAATAACCTCTACATTTCATTTAATTTTTACACACAACGGTGAATGTTAAATGCATACAAACTGCGTTAAGTAGATTTTAGTTCATAAATTTTTCATTTGGGGATTGAAATTAATATTACACAGAATTATTTTTCTATGAAACTAAATAAGCACATTTTCCCCATTCTGATTTCACCACTGATTACGATGTTACTGCAGTTGTTCTCTAAGCAAATGGATAGCGGCTATAATGTGCGTTTTTCGTTTAAAATGTGTATACTCACATTAATCAAAAAGAATAATATTCATTACATATTATGAATAAATATAAATTAAAAGACAGAACATTGTATTCTTAACTCTGCCAAACTTTATTTCAGACTGTTACCTACACAAGCAACCCTGAATTCTGCTCTGTATTCTGTGAGACAAATAGTACCAAACGAGAAAAGAAAAGAAAAAGAAAAAAACTGTTTCTGCAAGTTATTGAAGTTGCATATTATTTGTACCCCCGTAAATTGCATCACAGAAAGAGACTCAGTGCTGCGACAGACATTACTGTTTTAATGTCATGTTCACAAACGTAACACAATATTTGTTTCATGCCATCAAATGTGCGACCGCGACCACACACACACACACACACACACACACACACGCGCGCGCGCGCACGCGCACGCGCACACGCACACGCACACGCACACACACACGCACACGCACACGCACACACACCAAAAATGTTGGCTGCAATTCACCGAAGCTGCTTATGTAAAAGTAATCTTCCTGGGAATAGATATTTGATACCCTAGTAAGATATATATTATGCATTTTGGTTATTATTCATTATTATTCGTCTTGCATTAAACCTAAGAAAGTAGGAAATGGAAAATTATTGTATCATTGTACGTAAATGTAAATATTCTTGCGAAAAGCACTGGATTATTTCTTGCAGCCTTGTAGAAACTTTAACAACCACAATTCATGTATATAATAATGAAGTACCAATTCCCCAGATTACATACTTATGTCTATATATTACAATTTTAAAATCCATTCAACGTATTTCCAATTGTTTATTCAACAGTTAATATACCCGAAGAACGAAATTAACGATTTAGAGTGCAATTCACCGCCAGCATTTAATAATTATTGGTATATTTAATTGGGCTGCTTCTGGTTAAAATTTTTTAACT
>BLKR01001793.1:0-223083 GCA_011170035.1 Teleogryllus occipitalis
AGTGTAGATGTGAACTTGATGGACTGCCCCTGCAAATGCAGAGGTGGGAGGACAGTCTGAAGCAGAGTCACATATATATGACTCTGCTTCAGACTTGTATATATAAAACTAGTGGTGCAACAGAATGGCACTTAGCCTAGTAAATCTTTCTAATTTCTTTGGTGTGGACTGGCTTATCGATCTTGCCCCATCCTCTTGCCAGCTGCTATCACCGGCCAAAGTACATTTTTTTGACATTTTCTCAACCTTTCGGTTTCCATTAGTAGAACCGAAATATTACTTTAAGAATATTAAAGTAAAACCTCGTTCAAAATAACAATTTTCATTGAAAAATTTAGAACAGTTTTTAAGAAAATGACGTTTAAGCTGTAAATGCGAAATTTGAAGCTCTTTTTCACAGGAATCTATTGAATATTTTTAAAACTTCATTTGAAGTCATTTGAAGCACATTTACTAACAAATTCAATAATGTATACATATCGATGGAAATGTGCGTATTAACGGCGTGAGAGGTATTTCAAAACAATACATTTGTGTAATTTTTGAACAACAAAAGAATACACCAAAATGAACTTTACGTCATATTGAACAGTGCAATTAGCACAATCCTTTGGAAAAGAGTGAAGAAAAAAATTGGAGGCATTTTTGAAAAAATGCCGTTTGAGTATTTCTGAAAATGCGGAATTTTGAGCTTATTTTCACAGAATACCGTTGAGTTTTCGAGAAACTTTATGTGATGTTATTTAAAACACATAAATACTCATAAATAGAATGATGTGAAGAAATTGCCTCTAACGTAAACATTACCGACGTGAGAGATAAGTAAACAAAATATATTTTTATAAGTTTTGAAAAAACAAAAGAATAGAGCAATATGGCGTTCATGTCATCGTAAAGGGTACATCGGCACAACCTCCACCAAAACTTTAAAGAAAAAATGTGGAGCCTTGTTTGAGAAAATCTTGTTATTTTTAATTGCAAATATTTCACGCCATATTGCACGAAAACTACTAAAATTTGAAAAAAATGTACATGACCTTAATGAAAGAATTAATTATGGACAAGAAATAACATTTAAAGGAAAAATCTGTCTTCAATTTTGTGGCTGTAAGAAGACGCCGAAAAAAATTCAAACTTTTGCAATTTTCGAAAATTCAGAGTTAACCGTGAAAATAGGACCTATGCCACCATTATAAGCGTATTTTACTCTATTCTTACAATAAATTGAAAGAAAAAAATGAAGCCGTTTTTGAGATCGTAGTCACGTAGAATGTTTATACAGGAAGGAGCGGTGTTCCTTCCCCGCTGGATGGTGAGACCCGCACCATATTCGTCGTCTTGCGGGAGATTTCCGCCTCCAAGAATTTCTCCCAGCGAGCCACCGCCTCAACCAAACTAACTTCTTAAGCTCCAGATTTGTGTGGTAGTGTTGTGCACGTAAGTGTGCTGATAGCAGTTACCAAAAAAAAAAAAAAACAACTACTGATTGGAAGAGCCGTCCACTAGAACTAGACACGTTTGAATTCGACCTAGCTCTTTAGCAAGTGTCGAATATCCGCCACCGTCTGGACTCGAATCCCAGAACCTCCTAGGCCGAGTCGCTGAACAAAGAGTGACAAAGCTGACTCTGACTCACAGGTGGTTGGGGGAGGAATGAGGAGGAAGGTGAGGAGGAGAGGGAAAGAAAGATAGGAAAGAGGGTGGATTAACAGGAGAAAACCACGGCAGAAGCGTTATCGAAACAAAAGGACAGTATGAGGAAACGTGAAGAGCGGTGGCGGTCTGCGGGGACGTAATGTGACTCATTCTCAGGCAAGCCAAATCCGACGGTTCTAAAACCGTGGCGGCTGCTACCTTCTTTATTATTCGCACAATGAAATGCGATACCTCTACTACTGGCTTATTGTCAAGCCTAGCTTCCCTGTAAATTGGCCGCATAAGGGCAAAAACAAGGAAGCCTGGCTTGACGAGTCTCTCCCGCGCCAGTTGTAAATCTAGCATGTGAAACCTTCTTCTTCTTCTTCTTCTTCTTCTTCTTCTTCTTCTTCTTCTTCTTCTTCTTCTTCACTTCAAGGAGTAGGTACATGTGCCTGTTCCGTCTTCACATTATTCTTCCTTCTTTTTACCTTTTCATCATTACCCATGTGAAATCTACCGGTTGTAACTATATTTCTGCTACCTACTTCATTGCCTGCACAACAGTGAATAATGCTGCAACGACAAATGTACAACTGGTAATCTGGTCAGCAATCTGGTGAACCGTGACGTGTCCGGGAGTGCCTAGCACACGTATCTAAGGGAGAAACATAGAGGATATACTGTCTCTCTCTTTCTAAAGACTGCATCTTTTGCCTATGGTAGTAACAGTGAACACAGAGGCGAAGATGGGGATTTAAGGAGGAAGCTATGGGAGAGGCGAAATTCAAGGCGGACTGTGGGCCTTCCACGATGTGAGGCAGAGGCGGATACACAAGTATCAGTGGAGACGTCGGAGTGAAGGCGAAGTCGCCTCCTCCATCCATCTCCGCCTCCCACGTGGCTCTGATCCGCCGCCTGAACCCGTCTGAGATCTCACCGGATCAGGGATCGGCCTCTTTGCTTCATCCTGGGGCCAGAGGTAACGGCTGTGAGACCCTCCGCTGTGCAGCTTTCAACCGCGGAGGCCAATCACAATCAATATCCTCTGATATTTGCTTCATTTCATCGCTTATAGCTCCTATTCCTGGCTGGTTCAAATTGAAGCATTTGTTACGATTATTTTTGTACTTGCTTTTCTCTCATTGTTTCTCTCTGTTTTCCCCAATTGGCACATCCTTTTCTACCTTCTATTGTGAATTAGCATACCTTACACGTATATCGAAATATGGAATAAAAGTATCACTGCACCAGGATATGCGTTTGAATTGCCTTTTAACCTGTTCCCATAAAACCGATGAAGGGTCATAATAAAAATTTAGTTTGGTGTTCATGTTTATTTTTGCTGATTTCAGCAAAATCTACCTACTTCCTACGAAGCAAATTCCTAGTTATATTCTTGCAAATGTGTTCGTACTTTATTTTTCTGTATATAAGAGTTTTGCAGGCAAGAGTTTGATTGGATGTGGAAACTCGGTGTTGTTTCGTTTTTGAGACAGATAGTACTAAGTTGTTAGAGTTTAATTGAAGCAATAATTATTCATGAAAACAATGGTGGGACGGAGAAAAACGTATACTTTAAAACCCATCAGACATTATGACCCTACAATCCTCAAAGAGCGAATATTTAGCGTAAAATAATTTCCTGACGTTTAACCAAGCTTTTTTTCTATCCGGTATGATCTTCCAAAATATATAAAAACAAGGCATAACGTGAATATGTACTTTTAACTTAGTTTATATTATTCAACCTAACTCATCTTACTTAATTCTTTAAGTTTATCTGCATGCCACCTTCATCTCGCCAAATATCCTACTCGTAGAGTCCTTCTGTAACGATGTGACTGAGTGAATGTCAATGCTCCACTTAAAATTTATGTGACATTGCTTGTTTGACTTCAGGATATAATTTTGAATAAGTTCTGTGAATTGTTCAAATCAGGTTTTCAGATATATAATGTTCCCTTGAACTCGTAATTACGAATTCCCCTACTCAAGGGGAGGAGGGAGGCCTCCTAAAATTTGCCGTCTTGTGGTTCAAAATTGACGCCCGTTGAACGATTGTTGGGCAACGATATTTGTGGACGGGAAAGCGAGAAATGGTAAGTGATGATCATCGATAGGTCGGGCATGCAATGCTTGGGTGGGCGGTTTCTCTGAGGAAATATTGGAGGAAGATGTGAATTGAATGTCGTCCTGCAAAATGTGTTTAAAACGTTTTCGCCAGCAGTAAATCAAAATAATATTTATCTTTACCCATTCTGCACTCAGTAAATATAAGATCATTCATTCCATCCAACGAATAATTCTCACAAATAATGTGATAAATTTCAATCCACTCTTTTCATCATTCTATTAAAAAAACAAAAATCATTTATATTTAATATTTTATTTGTAAAAATTCAACACCATTTTGTCATTTTTGGAAATAAAATCCAGTCAAATAATACGTAAAAGCCAAGTAATATCGTGTAGTCTTAATTTTAAAATCAGGAAATGCGGTAAGAGTTCACGAAAACGCCAATCATAGGAACTTAATTCTTCAAACAGATTATATGAAAATATTTTTAACGAATATATGAAAGAAACATAAGTTTTCAATACCATCATCACAATGTAAATCATCTTCTTTCTGATTTGTTTGACACTGCTTTCAATTGACATGTAGAAATGATGATATTGGGCTCATACGCTTATTTCTCATTAAAATGTAGTTTTCTTTAAGGTAAAGACTGATCAGACAATATGGTTATTGCACATTAAATATATTTTCTTAATAAATATATGGTCAGTTTTGAATTGTATTTTTTACAAAACTGTCTGGAATCGTGTTACATTCTTTCGTCACCTCACGAACAAATTTGCTATCAATTGGTGCACAACTCTCAAAATGTCATTTTTTCTAGTTATGCTAGTCTCACACTAAGCCCCGTAATATTCGTATACAAAACAGAAAAGACAGTTTTAGGAACAGCAGACGATGAAGATGACCGATTTTTCTATCATCCTTTTGCGTACGTCACTGTTCCATTGATGTATGTAATTTTTCTTAGCGACTATATATTTTATTCCTTTGACAGCATACAAATTGATGAGTAACATTCAGCGGCAAAGATCAAAATTCCTAGAATGCCGTTACGTAAATCCGTAAATGCCTCCAGCATCCTAAAACGGCCGTTAGCGACGGTCATCCTCCCCTTCCCCCTTCCGGGTCTCGACCGATTTCATGCGTGAGTGGGCACGCGTCCTCCCCCGTCGCGGCGCGGAGAAAAATGAAGGCTACGTCCCTTCGAGGAGAGCAGCCTCTGCACGGAAAAGCCGTCATGCCAGCAGCAGCCTTCTCCAGTTCCGCTATATTTCCACCGCCTCATCCGCCAACTCCTCTCACCTCCACAACCACTACCATCACCACTACTTCTACTACTACAACTTCTTCCTCCTCTACTACTACTACTACTGCTGCTACTACTACTACTACTACTACTACCACTACTACTACTAGTACTACTACTAGTACTACTACTAGTACTAGTACTACTACTAGTACTAGTACTAGTACTAGTACTAGTACTGCTACTAGTACTAGTACTACTACTAGTACTAGTACTACTACTAGTACTACTAGTACTACTAGTAGTACTACTACTAGTAGTACTACTACTAGTACTACTCTAGTACTATTATTACTGCTACTACTACTACATCTATTACTATTACTACCTCTACTACTACTACTACTACAACCACCATCTCCAGTTCCAGATCCTGTCTATCTCCATCTTCAGCTCCGCCTTCGTCTCTATCTGCAACTCCATCTCAGCCCCTTTCTCCGTCTGAGCCTCATACTCCATCTCGGCCTCCTGTTCCACCTCAGCCTCCTGCTCCATGTCAGCTTCCTACTCCATCTCAACTTCGAGTTCCATCTGTCTCCAGCTTCATTTCCTACTCCCTCCACTAACAGATTCTAATTTGAGCTCCATTTCCACTTCCACCACCATCACCATCGCCTCCATCACCACCATCGCAACCGTGGTGGCGCCTGGCGCTATGATCTGTCTCTTGTTGGACCGACTCGTCAGCCCCGAGCGAAGAGCAATTGCTCAGCAGAGGCAGAAGGAAGCTCCATTGGCTTCTACCATGAGCGTACTACCTAGCGTCCGAGGAAGTGCATTTCATGTTTCGAGGAAAATATACACTAAGCCAAGATATACAGGGGGAGTCATTAATCAGAAAAATAGGACATTTCCCTGTTTTAATTCAAGTGTAAATCACTGTTTTCACTGGTTCCTAAACTTTTTTTCGGTTGACCAGAAATCGAAGAGGTTTTACCATGAAGAAATAGTTAAGTCTATGATTGTTGTCAAGATTTTTATTACGATACTGAGTATTACTTGAATGCACTTCACATCATTCAGGATAGACTTTTCCTATTGAATCGTGTGCACGAGTTCTGAACTAGAAGAGGGAGGTTCACATAATGGAATGTAAACCAGAAATACTTTTCAATAAAAGAGCATTTGTAGTCCTACACATCTCATCTCCTTGAGTGGTAACAGGGTAAGGGCCCACAGTTGTGCAATAGAAAATGTAGCAACAAATTAATGTCAATATACATATACAAAATATATATGCATTGAGACATGGGCAATATATTGTTGGCATTAACGTAGAGGGTGTACTCATGTCCATCCAGCCCAGTTCGCAGTTATTTACACCCATAATGTCTTCAATATTCACACCCATGTCCGACTAGATCCTTTCCAGAATGGAGTAATTTTACAAGAGCTCTGTGGAAACGGAACGTGACCTTCTGAAGAGCTGCTTGGCTGAAGCTGCGTGCGAGCCTTGCTCTCTGGCGATCACCCTCAACGCTGGTTTTAGCACAATGGGCGCTTGTGGGAAACACGTGTTCTGCCGAGATCCTTTGAAAAAGGAAACAGGTTTTCTCGCTTTGAAGAACTTAATGGTTTCCCTTTCATGTTCCCTTACTTTCTTCTTTCTTTGAAAGTCTCCTCTTACGTTCTAGTGTCCGAGTTTGCGTGAAGTTCAATTGCTTATAATTACATGTTTCTAAAGTTTTTTTTGTAGTTGATTAGACCCGTAGAGTATTCTAATTGCTCAGTGCTTTGTGCATCTTATCAGATAATGAGACAATTTTAGAGAACGCCTGTAATACTCGGAGTCGTACTTGGATGCTAAAAAGCATCCAGTACGAAACGAATTTTGGACACAATAAATGGAGGATCAATTCATTGTAAAGAAAAATGGAGAGAGCATCTTATGCTTACTAAGAAGTTTCCTGGGCAACCAAGGAAAATAATCCACTGGGAAAAAGAAGTGTGATAGGAAAACCGAAGAAGAAATGAGCTTAAAATAGCATAGACCTGATCATCTCATGATATAAGCAGGAAAAATGTGAATACGAAAAATGTATTATTGTCGTCTTGGGCACATACATTTTATTTTCATTCTAAGGAAGTTCTCTCACTGAGATTCAATTAAATACGTAAATGTTCGTCTAGAAAACTTTTACAAGAAAGAAAAAATTTTAGTTAAAGAACTGTAGTAGTAAGAATTGCACCTCTTCATACAATAGCAATAGTAATTTCCAAGGTATTTTTCATGTTTCTCTGAAACTTTGCTCCTTAGATTTTGGAATCTCCATACACGATAAATAAAGTTTCGGTAATTAAATATTCAAACTATTTTCAAAACAGAAGTGTCAACCACTTTCTTTCTTAATCCCTTTCTTTATGGTGTGGGTTTCCCATGGTGTGGTGTTTGGTGTTTCAAGCGAAATGTTATAAATCATTCCGATTTCTCATGTCTCATCGCACTTCATAACTCTATACTTCTCTAACCAGGTGCGCAAAACTTGAAACTATTCGGTAGTCATTAGCTCAGAGTACCATGATCATTTCAATATTTGATTCCTCGTTCATTATTGGTAACATTCTATTACATAGTCGCATTATATGCTCCTCAACAAATGCGATACTGAAGCCTCTTATCTTTTTGTCAAACATACTCTCATCTCTTTCTGAGTGTGTGCACAATTGAAGAGAGGAAATGGCAAACGATAACTTCGAAGCCGAAAACGGCGAAGATAAATGGATGCACGACAAAAGTGCGGCCGGAGTCGGTCTACTTGGAGTCGGTCTGCGGCCGGAGTCGGTCTACTTGTCTGTCTAGGAGACGCTGCGTCCCAGGCACAGATGCCAAACTTTCGACCGTCGTGTTGCGTCCTTCCTCAGGGAGAAATTTCCAGGCCGTGGAAACGCGGAGTTTCCCAGACAGCCAAGTAGAAAATGGAAACGCAACTTTCACATAACATTAACTGAAAAACATACCTTTTCGTCAAATTACTGATAAAAGACCTTAACGGACTATCTTACCTGAACAGCATCTTTCACAACTCACCAACTCCATTACCATGTTTTGTTTTAAATCATTTTAAAATATTTTCATCGATCATAAAACAGATTTAGTGTGCCTATACTAACAATAAGCTAGTGTTGTAAAACAGCACACACTTTCTTGCCCTTAGTAACGGTCACGCAATATTCTTATGTAGCAGTTTCGTCCGAATTAACACATCTCTGTCAACATTGTTTGTAAAACTCATTACAAATCGTAGAACATTAAGTGCAAAAACTAAATATTTTCAAGCAAATATCAACATATTCGACAATTAAAACTGCTTGTCCAATAGCTACATCATGTCAACAATGAGACGAAATTCTTCTAAAATGCGACTGCAGACTCGCGGACTGCGGAGTGCCATTGTCTCATTCCAATCTGATATTTTCTGAAGGATAATCTAATCTAGTATTTAACGATAAATATAAAGTTTAATATTACACGAAAACAGAGGAAAGAAATTATGCTGCTTGATAAGATATACATTTATGACATATTTATTTATTACATATTGTTTATTATTATATTATAATTATTAAATATTAAAAGTAAGGTATTTGAATTGAGTGCTCTTTATTTGTTTTTAAGTATTTTTTGCAGTGCTATTCCGGAGAACAACTACGTTTACCACCCTCCCATCACCAACTGCAGTACTGGAAGAAATTACACCAGGCTTTGTGGTCTTTTAAAGTTGAACGTTAAAATATTCAAGTCATTTTAATTATTATAAGTAGAACCCGGATGTTTGACAAAATGCCTTTTTATTATTGTTACAATTTTATGATTTTTAACAATAGTACTTCTTCACCGATCACTTAATTGCACTTCCGGAGTTGTTTTAGTAGATTTTAATTTCGTATTTTTTGACTTTTTCGTTTCTGATGCCAATTTTTGTCATTTTGCCTTTTTCTTACTTATTTATCTTTTCTCCCTTTTTCGTCATTATTTTCTCTTTTTCCCCTCCTGGCATTGATATCTATGAAGCTGGAAGCATACCTGCAAGTCTGGACAACGTGAAGGCACAATCGTGTTTTGTCTTTCTGGAGATGCGGAGACTTCATTGTCAGGTTGTGTTAAAAATCTAAAAGGGAAAGGAAGATGATACCAGTGAAGATTTTTGAAATTTCGTTGATGCTGACAGACTTGTTCACTCACGAGGAATCTCGTCCTATGTTTGTGTACGGCCTCCGTTCCCTTTTGAGGACAGAGCTGTCTGTACGTGATATTCCCTTCTTCGTTCCTTCTGGTTCTCTCTTCCCTTCTGGCGATTACATAAGTACGAAGAACGAAATCTATAATTCCGTTTTCACTGATACCATTTCAAGATTCAAAAGGGAGTCCACAATAGCATTTCTTAGAGACTGCGTCGCGAGGAAACTAAATTCGTAGTCGTCATATAGCAAGGACATGTGCAATCAAGATTATAGTGAAAAGGAACTCTACTTCTACGTGAGTGCTAATGTAAATTTTAGAGTTAGAATGAAAATGTGAAACATTTCTTTACAATAATTACTTTTCAATAGCGATTTTGTAATGTTTCCTTTCCTCTACATTAGTCAGAATGAATGCCATTTTGTATGCTTATTTTAGTAAAAATGAATGCCACTTTTGTTTCCTATTTTAGGTCAAATAAATACCTGTACTTCTCTAATTATAAGATTATCACGAAACAATACTACGACGTATATGCCCATGGTTTCGGGGTTAACACGCCCTTCGGGTATCCGCAGTAAAGCGGAGGGCAAAATAGGATTGATACCTTCATAAGCTCGCCGCTCTGAGAAGCGATGTAGCGCATTTTGTGTGCCCTTCTATTCATATCACGATCAAGACGGTGGGGGCGACGGTGACCGCCGCGGTCCTTGCCACATCACCCCCCTTGCCGCCATCCCCCCCCCGCAGTCCCCTCCTAAGAAACCGCTTTTGTCCCCGCCGCTGACACGACGCCGCTGCCGCCCCTCTCGCCCACGTACTCACCCTTTATTGATCGATTAATTAGTGATTCCAGGCGCATGAACTGCTGTCATTAGTCCAGTAAATGTAGTGCACTTATTTCCTTGGGAGGTGGCGGTGATCGTCGCCCGCTGGATGGCGAGATCCAGCGCCGACCTACCGTCCGCTAGCGGAATTTTCCCCCACCAGATATCTCCCATCAGCTGAGCACCGTCTCAACCGCGGCAAGTTCTAAGTCCCCGACCGGTATTCCGGCTTGTGTGGTAGTGTAGTGCGTATGAGTGTGTGTATAAGTAAGGGGAGAGGATAGGACAAGAAAGAGAAAGAAAAGATCACGCGCGGTCCGTGGCCCGTTTGTTAGAGTACTGCTCTGACATTTACCTGATAATGATCGGAGAACCATGGAAAACTACTGACAAAGCATTTGACCGCTAGAATTCTCCTCCTGACAGCGACTGAAATCGACCTAGCTATGTAGCTAGTGTGAAAATCCTGCCACCGTCAGGACCCGATCCTAGGACCAGGCGATAGAGCCACTGCCCTCGCCCTCGCCGGCGCTTTGCTCTGGCTCTCGTTCTCACTCCCGCCCCACCCTTGACCACGCCTTCGCCCTCACCTTGCCCTCTCTCTAGCCCCCCGACCTGGGCCCCGCGCCGAACACCGCCCTCCCCCACCGCCCCCGCCCCCGCACCTGCCCTCGCCCTTGTCCTCGCCGTCGCTGCCACCGCCCAGCCAGCCGTCGCCCTCTGCGGACGCGAGCGCGTCTCTTTCAATTGCGGCGCCTCATAAATCACGCCGTAATCCGGGACCTTCTTGCGTGGGCCACGGGCAGCCCCCCTTCCACTCCCTCCCCCCTGCCCCCGCCCCGTCCCGCTCCTGCCAACCGCAGAACCCATCACAAGCCCCGACCCCCGCGTCATTCCTTTTCTCAATTTCACTCGGCTGGCAACCCTCGACAAGCGGGAGTTTATGTATTTTAGAGGCATTATAATTACGCTTGTCCGCACTATAAGTCTCCCTTAGATTTGCGAACAATTATGGAGAGGAGTTAACCGTAACGTAACCTTAAAACGTACTACAGCTAATAAGACGTAAACATAACCTGTCGTTAGGTCAAACCTTAACGTTTGCTACATATTCAACTTAATTTTCTGTAATGAAAATTAATGGAAATAACATATTTCAATGTTTAGGTTTTCCCCCTCCCTCCCTTCATATGTCTGTCTGACCGTCTGTCTGTCTCTGTCTCTCTCTCTTTCTCTCTCTCTCCCTCTCGCGCGCGCGCCCGCATACATGCACATTACGTACATAAACACTTTCATATCCACTTTCTCCTTCGCTTTCAAACTATTTACAGATACACCTACCACTCTTACCTTTGTTTGCAATGTGCCACGTCCTCCCACATTCCTCGACGTTTCGAAACGAACTTATACTGCTAAATATATAATATAAATATAAATATATAATCAGCTACTGCTGATTAAATAAGTAGTATGTGACAGGCACTGTGAGACGCCACGCCATTTCCAAAGAAACAGCAATATCAGGAGGAAGCAGTCAGACGAACGTGAAGTCGTTCCCTGTTTTCTTGGGTCAATCACATACTTTTTTGTAGTATATTGGGACAGCCAAATCTGTTTACTTCCAGATTTGGCTTGAGTACACTGTTGCCAGATACTGAGGCTAGAATTATGGAATAGCGGGGATGAAATATTGGTACAATGAAAAATTTACAAAATTATTGTAAAATTATGATACATTTTGCTCACGTATATCTTTTTATATGATTTCACACAGTAATAAAAGGATAAATTATGATGTTATTATGTAACAAACTATTCCTTGGTTTCGATATATGTCCAGTCTTTATATTTAATCTAAAAAACAAATATCTTTCGTATAAATAATGTTTTAAAGTTAAAAAATGTTTTAAAAATATGGTACATTTGTGATATTATGGTACAGTTATGTTTAGAGAAATTTTGGTAGTATTCCATAATCATGGGAAGATCTGGTAACAATGCTTGAACATACTAACATCAATTGTCTTCCAATGACACCTAATTGTTGCGTAAAGGGATAAAACACTCGAATTCTTGAAGTCGTATGAGTTTTCGACAGAGGTGTGGGATCTTTTCACGATCAGTGAACACTACGGAGAATTCTAATAAGACACGGTATTTTTATTTTGAAATTTAACATACAAACACACTTTGAGATAAACGCCAAAGAGACAATATAGCTCAATAATTAATTAACAAATTGGATAGTGAATTTCATTTGAATGTAATAAAGACTCATTACTTGAGAGTAATGAACCGAGTACAAATAAAATTATTTGTTTGAGAGAATTATGCCCATTAATTTTTAAAGAAAGAAAATCTTCACGTTACCTCTTGTTTGAGGTATGTCACCTGACCATATAAGTGTATTTATTGAACACAGAACTTTATTGTCTCAAACGTGTCGAATAATGCGAATTTCCACTAATTCTGAGAGACCCAACAGACATCATAGTTCCAACATTTCTCTTTCTGTAATTATATTAAATTTTCCTTAATTGTCTTGCGATAAAATCAACTTTCATATTTATAAATAATAAAGTTTTGTTAAAATAATTAAGTTAAACATGAATATTATATATTATAACGCCCCATCCATGTAGGGGCAGCCGCGCTTCTTAGCTGCGAAGGAAGCGAGCAGCAACCTAATTTGAAATACGCGCTCCATGCCGACAGCCAAAGTAACGAAAGTTTAAGAAAAGAGTTTGCTGGTGCAGAATGCAGTGTCGAAACTTACGTGCGCCCTAAAAGTTCGGAGCAAGCGACCCGGAGAGGATGGTGGAGTGGCGCGGGACGGGATTGTAGAGCAGTGCTGCGTTGTGGGTCTTCGGTGGGATGTAGCTCTCCACTACAAATATGAGAGGAGGTAAATGGATTGATACACTACGTACTTAAGTTTGTTGTGGAGCATTTAATTCATGAGGAGAGGTGGTGTAGTGTTCGAAATGCGTTGCAGAATGAAGGACGGAGGCGTGCACATGTAATTGGATGGGAGAGTGGGAATATATACGAGAACTGGAGTCTTAACTGATTAATGTTAGTGCAAACAAAGCATTTAATTCACGGTTGTATAGTTGAATTGTGTAGATACGAGGTTCGAGAATCAATCTCTTCTTTAGTTGAGATGCGGTACTCCAATTGGGGATTGTGAAAGTATTGTAGGTGTAAGTCCTGACACTTGAAGTAGCTAGTGACTTTTTCTGACTACGCTTTTGCCAGATGTGTAATATTCTTTTAAATACAAGATGTTCTGTTGCATTATTCTAAGATAAAGACTTAAAGAGACTGTTAAATGAATGTGTGCATATTAATGTATCAATTATCAATCACCAATATGCATATGTGGATTGTCAACCAATTATTTATTAATGGGAAAAGAGCTTGAAGAAATGTGAACTTACACTTTCATTAACTGGTACTGTTGACAATTGTGTTATTTCTATTTGTAACTTACATTGCAATTTTCTTACTATAAGGAATGTGTCAAGAGTTGTTAATTTCTGTTAAGTTGGGTTTGAGATCCTGCAGTTTCTCTGTGATAGGGCCATATTTTATTGGAGATTGTCCAGTATCATAGATTGTGAAATAAATAGCTGAGTGGTGTGGAAGGAGGACAGTTACACAGCTATTTCTACTGCCATAGCGTTTCAGCAAAATGTTTATTTCTTCCTCCTCCAGAAGACACCACCTTACAGTACCACTGTCCGTGCGGGTGAGGAGATTTGCGTACTCCAGTTAAGTCGAGAACATTACTGGGGTAGCGGTGCTGGCTGGTTGGTATACTTGACAGTACTGCCGCCAGTAGGGTCACCCATGCTGTACAGGTCTCGGCGGAGGAGTCAGACGAAGGGTTGTCTCACTACGCCCCGTTAATCAGATACCTCACTTATCCTAATTTCCAGGCTCCGCTGTTGCCATTTCCTACCCCTCCCCCACCTGCGGCACTATCGTTAGGATGGTATCCTTATCTAATGTGATATTATTTCCACTTACTTGTACCTCATTACTGGTGTCTTTACTATCAGACCTCTCTTGGTCCCTTGTATTTCGACCTCGACGCTATTAGGATGTGAAGGCTAGGGTGTCTTTCATTTCCTTTTCTTCCCCTTTTCTCATATTAAATTCTTCTTTCTGCATCTTCTTCTCTCACGCTTTACTTTCTTGATTTTCCTAACGGGGAAGGACAGACGAGGCTCTGAGGTGAGAGGGATGCCGGCTTGTCTAGGGGAAAGTAACCTCTAAAATAAATCTCTGGTCCTCCAAATTGGAGGTTAGGGCGTAGGGCTAGCCCCCCCACATCTGTAAAAAACTACAAACGCTAAATATCCCAGAAATCAAGCAGGATTGTCCAGGAAGCGGTTTGGCAAACGAAAACGGTATATGAGTATAGGCACATGGAATGTATAGGGTCTCAGTATGAAAAGAATAGAAGTGTTCGAAGAAATTAAAAAGATGGGAATAGAAATTGCTGTGTTGTCAGAAACAAAGAAAAAAGGACAGGGAGTAGAAGAAATAAAAGACTACATCCATATATATAGTGGAGTCAATAAAGAATTTATAGGTAAGAAAGGAATTTCCATTGCTGTGGTAAAGAAATATAAGCGTAACATTAAGAGTTGGTCATGTGTGACTGAGAATATTTTAACAATTGATTTTCAAATTAAAGGTATTGAGAGGGTAGTTATAGGTATATATGCTCCAAATGATAATGCTACCGAATTGAAGAAAGTTAGGTTTTTAATTAACAGACGACGATCTTGGAAGCGGTGTCAAATCCGGAAGGACATATTTTTAGTGGGAGATTTTAACAGCAGAGTAGGAAGGCTTGCGCAAGACGAAGTAGTGGGAGGATACGGAGAAGAAATGATAAATGGAAATGGTGAAAGACTAATAGAATGCGCCCAGTACAGTTTAAAAGTATGGAATGAATTTTTTAAACATAAAGACATTCACAAATTCACTTGGTCTAGAGGAACTAGTACAACCATAATAGATTACGTTACCGGCAAACGTAACAAAATTATGGTGGAAGATGTTCTAGTCTATAGAGGAGCCGAGTGCAATTCAGACCATTATTTATTGAAATCAAAATTGTTTGTTCCCTATGCAAACAAGACACAGCAATTGGAAATTCATGCCGCATCCAGTACCATAGAAAAAAAATAATACAAAATGTTTGCTTGAAGATCTATCAATATCCTTTCTACACAAGCTCAGATTAAATAAGAAACTGTTAGAAGTGAACCAAACAACTACTCAAACACTACGGTGAAATTATAGATGCCGTACATCAAGCAGCTTATGAGAGCCTCGGATAAATAGAATAATCTGGTAGCAAAGGAATACGTGATTCGTGGTGGAATAATTCTTTGGCAGGGAAAGTGAGAGAAGAAAATTGCTTATAATACATTGTTAAGCACCCAAAATATTGAAGGCAGAAAACCGTTTCGTCAAATTAGTAGAAAGTTGAACAGGAAGTAAGAAAAGCAGAAAATGATGCATGGGAAAGAGTATGAGTTGATGTAGAACAAAGTATAGGCAATACCCGATCAAAGAACGCATGAAAAATAATAAAGAACCTCAGACAAAATTAAAAGAAAAATTCAGCACTACAACCAATAAGTATAGATCAATTTAAAATATATTATGAAGAACTTTTGAAAGAAAATAGGTCCGCATTTAGTAACACATATATCATAGAGCTCGAGAAACCGCATGATATGGAATATATTACATGAGAGACTGAAAAAACAATACAGAGATGTAAAAATGGAAAAGCGCCCGGTCCGGGATTGGTAAACATTGAATTTCTGAAGCATGGCCCCTGTTTATTGATGGATCTTCTTACCCGACTATGCAATAAATGTGTAATGGGAGAAGAATTACCAAAAAACTTCAGGAAAGGATATATCTCTAACATCTACAAGAAAAGTGATAGGAAACAGTGTGCGAACTATAGAGGTATAACTGTCCTTAGCAGCATTGTCCAAGTGTATGGGAAAATTTTAAAAACTCGACTGGAAAGACTCATTGATGTCGAGAAACAGAGCGGCTTCCGAGCGGGGCGCTCATGAATTGATAACGTCTTTAGTATTAGACAGGTAACCGATAAACGTCTCGCGAATAACTTGGAGACGCACCACGTGTTTATAGATCTGCGAGAGGCCTATGACACTGTACCATTATGGCTCTGGTTGGCAATGGAGAAATAAAATGTAAATACGCGGTTGATTCGAGTCGTTAAAGATTTGTGCAGTGATAACACGAGCCAAATAAAAGTAGGGAGAAACTTTCAGCACCATTTTCATTAAAGAAAGGTTTACGACAGGGGTGCTGTGTAGCCCCGACTTTGTTTAAAATATATTTGAATAAATCCCTGAGAAGATGGAGGCAGAAATGTAGTAATATAGGTATTAAAATTGGTGACTATGTTATTCTTTCCACACTTCACAGATAATCAGGTGTTCGCTAAAGATGAAGTTGCGTACTGCGGAAATTATATGAAGAGTACTCGGAATGGGGTTTAGAAATTAACCATAACAAGACTGAGTATATGGTTGTAGGAGGAAGTGCTAAAGGTCTGAAACTGGATGATGGTTTGGAAGTAAATCCCTGTGAAAAATTCACATACCTGGGTGCAGAAATAAATGCAAATGGAGGCAGTTCGCAAAATATTAGAAACAGAATTGCAAAAGGCAGAGTGGCTATAAGACCACTACATCCATTTATATGGGAAGATAAATTAAGTAAGAGTGTAAAGAGAAAATTGTATAAAACTGTTATAGAGAATATTGTCCTTTATGGGTCTGAGGTATGGGAAGTAACAAAAAAAGAGCAAAAAAATTAACAGCAATGGAAATGGACTCCTGGCGCCGAAGTTGCTCATGGATAAAATTAAGAACAAAGAAATTAGCCGTAAAGCGGAAGTAAGTTTTGATATAATTGACACCATAAAAGTGAAAAAACTAAAATGGTATGGGCACATGCAAAAAATGAACGAAGAACGCAAAGAATGAAGCCATGCAAAGAATAAAGAAGAAGAAGACCTATACTTACATGAGGAGAAGGAGTAGAAGAGGCAATGATGAAAAGAGGATTGAGTAATGAAGACTACACCGATTGAGAGATTTGAAGGCTGGGATGCGAGAGACACTCTAGGGTGTAATATAACTCGCCATAAAAAAATAATTTCTTCTGATTGTAATTTGTGTGATATAATTTCATGTCATATAGAACTAGCATGTGACAGGATTGCTACGTGACCGTGCAGGGTAAAGAGCGTAGAATGTTCCAACGATTACGTGTATGGCAATGAACTAATATTAGTCAGACAATTGTACATTGTAGAAACATTATTTCTGTCTTGTCTTTCCCGTGTTTTTTTATTTTTATTTTTGAGGGACATGCAGATGTCTGCATACCACTGTTCTTTATTAAACTCATTGTTTGTTTCTCGAAACATTGCACTTTTTCTTTTTCGTCAGGAAGGTGTGGAACAACACAGACAAGAACCTTGCTCCTTTAGTCCCCGATTTCCTGTGGAGGAAATCTCATCTCAATAATAATAATAATAATAATAATAATAATAATAATAATAATAATAATAATAATAATAATAATTTGCATCTTGTTGACTAAACGCGAACCGCACGACCCACGCCGCCGCCACCCGCCAGAGCGTTGCGCTATATATATATATATATATATATATATATATATATATATATATATATATATATATATATATATATTGTAACAATCTAAGATCCCCACGAACAATTTAGGTGCAAAGAACAAACATAACAAGGAATGGCATGAGTAGGAGATGGAAATACAGAAGAAAGCGGTGTCGCGCACTAATAATTTTTTTTATAAATTAAAGAAGACGCGACAAAATCCCGATTTGGACAGTACGAATCGATAGCATTCATTTAGAGGAACATTTCAAAAGTTATTCGAAGCAAATCGCATCAGGGGTTTAAAAGATATGAGTGATTTTGAAAGTACACTTTTGACGATATAACTAGAAATTTTTACAGCCATTGTTATCATAAGAAAGGTAATGTAAAGAAGCGGTTTTTCCTAAAAATTAAGAGAACGCGTAAAGCGATTGAAATGAAACTTTCGGGATTAACAAAGGAAATCACGCGGAAAATTATGACATTACTCGCAACTCTGAAAAATATCGAGGAGCTGCAGTAGAGATGCCAATTGAAATTGTATATTTGGAATTTTACGAGAGAACAATGATGCGTCGCGCTGACGTCACAACTACGTCAAGGCGCTGAGCGACGGAAATTAAGCAATTTTGGCGTTAATAAACATTAGAAAATCGTAAAAGAAATAGTAATAAGATGTAAATTGATAATTAAAAGTAGTAATAAAGAGAAATAGCCTGGAAAGAACAGAATTAAGTGAAATGGTATGATATTTTTGGTAAAGACACGTAAGCGATCGGTAAATGTTCCAGAAAAAAAGTTGAAGAAACAACGCAACAATGCCCAGGTGGATTGTGTGTAGCGAGCTCGAAGTCAGACGTGGGGAACAACGCTCCGAAAAAAGATAAAATTTTAGTATGCAATTGTGCGAGAAACACACGCTGAACATGAATGGATATAGTGAGTTTAGGCAATGATGTTCGTAATAACAATGCGTAACGCGGAAATATTTTATGTGTCGCAGTATATTCAACAATAGGACATTTTGGAGGAAATGTAGCACGCGATAGACAGATAATCGCGTTATTAGTTGCGTAATGGAAATAGGATGATAGGGGAATGAAAGGACATGCTCAGAAGATATTAGCGAGTTCAAGAAATTTTTGGTAATGTGTGGGGATGGAGAAATGCTGCGGGAGGATGGATTTGGAGGATGCTGCGTAATATACAGCGAGGACGGCGCGCATCAATGGTTTGCTGCGGATTACAGCGTTTTCGGCAAAAGGGAAGTTATGAAACTTGTTTTTTTTTGTTATGAAATTCACATTTTGAAGGAGAAGAAAGATTAAAATTAGCTTCTGTACCAGATCAAGTTCTGTCTTAACGTAAAATAGATTCAATAGATATACAGGCAGAATGCGCATTCGGGGGTGAATGAGTTTATTTATAATTATCAGTATGAATGGAAATATTTTGGATTTTGTGTCATGTAATTTAAGTGTATTATATCGTTGATGTGTTTATGTGTTTATTTTGTTTGTCGTTAAGTGTTTTATGTGAGTCATGGGAGAGCAACGACCCCGGTTTGTATATATATTTCAACTGAAATAACGACTAGCACAGGAATTACAGAAAATAAATGACGGCGAACATCACCTGGTTCGACATTAAATTAAACGAACGTAGTTTAATTGTTGCATGTAGCTAGTTAATGACCTACGCCCACGTGCCCGAATAGTTGTTAGATGAATATGAAAAACACACGTAATACAAAAAGAAAAAACACTTTATTACACTCTCTATACAGGACTTTTCGTATTTAGTAACTCCTATTTTGATACCAATTCAGTAACGTTAACCCTAATTACTATATCCTAACATGTAAAAAAAAACTTTATCCTCGAAATACTTGTGGCCCTGCGGGTGGCTGTCGGGTACTGTAGTTTCTTCGGCTGCGTCCGGCGTCGTTCGGGGTCGTTCGGCCCGCCGGCCGCAACAACCGGAGAAAATGAACGTTTTCCCGCGATATCCGCGGGTGACAGTGTCTCCTGCTTCAACATCAGCTACTGCGATAGCATTTCTTGGCCGCTCCCCGCTGATACCACATCACTGTCCGAGAATCGCGGTTACGCCGCACAATGTTCAATTAGCCACTGTCTCTGTTGTTGACCAGCTTCCACCAATGTGATGCAATTCGATGCCGGAGTGTTTAAACTATCATACGGCATATCCTTGCCCTCCATAACTTGTTCCCAAATAATCATCAGTTAATGCCTGCTTTCGATTACAATGCTCGTATGTTGCACACTATCTATTTTGTCTACCATTTATTCACCCACAGGCAGTCGGCCACGTGGCGGTCACTCGTCACCGGAATTAATTCTCACTCATGTCCAATCATTTGCACTGTTGTTACCTGTCACTATCGGGTTTTCTTCACCGCAATATCCTTCGCACTTAAACCTTTATCACTAGACATCGGATGTTTAGGCACTAAAAAATCGTCTTTTAGGCGCCTAAAAAGACACTGAAAAAGTCAAGAATAAGGAGAAAAAAGGCACTGTCGTAAGTTACATACACAATAAAATGGAAAATTGTAATTTTTGTATATATTATTTTGTAAACTTAAATGCACAAAACCAGTTAGTATATTTTAATTTAAAACTAGATTTACATATTTACAACTCTTCTACATTTTATTCTTAATAGTTTCCATTCATCAGTAATATTTACATATTACCAGTAACTTTTCAAGGATCACAAAATCAAATTTGTTACGACTAGGAGACAAAATCATTTTGAATGCGGAGAAGGATATCTGAACGATGTGACTGGCATATATTTTAGCAATCCAACACTAGCACCACTGAAACCTTCTGGGAATTTATATTTATTTCCACTTAAAATTTCGGTTCCCTCGGTGTATTGTCAATCGTCCATGTTCTCATATCATGGCTAGTATTTGTGAAATAGGGAAATGGAGAAAAATCAGTTGGTATACTTTGAGGAATTCTCTCGTAATTTTAAATTCCAAGACGTGAATTGAAGGTTTCGTAATGAATGGTCACTTTCGACCAACGCCGATTTTCCGATATCTTAGCATTTTATATAAATATAATAAATAAAAGGCAAAAAAAGTCATAAAAAGGTATTTATGCAATAAATAGGCATTTATGCTAAAAGAAGCAAAAATAAGCATTATAAAATTCCGTCATATGTCATCATTTGTCATGATTCGTGGACATATATTATCAGCCTTTAAATAAGTTCTCTAGAAAAAATAGGCATTTCCCTAAACATCCGATGTCTATTTATCACTCTCTCGTTATCTGCACCTTCGCTGTTAGTAATAGGTTTTCGGTGACTTCCACACCTCCGACCCAACGCCACCGTTCCGTTCTCCTTTGTGTCTCCAACTGCCATCCCTCTCGTTCCGCCGCCGTTCCAACTCTCGCTGCCTCCACAGTGAACTGCGGCCATGGCAACCGCGCAATTTAAAATGGAAACATACTTAGAAACGGAACGCATATATAAAAAAGAAGTTTAAAAATAGAGTTTTTAAAATGTGTTTAGAGGTGCCACAAACCCCATAATTTTTTTCTACATAACTAACCCCATCATCATAATTCTACTAATCTAATTTCATTAGATTACTGTAACTGGACAATATTATATTTAATATATAATTACTATTGATATTTTCATGTAGAATGAAAATGATCAATAGTACGTTCAATATTAAAACTAACATTATTGTCACAGAAAAAGAAAAAATATTAAACTTCTGTGTACTTTGTGTGCAAAATTATTTCTACAGTACCTCTCAATTAATTTATTATGGGTGTTGGCACATAGGCAGCCAAAATTAATTCAAATTTGGCGCCGTTCTTTGAAATCTATCATTTATAACAATTCCTTGGCTCTAATTAACAGCAAAGGGAATGCATTTTAAACGTCCCGCGTTTGACTTCACTAAAAACGGCGAGCTGGCTTCCAGAGAAAAAGTCAAAGACGTCTTTCGTATGAAACTCTTTGGAAGCACAAACCGCGAGAGATCGCGCCAACTACTGGAGACGCAGCGGAGTCAGTGGTACATTGTCAACATTCCGAGAAATAAACATCTTTCCAAATATGCGCGATAGGATCGTATTGTTTGAAAGGAAGGTGTCCGAAACAGTTTCGCGGCGACTCGCCTCGCTCGAGTAAAAAGCTGTTAAGATACACGTATATATTCTACTGACTATTAATTTAATTATGTGGGGTTGATATTGCGACCCCAGCTGAGATTTATTGGCACGCAAGCACGCTCTCATTGTCGGCACTTCTAGGAATCATTTTTTAATATGATGCCACCAGAGTCAATTGTTGGAGAATGTTTCAGCTGAGCAGTTTCAGAAACGATCGCCTGGTGAGTTAATAGGCGTAGTTGTAATTCACATTTTGGCTGCATTGAAAAAATTAAATTTTTGACTGTTGGTATCGAAGGCTACCTTACAGTTGTGCAGATTCTGTGGAAAGAGATTTTGCCGCTGGAAACTGCTGCGCGAAACTAGCCGAAATTGTATTACGTACGAATTACAACAGGAAACGATCCTATGTTGGCCGAAGACAAGGTAACATTGACTTCTTCAATATTCAACAATTTTTACGCTGAGATAAACTAATAGTTATTAAATAACTGTCTTTCAGAATTTTCCATTGTGTATCTGTAGCAAGCTCTTTCAGACAACACGATTCGGTCGTCTGTAGCCCTCCCAAAACTCCGATGAAGCTATTTTGCAGCCTCAACAATGGGCAATAACAAAAAGTATATCAAACTTAAATTTAACACTTAATTTAATATTTCATTTTCAGTTTTATGTATATTTTTTAGATATATTTTTACTTCACTCATTTTTTGTACTTGCTGCTCAGCAGTAAAAAAAAGGTTTTAATTATTTTAGATCTTTGAACTATTTGCTTTATTTCTTAAAGATTTATAACATTGCCAACGATTCAACAATGCCTAATTGACCTGATCAGGGCTCATACCAGACCTTCATTTTGTGCATTAGATACATCAAGTCAAATTAGTTAAAACAACAATGATTACAAAAACGTAAATATTTTGACAACACTGTAATTATATGCATTTAAGAAATAGGAAGACTATTTGGAAAAGGGGATGCCAGATTGTTTTAAATTGAATTTTTTGAAGTAATACATGAATGTAGATATTTCATGTCAACAATGCCATGAAGTCAACGACACATGTGTAAAGAGGGACAATAATAATAATAATAATAATAATAATAATAATAATAATAATAATAATAATAATAATAATAATAATAATAATAAAGTCAACATTTGAGGACATGAGCCAAATAACAAGGGAACAAATGTTGCAAATAGAATATTTACCCTCCGTAATAATTAAACATTAGATATGTGCAAAAAAGTCAATCGAATTTCTGATTTAAAACTAGCAGATGCTACAAAGAATGTCCAAAATCAAATCTTGAGGTATAAATAATTTTCCCATCGTGAATGAGCACTTAGCCACGTGAACAAATACTTCCTGTAAGGCGTTAATAGCATATTGGCAATGTTTCGCGATAAACAATTCAAAGAACACAATTTCAATAAAATAAACTTGTAACTCGATACCACAGATATCTAATACATTATCATAAAATCAATTCTTTACCAACAAACCGTAGATTAGGACATTCTAATAGTAGTTCAGCGATCATAATTTAAGTTTATTGTAACAAAATCGTCTCCTCCCTCTATTAAATATGTTAATAGCCCGTTTGCTAGCTAACTTTTCGTAACTCTGAAGATTTATGGGGTCGTGGATTTGTGATGGGCCCTGTACAGGGTTCGAAACTTTATACTTGTGCAACGCGCGCGTGGGTCAGCGTATAACTACCATAAATCACAACACGTCATTGAAAGGGTTTTATCGATAAACACGATTGTGTTCATCTTGATTTATTCTATCATGACTAACTGATTCTCTCGTTCTTAAAACACCAACAATAAACACATAACCAACAAAAATTACCCTTCAATGGCATACATAAAAAAATTCATTTGACATAAAAACAAAGAAAAAAACATTCACTCTGCAACTTTACAAAAACAATCTCATTCACACCGAATGTGCATTCTGCAATACCAACTTATTGACTTTTAATTTGTACCAATTTAACATGACTTGATCTTGGACAGAAATGCGTTTTTGCAGCAACCAAAATACGTCACTTCCCTGTCTGCTGGTTCGGCGTCGCGGCACGCAGCGCAGGTCACGTTCGTCGCCAGCCACCAATTTGCACACCCTCAGTGCGCAATTATCACAAAGCTCCAGCCACCATATCAGGGATCATTTCACAGCGCGAAGCTTATACAATTCGGGAAAAGCGCGAAATATTCTGCGTAAACGCAACACAAAGTTCCCGCTGAATATTTAAAATCACGGCGCGTAGATGCACTATGTTCTTTTACAAAAGAAAACTTCGCTCGCACTTCCCTTCAATATTCAGACGAGATCGCGTAAAATTCGTGTTATTAAACACAATACAAAATGTCGCCTACTACTGCTTCAGGCCGCAATCACAAAAAAAAACTATTATCCCGCGTTGCCACTATTTACTAATTATGCGCCACTATTTGTCAATACATGTGCACGTTTTTCTTTTATAAAGTTCATGCGCCATTAAGATAAAAATAAACTGTTTTTCAAACTATAAATTCCGAACAAAAATGCAGCGTCTAACACGGACCTCCCGTTCACACGCTGCTTGAAACTTTTTTTCCCTTTGGCATTGTTGTCCTCAGCTTATATGGTTTTTCCGCCAACAAAAGCAGATCACCCGCTTAATGCGCCGAACATCATAACGAAAAGTATTTCTTCTTTTCAATTATTAACGTTTACCTGCCTTATCATTGCCTCTATATTATGTCCGAAATTTCTCTGATAATTGTCATATTGTCTTCTTCGCCTCTCAGTGCCTTATTTAAATAAAATATTACAATTCGCCGCTCGTCGTCTTATCATGACGTCACAACAATGTGTCTCTTTTTTCATGTCTTTTCTAAATAACAATTTTAACGCTTAATTTTGATTTCGCCTCCTAGGCGTCCTCCAAAATCGTGACTACTCTTAAAAATTTCTATAATTTTTGCTGTTTTGTTCTGCCAAATCTTAACCCGATCCCTTTAGGCGTTCTCTTACTATTTATGAAAAACACTATTCGTAATTTGCTTCTTCTCGGCAACAATGACGTCTACGTGCTCTTTTTTATTAAACTGAGATGCACGATTACTAAAATTCTCAAATTAAGGAAACCCCTGGTCCGATTTTGTTGATTGTTGTTTCAAATGATTCCTAAAATTGTGCTTTATCAAATGTTCACGTTATGCTTCCCATTCCTCCGCGCATTCATTTAATTTAGAAAAAATGTTCGTGCGCGGCGCTGCCGTCATTTGCCTCTTCGGGTATAATTTATTTCATTTGTAGGGATTTTTTTTTTTTCGTTTAAAGAAAATACTTATTTGGTTGATTATAAATCATTACATCATGGAAGATCTTTATAAACATAATAAAGTATTGGCATTATTTTCATTCGGCTCTTTTGGTTTGTTGATCGAAGAAAATACAATATTCAAGTCAGCTCTCAGATAGTCCGTGTATTTCATTTCAATCTGCCCCAACCAGCCGGGCGGGCGGCGGCGGAGCGCGCGGTTTGGTGCGCTAGCGGTCCGGCGGCAGCCCACTGAGTGACGTCACCCGACCGTCCGCCCGGCCGGCGGGCGTGCCCAGTAGTTCACAATTAATTACTCGTAAGTTTGAAGAACAATTAAATTAATTTTTGCGTAATTAATTAGCAATTCAATCGCTCTACAAGATGGCGTATTTGGTGTTGTGATAAATCATTGCGGTAGTACCAGCATAATCTCATGCTAGCTCACCATTAATTTGAAGAGCAAAAAAAATAATTTTTGCGTAATTAATTAGCAATTAAATCGTTCTAAATGGTGGCATATACGGTTTTGTGGTAACCGATTTTGGTAGTGCGAGCATAAGAGAGGTGTAGGGAGGCCAGCGGGTGTGACGACATGGACACTGTTGCACGCACTTAAATGAAGAACAAAAAATAGCTCTTGGGCTTCCAAATGCCATGTAGTGTTTTTTAAAGTCTACTAACGTCAAAACCCGATTGATGTCTCTACAAATATGTTCTATGAGACCTAATAATGAACAAAGAAATCAGTCACAGCAGTGTGTCTCAAATGTTGGTTGAAATTAGCGATGGCGCGCGGCGCAATTTTAATCGACTCCAGTAAAATAGTTAAATTGAGCGAAGCATATTTCTTAAAGTAGATATTTTAAGCTTTAATTTTATCTAAATTAAAAGAATTTTGGATAAAAATTTGCCGAGCTATGGCTATTATAAAAGTGTCTGTTTCTAGGGTTTTACTCGTAAAGTAAAATTGGCCATATTCGTGCTAGTGGCACATTGTTTGAGTCAAATAACAAATACTTGATGATCATAAAATTGTTGCGGGGTAATGTTGGCATCACCTTCAGCCAAATATTCTTTGATAAAAATAACATTAAATAGTATTTATTTTCTAAAAAGTAGCGAAAAAGGCCGAAAATGTGTTTGTGGGGTTTGTGGCACCCCTAAACCAATTTTAAAACCGGTTTTATTGGTGCCGATGTTCTTGTGTCGAAAACTACTTTATTCACTAAGCCATTGACTTCTATTTTTTCGATACGGTGATATATATATATATATATATATATATATATATATATATATATATATTGCTTGATTTATAAAATGTTAGGTACCGTAACGCCGTTCCGTCGCTTTCCGTCAGAAATCAAGCCCATACATACTTTAACTATATACCTCTGAATCAGAATTGTACTAACCCAAATAGACCAGCTAGCCTTCAAAAATACGTTCTGGTTTGTTTGTGTTTAATGATATCTATCTCCAATTTCTTACTACATTCCAGAAACGTAGAACAAGTTGCCACTTAGGATCATCATTTTCCTAGTAGCCTCAACTTCATTTAATCACTAACCTCGAACAAAAGCCGTTACTTATGGCATCTATAAAATAGCCAGAATTTCGACCATGACCTCTCAATGCAACAGACTGTCATACGGTGATATTCATTCTCCTCATAAAAACAACGCTTGTTTTATGAGTCGCAGTCAAATGGCAAAGACAAGCCGTCAGAGTTCCCCTTCTATAATAAGTGAATGAAGTCCTCGAATGGCAGGCTCACAATTAGCTTTATATTTGGGTGGTCGTGGATCTCAATTCAAGAAGTCAGAGATTTTTGCTACCGCTGATGCTCCGGTTACGATCTTAACCTTTATTACGCGCAAACCTCTCTTACGCAACTCTGATGTCTGTCACGCATATCCTGGTTATGAGAGTCCTAACTACTCTCAACCAAAAAAGTCCAATATAAATAATACTATGTTATACCCCACCCCCTTTCCTATTTTTCCATTTCCATGTTAAACCTATAATATATATTTTTCTTCAAGACCCTGTTAAGAGATTCGAAGGTGACCTTGTTTACGTATTATCTTGAAATTCTCTTGCAAGACTGATTTAACATTTTAATTGTGTTAAATACATTAACATGCCTTTGGGATGGCTCATGGGCAGCATACTAGCTTCCCGTGCTGTATCCCCGGGTTGGATTCCCGGTCGAGGCAAAAATATAGTTATAGCTTTCCTTTAAAATCGTCCCAGTTTCTGTAGCTGTGTGGCGAAGAAAAGCTCAAGCAGGCGGATCTAGCTAGTTACGGTGAAAATACGTCATGTTCTCCTCATGTCGCTCTTACCCCCCAAGCATGAGAATTTTACTAGACCCAGGCAAAGGGGACACCGGTAGCTGGTTGGCGAAGTTGGACTACCGACCCAAAACGCCAAGTACATACATACAAACATACATTTACATTCACAATTACTAACTGCAATAAGTGCTATAAACATTATTGAGTATAAAATTATAATAATATCAGGTCCTTCTTCATGAACAATTCCCCTCTTCAACCATATGATAACAGGACCAATGTTTCAGCGAGTGATTCTTCCATTTCATCACAAACTACATTGCTGCCTTCAACGACAATAAATATGGATGTTTTAAATGGTATTCCAAATACCAAGGAATTTCAAGCACAGAGTGTATTTTCAAATAAACATGTACCACAGATGCATCTAAGTGCTTCCCTACCTTACTTATCTTTTCCACCAATTTCTTCCAATGTACAACAGACCATGCAGCATGCTACATGCCCGCAATCTACATTTGCTGATCCATCTGGTGTTCCATCAACTTGGGATTTTTCAACAACTACAAATTCTTCTTTCACACTCGTCTCATTTCATAAAAATGACTCAAGGAAACGAGAAGGCGACTCATCTTGCCTACATACTGGTACAAGACTGCATCATAACAATTTTATGGTATCTGCTTCAACAATTCCACTACAAAATAGACACTCAAAATCAAATGAAGTTCATAAATCAGAAGAAGATTCTCCTACTATTAAAATCCCGCCAGTTATTGTGTCGAATGTTATTAATTTTCCAAATTTTATAACAGATATTAAACAAATGGCACTAAAAGATTTTTCTATAAAATTAATTAAAAACTCAGTTAAAATATTATTTCAATCAATAGATGATTTCAGAAATTACAAAACTTTTTATGAAACAAATAATAATCAATTATATTCTTCTAGAGATCGAACTCTTTCTGTTCTAATGAATATTCCCATTACCTATTCAAATGACACGTTTTACAATGAACTCAAAAGTCTCAATTTTCCAATTTAAAAAGTGTTTCGTTTATTTAACAAAAATCGTCAACCAAATGATATATGTTCAATCGATCTTATTAAAAATCAAGATGCTTCTATTTTCAAACTAGAAAAATGTTTTTTGTATTGTTGTTTTTGTTGTATTGTTTTGTTGTATATAAGTATTGTTAAAATTCATGCAAAAATCATGCAAAACTACCTATTCAATGTTAAATATGCCAGCGATTTAATCACACCCAAGCAAATTGTCGTTTATCCACACGCTGTGTTCGTTGTACAGAATTTCATCATTGTTCTAAATGCCTTAATCCACAAAAATTCTATTGCAACGTGTGTAAATTGTAATCAAAATCACACTACTAATTATAAAGGTTGTAAATATCAAGATTTATTACAATCCTCAAATTTTCATTTTCATCACTCTGATAAAAATCGTCATTACAAAATAATACCCCTCCTCCCCCATTAATTAATATAAACTTTTCTTCATTATCCCACCCGTCTTTCTCACCAAATATCAATTTCTCGTAAACTTCCAATGCTAACAAAATTATTACATCATACACTCAAAACTATAATAATACTCCTTCATATTCACATATGAAGGCTAATTACACATAAATGACCATTCCTCATTTGATAAATAATATATCCAGATACTTACTTCACTCATTCCTCAAATTCAATCTTTAATTTAAAATTCCGCAATTAATTCATGACCGAACCATTTCTTTTCTTAACTGGAATTCAAATGGTCTTAAACGTCAAAGAAATATTCTTATACATTTTTAACTTCTTATGAAATTCATATCGCTTTCCTTAGCAAAACACTTAATTCCAAATGAAAAAAAATATATTTCTCGTTTTAGAATTTACCGTAATAATCGTTTATCTAATCATGCTTCTGGTGATGTTGCAATTCTAATTAAAAATAACATACTTCTTCACCATCAACAAACCTATTTTCCTTTATGTGAAAATTGCGTAGAATGTATTGCATTACACATCAATGTAAATAACATAAACATTGCGATATATTCCACTTACGAACCTCCAAATAAAATCTTTCCACTTAAAACATTTGATAGATTTTTAATAGTTCCAATCATATATTTGTTTTCGGGGAATTTAGTAGTAAGAACGTGGCTTGGGGTTGTAAAGCAAATAACCCTCAAGGTTTAAGATTACAGCAATATACTATACAAAATAATTTAGACATTCATGCACCTTCTGAACCGACACATTATTCATCTCATCGTATTGTCACCCCAGATATCCTTGACATAATTATTACAAAAAATATAAGTTTTCCTATTTATCAAACTGCTATCCCTGAATTAGATTCTGATCATCTTACTGTAAAAATAACCTTCAAACCATCTTTACAAAAACACCAATCTCAAAATTTTACTAAATATACAAACCGGATTCAATATCGTGATATATATATATATATATATATATATATATATATATATATATATAATTATTTCCCACATATGTGGAAATTTGAAAATGTCTGTCCCTTTTGCAAGCCTAGCAAAGATCCACATAACCCGCTGAATTATCAGCCTATCAGTTTATTATCTTCTGTAATGATTTACACGATCCTCGATAGTATGCGTTTGGATAATAAACAATTTGAAAACATTTACAGCAAAGGCGCCATAATAAAAAAACCGATTGGGGAAGAAAATAAAGTGAACCCGACACTTGTGCAAGTTTTGACCATAGACATTAGATCCGGCTTTAATTTAGGAACATTTTAAAAGTTATCCCAGTAAAATCGCGTCAGGTAATAAGAAGTAATTGAAAATTTTGTATTTCGTATATTTGTGTTAAGGAGAATATTAATGGAGTCCATTGTTGGAGCGATGAAACGCTTATAAAGAAGAGGGTTTTTGGAATAATGCAAGAGAACGCGATAAGATATCAAATTCAGACTTTCGGGGGGAAAAAGAAGAAAATTAGCGGCATCATGCAAAATTTATCCCATTCAAATATCTTGACGGGAAGTATCAAAATTTTAATAAAACAAATAAATTAATTCAAGCAAAAGTTTAGCAAGAAGAAGCGATTAGCGAACAATTGCAGTGCGTTCCGTTTCACAACCAAAAACGGAAAATAGGGAAAATAAAAGGAATTTGACCAAAGGAAAACAAGAGGAAAACATCGAATTTTAGGAAATTGCCGGGAGAATTTTATTAAAACAAAAACGGAAATAAAGTGTTTCGGGAAACGTTAAAAATTAAATATTTTGTGAGAACCAAAGTGACGCGATCGTCAGTTATCAAGCGATCGGGAAAAGTGTTGAAGCAAAAATAACAATGCTAAGTTGGAAAAATTTTAGCAGAACGTGCCTAGACTTGGTGGAGGCAAGACGTGTATTCGCGTAGGCGATGTTTGGAAATTTTTTTAAAGTGCGGAAGTAATGGACAGAATTTGCAATAGTAACTGGGAATACTTCATGTAAATTATTTAATATTTCGTGAAAAAGAATTTCATAAAAAAAAGTTTTCGGAATTACTGTGAAATTCGGCAACGCCCGTTGGACTCGCGAGAGCAAACGATAATGAGCGTGGCCGTATGAGAAATTTTGCAACGGTGGGGAGCGCGACGTTGCATTTACGATTAGTGGCGCGGAATTCAATTCGGGACTCAGAGATTTTCAAATAACTTGGAATATTTATGAAAAAAGGTGGCAGCGTGAATTCCGACATGTTACGTGAACAGTGATGCGTACGCGAGTGTGTTCCGGAACTGGTGGCGACAACGGGAGGCGCTGTTGTGCGTGGATAATCGCACAAAACACCCGGATTCTTCGCGGAAGCAGCATCATACGTGAGCAAAAGTATTTTGACATTTGTTTTTTTTACGAAGTGAAGAACGCTCTGTCGAAGATCAAGTTATGTGATTAATAGATTTTTAATACGTAAATTTCGACAGAATGCATTCTGGGGTTTTAATCATATGTGTGAATGGCATTTGTTTTTTGTTTGTTGTAAATAATCTGTGTGAATGAGAAAGTACAGTTCGGTTCCGAGTTCTCCGGCCCTGTGAGAGGGGTCTAAGTTTCTCCGCGGGGTGAAGGGAGCGCGATAAGGTGATGGGCTGTAGGATTTCTTTGACAGACGTCCGTGAGTCACACATGGGCTGTAGGCAAGGGCCAGCACGTGCTTGGTCAATGCATTGGTTTCGCAAACATCAGCTCAGTTTTGATTCAGAGTGCGCGAATGTTAGATGCGAAATGGCGAAGCGGAAATCGAATTCGACAATTTATAGTGAAGGTCGGTTCTGCATCAGGCGACTACCATGGTCAAATGAATCAAGAAAATTTTGAAAATTGGGTGAGAGAAACATTATTACAATAACTGCCTTCTAAGGCAGTAACTGTTCTTGATAATGCTCCATATCATTGTGTTAGCCAATAAAATCCCAACTGCATATGCATTTTAATGCGCGACATGATTCAATGGTTGAATGCAAAAGGAATGCATGCTAATGAAAACCTGAGGAAGCCTGAATTATACCAACTAGTTCTGCAACTAAAACCTCAGAACAAGACATACAAAATTGAGCTGTTTGCCAGTAGCGGTTATTCTGTTATCCACCTTCTGAATCCCATTGAAATGGCATGGGCAAAAATTAAGAGACTTATAAAGGAAAGCAAAGAAGTCCTTAGAGCTTACAAACTGGGCTATCATTAAAGTCACTATTGAAGACTGGAAGGGTTACTGGGCTCTTGTCATGAAACTTGAAAATGAATACTGGGGGAGGGACGGTCCAGTGCCAGATATTATAGACAGTATTGTTATAAATATGGACTCGGATATCGAGTGTGAAGACACTGAAAATAGCGATAGTTCATCAGTGGACAATGATTAGGTACGGTCAATGTCTTTAACTCAATAGTAGTGTCCACCTCTTCCCCCACTCCCTACCGTCGCTTCCTTTCTGTATCCCCACTCTACCCCCTCTCCTTCGCTCTGCGACTGACACAGTGAAATGGGATGACGTCACAGAGCCGGAGACATCAGAACTGAACTGTATATGTCCATGTTTCGTGTATTGTGGGAAGAGAATTATCTATTTGTTGTTGTTTCTTTTGTTGCTGGGTTATGTCAATGTGTGCCGTCAGAGGCACCAGTGCTATTACAGCACTAGATATTGTGAATTGAAGGAAAATACGAGAAAAGAGGGAATTTGAAAAAATTTCATGACCACCTTTGGGGTCATGATTTGTAAAATAAATATGTGTTCGTAGTCATTCACGTAGCACTAGAACTGATCCACGCACGTGAGCGCAGTACCTTGCTCGCGTCTGTACAGACGCACCGCAGACCACGCCCAGGTGAGTCAAAAGGCCAGGTAAGCTAGCAGACGGGCAATTGTGAGTAGGAGAACGGGGAGATTATTATATGTGGCAACCCAACGCGAGGCTAGTGTTTGTTTGTATATAAGAAGGGCTAGAGCAGGGCAATATATTACAAGTAGCAGTTTAACGTGCCGGGCTTGTAGAAAGTATTACAAGTGGCCGCTGTACGGTGGGCTCGGGCTAGGCCGGTGTACGGACACGCCGCCGCCGGCACCCGTTACACTTCTTTATCAAAAGTATTTGCAAAATTATTATTAACACGTCTTTCTAATTACATTTACTGTAGTCACGCTATTCCCAATTATCAGTTTGGATTTCGTTCTAACTACTCCACTTCTCACCAACTCTTACGTGTTACTAACTTTATAGCAAACATTTTTCACTGTAAATACTACTATTGCCCTTTTCTTAGACATAGCCCAAGCTTTTGATCAAGTATGGCATATTGGCTTATTATATAAATTACGTGAAATTGGTACTCCTCATTACTTATACGAAATTATTAAAAACTTTCTCTTCGATCGCCATTTTGCTGTAAAAATTAATTCTTATCTCATCCCCGTCCTATTCTCTCAGGAATTTCTCAAGGTTCAACTCTTGGTCCTCTACTATTTAACCTTTTTTGCCAGATATTCCTTTTTTACCTTTTGTTACTTTGGCTTTTTATGCAGATGATACTGCTTTATTCTTCTTCTATTGAAATAGCAGTATTGCACGTAACAGAATGCAATTCAAAAATACATGAATCGGACTAATTTTTGGAGAATACATATTAATCCACAGAAAATTCAAGCAAAAATGTTTACCCTATGTCGATCTTCAAAACCTTCTCCTTTTGTCATTAACAACAATACCACCCCCTGGTTTGAAAATAATAGTCACGTTAAATATTTAGGAGTTTATTTGGACCAAAGACTGAAGCCTAAAGAACATTTTTAAAATGTTCTTAAATGTGGCTCCAAATTTTGTCTTAAACTTTTTTTCTTAGATAAAGAAAAGTGCCTTTATAAAAATGGCGCAGGTTCGATTTCTGTTGAACTCTGTAAATTCTCGAAAATTGCAAAAGTTTAAAATTGTTTCGTCTTTCTTTAACTACAATATTGAAAACAGAAATTTTGGTTCTTAATTAAATCTGTTCTTTACCATTAGATCTTTAATTGAGATTACATACAGAATTTTCAAAATGTGAGTACTTTTCACGTAATTTTGCGTAAAACATAGACAATTTATAAACAATTATTTTCTCAAAAACGACTCCATTTTTTCTTTAAATTTTTTTCTTCATTGGATAGAGCAAAAGGACGATTAAAGGAATTACGCAAGACTAATTTCCGTTGAACGCTCTGAATTTTGGAGGATTCCGCAAGTTACAAATAATGCGATGAAGTATATGCTGTTGCAGCACCATTTATTTCATGTTATAATCTGCAAACTTCAATTCCTCTCTCATTCCACTTACGTAATATACAGCAAGTATTGCAATGCTGTGGCCAAAAAGGGCGATTTTTTTTACAAAAACTCGTATTGAAAAAAATATCCCTTTATTATAACAATTTATGCATCAGTACTTTTTAATATATTCTAAATATATACATAATGTATATATAAATTTATTTTTTAATATTTAACGTTTTTTATTCGTTTAAAACTGAATTAAAGGATTTATCTCGGTAAATATTGAAAAACTAAAAATATAAATATCCGCATTACGGAACACTAAACCAACAGCCCCTTACCCCTATGTAATTCAGGGTAATAATTCCTCAACCCCCTCCCCCACACCCCTTTATCGTTCCGTAATTTATGGATGACCCCGCACTAAACGAAACAAAAAGTGAATACCCGTAAAAGTAATGTAATAGAATTTACAGTCAGTGCAAATCCGTGGTGTAAAATACAACGAAGTTCACAGTGACTACAACATTTAATGTCGCTTTAAGCATCAATATAATTGCTGTAACATTCCATTACTCGCACTCTTAGCCAGACCAATATACTCACGCACTGTCTATGAGATATGCATCTTATAAACTATGCTAATTCTGCTGTGGGGTAAGATAAATTTACACAATAAATATTTTCGATCAGGTTTTCCCATCTCGATCAGGTTTTTCGTCCAGTTTCCCTGATCCATTGAGCAAATGCTGAGATGCCCCCCCCCCCTTGTTTTGCTTCTGGACATAAATGTAACTTCATTTTCTGTGCACGTCTTCTAGAATTCAGTGGGAAATACAATTATTCAAATTATCGTTTCCATGTTGTCGCGGCAGGAAGTAATAAGAGCCAAAATTTATTGCTTATTTCTCTTGAAAATAGATTTTATTACATGGGAGTTTTTTTATGTTGTTTTTTTCTCCCTTTCAAAATTCAAAATTTATTGCTTATTTACCCTTGAAAATAGATTTTTTTACATGGGAGTTTTTTTAATTTTTTTTCTCCCTTTCAAAATTCAAAATTTATTGCTTGTTTTTCTTTAAAAATAGATTTTATTACATGGGAGTTTTTTTTCTCACTTTCAAAAATTCAAAATTTAAATAGTATATGACTTAGTGTAGGGATCACAGAATTTTGAAAATGTGCACACAATTCACTTTTCCCCATAGCACGTCATACGCAGTTTTTAACTGTTTTTTTGACGTAAAATAAAAAAACGGTCATTTGAAATGTGTATCTTACAAAACACAGAAAATCGAGTATTGAAAGAAAGCACTAATTAATATAATCACAAAAAAAATAATAAGTAATGTAATGAATCCCTTCCTTCTTACTATCTATTCTATTTGCCCCACCGTTGGGCCGCCATTTAATATAATGAATCCTACTCTTTCATCTATTATTTATTTATTCTCAGCTATCTATTTATCATTCATTAATTTTATCCTCTAACTTCTCTACGTTATCTATGCCCGCGCTTTTATCAAATATATATAATAAATCCCACTCTCTTACACTCTTACTCGCGGTTGCCTCCGAGAATCACTTCTCGTCAACCACTATGTTTCACCTAAATGTGAAAGTCCAGCCGCTAGCCTGTCACCGACTAATAAATTCTGTATGTTCGCGGCGTATTGCTCGGCGAAATACGTAACACGAAAACAGAAACAACTTTTCGCGTATCATCAAACACGTTACCTCTTGAAAAGTTCCATTGCTTATTTCCATTTATTTTGGAAAATAATCGTCTAAATTATACTGATGTGTATTGATTCAGTTAAGTCCCATAATAAAAATGTTTACCGCGCCAAATTTCCTCACACTAGAATACAACGTAATTGATTATCCGTAATTGCTTGAAGTTTTACTAATAAAATAACGTGAATTCAATGAATTTAAATTTTTGCTCCCTTTTCTAATGTTCCAAAATTTTTATAAATCTTTCGACGTTACTTCTCGTTAACTATTTTTACACTTTCCAAAAAAACTAACGACACACCGATTTCACGTACACGAAGCGCTCATCACCATGTCCCTGACACATCTGCCCCACATCTGCATCCTTTCTTCACAATTTTCATTGTTACTACCGATTTTTGTCACAAATAATTGACACACGCTTGCTCTGTTGGGTCTGGAAGATTTCCTTACTTCTCAGCATGGCGTCGTTTGTTTACACTATTGACTTCATTCCAACTTCCACATATTTTATGATTACTTCGCTGGCAAAAATGCGACAAAGTTGATGTTAATTTTGTCATCTTCCCCGTATTTTATTCTATTCTTTCCCAACGTTTCAACCAAATCGGTCCGTGCGTTTGGTAATTATTCTTCAAAAACCCTGTTTGTAATGTTTCTTTTCTAACACAACAATGGCCATATCCTGTTCATTTTATTAAAAATTCCAAATATATTTCAAATTATAACTTCCGAATGTGTTAACCGAATTAAATGCCGTTTGTTTTATTTCGTTCTATAATTTCTGCTCTGTCGGGTGATTATATTCAATTTTCCCTAAATCTCACATGCTATAATTTCTTATTTTAATTTGGATTTACAAACATGTTTCTATCGGCACCGTTGCACTCCACATTTACGTTTATTCTTTGCTACCTTTTGGCAACGTTGCATATGGGATTTTGTTCTCGAAACGTTGGATCATTACAAATCCCCCCACTTAAGATGTTGATCACTAATGACGCAGTCATGGTGATACAATATCTATTTCACTATTTGTTCCTGTCAATACACGAATTTTCTCACTCCGTTGCATGCGCGCACCTGTTGTAGTTCGCATTCACGTTATCCGACTACCCTGGCGCACTTGACCTTGCCCAACAATATTTCGCTTTCCCCCCCTCACTCTCACTCACGTTTCCCAGCATCGTGATGGACGCACCTGCTAGTGTTTTACATCCACATTGCACTGCACAAAAGAATTGCACTTGTCGTTTTCCCGTAATAACTTAAAACTAAATAGGCTTCGTTCTTGCTCATAAAAGAAATTCTTATACCTAATCTTAACCTAATACTTATATACTATCTTAATAACTATACTTGCTATCACACACAATATATGTCATATTTTTTTATGCATTATTGTTTCAAATCAGGGGCTCCCTATATGGCTTGACATTGAATATGTTTTGCACACCGATTTTCTGACCTTCCTGAGCTAAAACAATATTATTGTTTTCTAATACTTTGGTGACAGTATATGGACCGTCATATAATGGAAAAAATTTCCGAAACAATTTCTCCTCCGATGAAGACGAATGAGGCGATCGAACTAAAACCTGATCCCCCACGTTAAATGTCCCCTTTTTAAATTGTTTCTGGGCCCTCTTCCGTTGTCTTGCCGACTTCTGCAGTTGGTCGTACACGATTCTTTGATCTGCTGTCACCGTTCTCAAACCGCTAACCTCGGGTGGTATTCTTACGTTGTCGAACGGCCTCTTCTTCTTGACACCGAAGTGTACCTCCCACGGGGTCACATTGGTACTCGAATGCGGTACGGTATTCAGAACTTCGTTGAGCACCGGAACAGCTTCGAACCATGCCCTGTGATTTTCCGCGACATACACCCGGAACAACCGTGACAGTTCTCTCATTACTCGTTCGCTAGGATTACTCTGCGGGTGCCGTACTGCTGTGAAGTGAATGGAAATCCCCAGCGTCTCCATTTCTTCCTTCCACTTGTCACTCGTAAATTGGGTACCTCTGCCGCTTAATATTCTTGTCGGTTTTCCACACATCTCAATAAATCGCTTCACTTGCCGTATGCAACTGGTGGCGTTGGGCTTCTTTATTGGAAAAATCTGTACAAACTTCGAAAAAACATCCAATATCACCATTAAATGTTGGTTTCCGAACCTAGTCTTCGGCAGCGGGCCATATAAATCTACTGCATACAATTCACGGGGCCCTCGCGGTATAATGGGTTGCCATTCACCCTCGTAGCATTTGTTCGGCTGTTTCGTTCTTTGACATACGTCACAGGAACTCGCTATCTGCCGCACCTCCCTTCCCATATTTGGCCAATAACAATAATCCGATAAAATCTGTGCAATTTTCCCCCCTCCAAAATGCCCATAATGCTCATGCGTGGAAGTAGCTAGCTCCTTACGATTTTCCTCTGGAATCCATATCCGAAATTTCTCTCCTGTGCTACCGGTTCTTCTTAATAATATATTTTCATAAATCTTCCAATTATTCACGTCTTTATCCTTCTTTCGTATTTGATTCTCGTCATAGGGCTGACCACTAACCATCTTCACTATTTCTTGCACAAAACCGTTGCGCTGTTGCATATCGATCACCGCCCTTGTCGTCCATCGTGGGTTGATTTCTCGTACTCTAATGACTGTCATTACGCTCTCAAACACCCCTTTTTCTTTCACCTTTATCCTTGACAGATAGTCTGGAAGCAAATTCTTCCGACCTTCACAATATTCGATCTCGAATTGAAATTGTTGTAACCACAAAGTCCAGCGTAGAAGCTTATCGTTGTGAGTGTGGCTTCTCATAAGAAATGTTAATGCCTTGTGGTCCGTAATAATTGTGAATGGACGCCCTACCAACAATGTCCTAAATTTTCGGGTCGCCCACACAATAGCAAGTGCTTCCAATTCTGTCACTCCAAAATTTAATTCGCTTCCTTTTAACGTGCGACTGTCTAAAGCAATTATTTGCAGCTCTCCACATTCACCTAACTGAAATAACATCGCCCCCAATGCGAACCCGCTACTGTCTGTCTGCAAGTACATACGGCGACGAAAATCGGGGTATTGAACTACGTACGTGCGTTCGAAAGCACTCAACAACTGCTCGAAGGCTTCTTGGCATTGTTGAGTCCATTGCCACCTGCTCCCTTTCTTCAACAGGTGCAACAACGGCACTACTTTCTGCGAGTAATTCTTTACGAATCGCGCATAATAATTGCAAATTCCGAAAAGTCGACGCAATCCTCGCACATTCTTGGGTGGTGGTAAGCTCCGAATCAATTCTCTCTTGTTCTCCTGTATCTTCATCCCTGCACTCGAGATTTCGTGTCCCATGAACTGCACCTTTTGACGACAAAATTCACACTTTTCTAAGTTCAATTTTAAATTGTACTCTCTGAAAATCTCTAATAATTTCTTCAAATCCTTCAAATGGGACTCCAAATCAGGTGAGAACAAAATAATGTCGTCGACGTACATCACTATGGTGTTCTTCAAGTCCGCCGGGATCACATCATCGAGATACCTGATCAACGCTGCGCCAGAATTTTTCAACCCGAATGGCAATCGTGTAAATGAATATACAGTTCCTTCAAATTTAAAACTAATGTATTGCTGACATCCAGCTTCTACCTCTATTTGCCAATACGCGGATGAAAAATCTAACGCGCTGAAGATCTTCGCCCCTCCTAACTTCATAACCATTTCACTTACAGTAGGTGGCGTCTCGTATCGTGGAATTGTGACCGTATTTAACCTTCTCGCGTCAAGACACAAACGAATGTTCCCGTTCTTCTTTACTACTACAACCAACGGACTAACGTACGGGGTTATTGCCTTTCTAATAACGCCCTTCTGCTCCATCTCTTTAATCAACTGGCGCACCTGCCCATGATACACCTGTGGTACGGGATATTGCTTCGTAGAAAACGGCGTAGTATCCTTCAATTGCAGCTTAAACTTGTAGCCCTTCACCGGCTCTGACGACTCCCCAAAAACTTCAATAAATTCCCTTAGCAACTGGCGAACTCGCACCGGACAGCCCTCTTGATCGATGACCTCTTCCGCGGCCCTTTCCACATTCTGAAGAGTCTCTTCCATGGTAGCTTGAAGCTCGTTTCCTTCCGCCTCCGTACTATCAAGTTGAGCGACCACTGACCTGCTTCCAATAAAACCTTGCGACTTTAGCGTTATTCTCCTCGCTCTCACGTCGACAACGGCTTGGCAAGCATCCAGTGCATCCATCCCAATGATGACGTCACGGATCAGCCCCCGGACAACAATTGCTGCTACCTCTATTGTCACCTCTCCTAAATCTATTTCCAACCAGATTTGCTTCCCTGTGGTGTTTGCCGCTCTTCGATTAGCCATGATCACGCGAAGCTTCCGCGTCGGCAGTTCTACCAACATATGCCCCTCTTTCTGCACCTTCTTGCAAAATTCTTCCGATACCGCACTAATACTACTACCCGTATCTACCAGCGCTCGAACTTCCTTCCCGTAACACCTGCCTTGCAGAATCAAACATTTACTTGGCCCTGCGCCTTCTGTTGTTTCCTCTCGAAGCAATTCATCACCTTCGACCACAATGCTCGCTATTGCCACAATTGTCACGACATCCTTTTGCCTCTCGTTTGGTTCGATCCACCTTCTCGCACCAAACGCGTCTAGTTTTCCTTCCTTGCCGTTAGTTCCCATCGCCCTTGCGCCCCTTCCGTCTTTGCCTGATTACGATCCCTGGCTTCTTGCTCCGATCGTTCCGCGCCTGCTCGTTCGCCGTCCTTCGGCTTCGGTTTTCGTTGCACCTGTCCGTCCTGTGACTTTTCTTCCCTCCCTCGAGGCTTGTCTTCGCGCACCTCTATTGCGCACACATTATCATGCCGATATCGCCCTCCATTGTATCGGTTATTGCCATTACCATTACCGGAATTCGGACCTTTCCCGTCACGCCCGTCCCGTTCATTCTCGTCGTTCGCCTGATCGAACCGACTTACTCTTTCAATTAACGCGTCAATCGTCTCCGGCATATTGTTCCAAAGCAAATTTCTTATCCCGCTCGGCATCTGTCGAATGAGGATTCGAATAATTTCCGCCGGGTTAAATTCTTCGCTGCATACCTTAAATGCACTAACTTTCTGGGTGACGAAATCGCTCATAGTTTCGGCGCTTCCTTTCCGATACCGTTCTGACATCAGCCGGTATTTCAACTCGAACCTATGGTGTTGGTTCCAATACCTCTCTAGGGACTTTGCGCGCCATTCCCCATACGTTCGTGGTGTCGGCGTCAATGCCTGCCACCAATATTGCGCCTTGGAACTAAGGGCTTCTTCGACAAACCTCAACTTCGTCCCTTCCGGAATATCATTAACTTTGAAATAGTTCTCGAGTGCTGTCAAGAACGACTACGGTTGCTCTCTACTTTCCCCATGGAACCTTAAGTAATTTGGCAACGTTGCATGCCCCATCGCATAACCGTTGCCACTCGCTCGACGTGCTGCATACACCTGTTACTCTAGATCCGCAATTCTGTCCAAAATCTCCTTGTCGACTTCTTTCGGCGATCCTACACCTGTTAACTTCCAATTGTCTATTTCTCCCTGGACAGCCGTTCTAATATTTTCATCTATTCCACTAATAGATTCTTCGACCCGACCTATGCGAACATCCTGCTGTTGCGACACTTCTCTGAAGTCCCGCACGTTCTTGCCTATATCCGACAATCGCGCTTCCTGTCGCTGCACCGATTGTTGTAATGTGCCCACGGTCGATTGGATTTCGCCCACACCTGAACTGATCTGTTGATTGAAAACCTCCTGCACAGCAAAACGGGTCTCGGATGTTTCCTCTACCGCTTTCGTGTCCCGTTCCAATCGTGTGAAGCGCGCGATCGCCTCAGCTTTAAACGCGCTCACCTCTTCCTGAACCTTCGACACCGCGGCCTGCACTTCACTTTGCAATTTGCTCAATGCGACATTTATTCCTTTATTTTTCTCTGCGATTTCCTCGAATTTACTTTGTAAACTGATTTCTATCTGAGCGTTATTACCTTCTATTTTGGCGCTCATCTCTTGCATATACCGAAACATCATAGCAAGGGTCGGTTCCGGTACATCTTGTGCCTCCGCCGGAACTTCACCTACAGTCAGCTGACTCCTAGCTGCCCCTTGCGCATTAATCGCAATATTTCCTTCCCCTTCTAATTCCACATCCTCTAACCGCTGATACTCCTCGCCCTCCTCGTAGGCAGAAATTGTTTCGGAATCGGACGCGTTGCGAACACTAACAACTTTACCACTTCGCGTCTCCATCTCGCTATCTTATTCTTTACCCAGAGCACAGCACAATTTACTAGTCCCCACTTATCCAGGCCTCACGTTGCGGCGCCATTTATGTAATGAATCCCTTCCTTCTTACTATCTATTCTATTTGCCCCACCGTTGGGCCGCCATTTAATATAATGAATCCTACTCTTTCATCTATTATTTATTTATTCTCAGCTATCTATTTATCATTCATTAATTTTATCCTCTAACTTCTCTACGTTATCTATGCCCGCGCTTTTATCAAATATATATAATAAATCCCCTTTTTTTCTTTCCCCCTTTTAACTATCTACTGCCGTGGATACGCTGGCGTTCCTATACAGGAATCGCAGTGAGGTAACTAGATTGTGCGTGCTAGGTTAAATTACTACAAACATCTCAATTGATCCAAAACGAACCGCATTTCTGGTTCGATCATTTATTTACGTTTCTAACTTCACTCTATTTCCATTTCTACGGCGATAATTCACCGTCTTCCTTTCTACGTTAACATATAATATCATATAACATCAACATACACAAACGAAAAAAACAACAACAAAAAACAAGATAATACACAATAACAAAAAATCATTCATACACACTAACACAGACAATATCAAAATCACATTCATCCCTCGAATGCGCATTCCCTGTTTTCCTCTAACTATTTCTACTTTATTCCTACTAACAAAACTTGATCTTCAACAAAATTGTTTTAATTATGGGATGCGTTTTGATACGAAGCATTTCGAGGAATTCCGACACACACACACACATGCATATGCGTTTCACTTCCCTTTTTTCAGCTCATCTTTCGTACTGGAGACGTCCGGTGTCCGCTGTCCAATGCTCCTCGATGTCAGTCGACGGCCACTCTTACTCGCGGTTGCCTCCGAGAATCACTTCTCGTCAACCACTATGTTTCACCTAAATGTGAAAGTCCAGCCGCTAGCCTGTCACCGACTAATAAATTCTGTATGTTCGCGGCGTATTGCTCGGCGAAATACGTAACACGAAAACAGAAACAATTTTTCGCGTATCATCAAACACGTTACCTCTTGAAAAGTTCCATTGCTTATTTCCATTTATTTTGGAAAATAATCGTCTAAATTATACTGATGTGTATTGATTCAGTTAAGTCCCATAATAAAAATGTTTACCGCGCCAAATTTCCTCACACTAGAATACAACGTAATTGATTATCCGTAATTGCTTGAAGTTTTACTAATAAAATAATGTGAATTCAATGAATTTAAATTTTTGCTCCCTTTTCTAATGTTCCAAAATTTTTATAAATCTTTCGACGTTACTTCTCGTTAACTATTTTTACACTTTCCAAAAAAACTAACGACACACCGATTTCACGTACACCAAGCGCTCATCACCATGTCCCTGACACATCTGCCCCACATCTGTATCCTTTCTTCACAATTTTCATTGTTACTACCGATTTTTGTCACAAATAATTGACACACGCTTGCTCTGTTGGGTCTGGAAGATTTCCTTACTTCTCAGCATGGCGTCGTTTGTTTACACTATTGACTTCATTCCAACTTCCACATATTTTATGATTACTTCGCTGGCAAAAATGCGACAAAGTTGATGTTAATTTTGTCATCTTCCCCGTATTTTATTCTATTCTTTCCCAACGTTTCAACCAAATCGGTCCGTGCGTTTGGTAATTATTCTTCAAAAACCATGTTTGTAATGTTTCTTTTCTAACACAACAATGGCCATATCCTGTTCATTTTATTAAAAATTCCAAATATATTTCAAATTATAACTTCCGAATGTGTTAACCGAATTAAATGCCGTTTGTTTTATTTCGTTCTATAATTTCTGCTCTAGCAGATGATTATATTCAATTTTCCCTAAATCTCACATGCTATAATTTCTTATTTTAATTTGGATTTACAAACATGTTTCTATCGGCACCGTTGCACTCCACATTTACGTTTATTCTTTGCTACCTTTTGGCAACGTTGCATATGGGATTTTGTTCTCGAAACGTTGGATCATTACAGTAAAAGAAAAATAGTAAAATCCATAATTTCTTATATTCCATCTTCAGACTTCCTTATAACATTCTGTCAATCACTGCGGTAATGTGGCTTCTCGAAAGTCTTTGTTTCATGATTCTTCTTCACTTTCAATTCACAGTCATTCTGGCAAACAAATGCACAATGCTGCAAACCAAGGGGTTGCCCGCATCTATAGCATGATTATCTCGGCAATCGAGTCTTCTTATTTTTCAGACATGGCATCCAACGCTTTCGTGATGTTCCCTGGTTGTCGTTGCTACTACGATTAGTTCTGCCTTCTGTATTAGGCAGTTGATACTGTAGAATTTCTTTAATTCTGCGTGAAATGATCATTTGTAGACAACTGAGTTTTTATCTTTTTCACTAATTGACCCTCAATTAGTGAAAAATTACATTAACCAAAAACTGAATGCCTTATTTAGTTGGCTTGGATAAAGGAGCATCTACCTCTAAAAGCTTCGAGAATTTTGTGTAGTGTAATTTTCACCGAGAGAATAGCAAGACTGAGTGATATAAATATCTCACAAAACACTGAATTGGTACTAGACAATCAGATTTTCTCCTTTTTAATCTGGGGTTATCCCGGGTTATCAAATATTATAGCTTGGAAGAGAAACCTGAACCTTTTTCAGACTCATAGGTGAAAAATTTCAGTGCCAAATCTGTTCGTGTCCAATAAATCTTCCAAATTAAATTGTCCTGCTTCATGCAGCCTTGCAGGTCAATAAAGGCCTTTCTTTCATTTGCATCTGTATTCGGTGCATCTCTAGCGAGGATGTAATTTTCTCTGTTGCTGTCAATATACTGATTAGTGTAGGTTACGATCATTTCTATTAGTCCAAGGCAAATATTCCTAGGGTTATAAAACTCTTCTTACATGTTTTTGCACTTACCAATGACTCCTGGAATATTGACAAGTGTATCGTTTTTTCTTTGTCTCGGGTAGGAAGTTTCCTCCAAAACAATGAATTGACAATCTTATTCTCATTCTTTTGCATAATAACTCTTCTCTATTTTCCGCATCTTCATCAGTACTTGAATCAGACATCTTTGTCCTCGGGGTCTTCTGGGAATCTTCTTTCTTCAATACGTTCTGAAGACAGTGGCGGCTCCTTGGGGTAGGCAAAGCAGGCCCTGCCTACCCTGGTGAATATGTACAAGTTTAAAACATTTCACAGTAATTAAAAAAATGACTTACAATTTTAATAGGGTGTGAGTATTATTCATCAGGTAAAGTGTATTTCCATATCATTATCGTGGCACGAGTCATATTTCAAACGTTTCAAACGTTTTCTAACAGCGCGTGCGCCAGGCGATGTTTTTTTTTTTTTCCTGCAGAGACACGCGCCCGCTTGCATCTCTCAGAGCAGGCACGTTCGGGCGCTGCCTCCATTCGCACCGTATTCTGAGAAAAGGCCCTGTTATATACTTCATTTTTTTAAACGTGGCACATAACGTAAATCAGCTGTCACGGTGTCATCCAATCGGGAGCTTGAACGTCATCACGGTGAAGTCACAGTTCCCGATTGGATGACACCGTCAACAGCTGATTTACGTCGTGCGCCACATACAAGCCGCTTAGCGTGTGTATTTACTGTTTTGTTGACGTAGTATTGTTTGTTGAAGTATTTATTTTTCATTTTGAATTAGTACGTTGATGATAATTTGTGTTACTTGATTTTTTTTATATTTAAATCTGATTTTATGTTACTATTATGACAGATACAATTGTGGAGTCATACGGGTGTAATCAGTACACAGACGAGAGTGGGTTGTAATAACAGCAGGTTTATTCACAATTTAGACCGTAGTCACAAATAACCAATGCACTGTATACAATTAACTAAATAGACCCCACTGCTAGGAGAGATATTTACAACGGCTACCACACCGCAACATACTACCAAATGTTTTGCCGTGCGTTGTACCGCCTGCCCTGAGAACGACTACATGTCTCTCTAGTCACGACAATAACTGCCGGCTTCTTGCGCCGCGTGCACGTTCGCACCTCTCACGCTGCTGCTGCCAGGATACAAGAAGAAGGAGCTATTGTTCTCACGGCCCTTAAATAGCCCTCGCGACGCTGCCCGCAGCCTCCATTGCCTCCGCCCTAACGCCCGCACACCCTGTCGGAAAACCCCCGTGCGTCATAGCTTCTGCCTTTGTCTACGCATCCGGTGCACACCTCGCGCCACATGCCCACGCTTTTTTAGCGACACGACACTACACAATGAAAGATTTACTACGCACACCGTTTTCTCGTCTTATCGATATAGAGGGACAAATTTTGGACAATGATCGACCTACTCCTATGTTGAGTACGGTTGTGCATCGTATTGGTGAGAAAAATGCAAGAAAATATTCAATCTTTCCGTGCAATGATTGAATATTTCTAATGGGTAGTGAAGTTGAAGCTAAGCTTTATTGTTGGACATTTATCGTAATAAGGAGGTCTCAATTAAGGAGATTTTTGCGACTCGTTTTTATCATGTATTTTAAATGTAACAGTCCACAAACCAAGGTCGCACAGCGCTCTCCCTGCTAGCACGTGCTCGGAGCGTTACAATATTCGTTAAATAAGAGTCTCAAAAATCAAAATTACTCATGAAAATGTTTATCTAGCCTATGCCAATATGTATATCATTGGATTCGTCTTTTTACGCTCGTCATGATAGACTAAAAATATGTATAGTTCCGTTGGGAAAAAAAAGAAAGAAAACAAAGTTACTTCAATATCTCTCATGCATTTCCGTGAAAACTGGATTGCAATACCTTCAACCGTTCAAAAACTGCAGGAGCTGGTAAAGTTACGTGACTCACCTGTACATTATTTTACTGTTATCTGCAATAATTGACAAATAGCACTAGTATCGTGTGTACCTATGCAAATAATATGGTGCTCGTATATTTGAGATAAAGTTCTTACTACGAATTTTATAAAATTATAGAGGAATATCATATTCTAAAAATAAAAAAAAAATACTTACAAGAGTTGACTTGACTCTTAAAGATTACCACACGCCAATTTCTCACTCATGAACTCATAAACTAAGAGGAACCGCGCTATGAGGTATGATGATAAGGGGGAGGGGGGTATTCACTCAATACTGTTCTCAGTTATTCTAGAATGAATGAATGTCTGATACAACGCAACCAACGAAATAATTATGAGCATCGAAATTTAAATTTTGAAATCACAATAGTCTTCTAAAGCAATCATGGTAACAATGACAACTCTAAATGTACACAAAATACAATATTATGCAAAAATTCATAAAATTATATCATCTCCTATATTCACGGGTTCGCCTCTTCAGAAGTTGCTCGACAAGTAAAGCCTGTCATATTGCTATGAATTAAGTATGTTTTTCTCATTCGTAACACTAAGCGTCATCGGAAATGTGCCCCAGGGTTTCTTACAACAAATGTTGGACCGGATACCGTGGGCGCTGTTGGCTATCCACTGGCGGGGAATAGCAGAACTAACCCGCGAGCGTAGATTCAATCCTCTGCCACCAGAGGTTGTACAGCAACTCAGTCCGCAGCAAGTAGTTAACAAACCTTTCACTAGAGAGCAGCGTGCTCAATGCAGATTATATGTTTATATTTAATTTAATAAAACAGTACAATAATTCTCTATTTTTAGCCTTTTATTCAATGTAGAGTATTACATTTTATGTAAAAATGACAATTTTCTTTCACGTAATAATTGCTGTAAATTGTTCAAAGGTACTGCATATTGATACCCCTTAGAAGGTGCAATTGTCATGTTGTGTAAGATTAGAATTTTCGGTAATTTCGGTACTCTTAGCTCCCGTCAGATCGTATAAATCTTTCGCCTTTTACTAAAGATTTCCGTGGCGGGGGTTATATAATGAGTCTATAACTAATTTTTGTATGTGGGAATCCATTGGATTCCCCAATAATTTAATACAAACATAGTACCCATCTATTCACAGAATCTGCGTGCATCCAGCCTTATGGTGTATTCTCAAAACCGTGTTTGAAAAGAGTGGTTTCGAGTCCCTGGGCAGGAAAATGTTAGCCAGATTTCACTTACGTCTCCACTTCTCATGTTGAGCCCCTGATACAGCCTGAGCTGATCGTGGGTGAAAGATTTGTCAATCCTAAAGATACCTACCGGTACACATCTGACGTGTCTTACAGGGTTGTTTATTTGTATCTTCCGTCAGGGAACAAAAATTATTTTGCTAAGAACCATCTTTCACAGAATTTGTTCTGCCTCCGGACAAAAAATTAACCCAATTGTAGAATAAAGAGTCTGTCGAAATCATCTTCGAAATTAACACCATTTTCTCTTCAGAACGATTTCTATAAAACATTGAGCAAATTGTACCGTTTCATATGTTTCTTCCCATAACATGTTCAGAACAAAATTCAGGCTAACATTTGCCCATTGGAGAAAAACGAATTAAGTTGGACAAAAACATTGTTTGGAGAAATTCCATGGATCAAATTTCATTTCATTTTACAATACTTCTCTTAATTTATTACTTCTCTTAATATTTGTAATTCTTATTCCAAAAACACTAAATGAAAGTACTGTAACTTTCTATCAGAAGTCACTAATGACTAAAGCAAATAAAAATAAATAGTGTTTAGAAAAGATAATCACACATTTTCATTTGCCCTTTTATTTCCTTACACTAGCAACTACAATATTGCCATACACCATCCAGAGATCAATGTAACCAGGGTAAACCTTATCTTTCCATATTCTACACTGGTGTAATAAATAGTTTTTATTGAACCACATTACTCAACCACTATTGCCTCCATCTTTTTACTTTCTTGTTGCATATTTTTTAACTCATTTTTCCTATAAACATTTCTTTTATATATTTATTTATTCTGTGTGACAATATTGTTGTTTTTTCCCATGCCTTTTATAGATAAGATCTAAGCTTCTGAACTTGTGTTCCTGTTACATTATTAAGTTACATGTCCATATAAACAAACTGAGTTGATGTAATGTACAATCCTTTCACTTGCAAAACTCCACGCCGACCTCAGGAAAGTCTACGAACATGTAGAGTACATTACTAGGGAGATCCGTAGACTGGAAAAGGTCGTTCACAACTCTGATGGCTGGACGGAAGTAACCAGAAAGAGTAGGCCTAATTATGCGCGCGTTCCCAGCCATCCACCCGTAATTGATAACACTTCTCACCACTTCCCCACTAGCAACAGGTTTTCCATCTTCAACAATCCTAACTCCTTTCCTCCATTGCCAACTATTCCATCCTCTCGTCAACCTAACCACCCCCCCAGAGATCAGCACAAAGTAGGACCACTTCTAGTCTGCCCTCAAAAACTCAAAAACACAGTAAACAGGGCAAGACTAAAACACCAACAAAAAACACTCTCTCTCATTCAAATAAAGTTCTTATATTAGCTGACAGCCACGGTAGGAACCTTTCCTCCACAATGAGAGAGAAATTCCCTTCAAAGTTTTCGGTTACTGGTGTTTTCAAACCAAGTGCCAGGATGGTACAAGTAATTGAAAACTTACACACACTGACTAGCTCCTTCGGACATCATGACACAGTAGTAATTATAGGTGGGCAGAACGACATAAATCATGGCAGTAAACTTAACATAGAAGAACATCTACCAACAATACTAGAGACTGCCAGTCACACTAATGTCATCATGACTACTCTGCTCCCCTGGCACAACAACATTTCCACAAACAATGAAATTAAAATAGCAAACAAACACCTAAAACATCACTTGAGAGAGACACCAATTACACTACTTGATCTTGACAGTCTCTCAAGAAACTTATTTACAAAGCATGGCCTCCACCTCAACCAGGTAGGAAAGCAGAAACTTGGTGCCATGTTAACACAACAAGTGTTGAACTCTTTTCCATCCTCACTCCCACCTACTTCACACTCGCTCATCCCATCCATACCTACCTCCACGTTACCATCTCCACCTATCCCCCTACCACCACCTCCATTTCATGATCCTATCCCAACGGCCACACCTGTCACTCTCACTCCTGCTCCAACTTCCTTTCCTAGTCCAAATCCTCATCCAAAGTACAACCTTCGCTGCAACCGCAGACCACCCCCTGCCTATGACCTGTAGCAACTACACTTAACAGGAAAGCCCACAAGACATAAAAACAAATATCTATATGTACTACATCAAAACGTTCAATCTTTAAGAAACAAACTAACAGATTTAGAAATATTACTCGAACAAGATCTACAACACTTAACAATATTATGCTTTAGTGATCATTGGTTAACTCAACAACAACTAGACAGCACACACATTCCAGGTTTCACCCTAGCTAGTGGCTCATGTAGGCAAATAGGCAAATCACATCACGCTTATGGCGGTACTTGCATATTTGTTAAAAATAACATTCATTATGTATCAATCACGGATACTCCTATCTCTTAAAAGATAAAGACTTTGAAATATCTATCATAGATTTACCAAATCAAAGAATATGGATTTTATGTATGTACCACAGCCCCACTGGAAACACAAATGTTTTCCTAAAAAATCTTGAACTTGTTCTTGTTAAACTTTAAAGACGCAGAAATTATAAAATTATATTATGCGGTGATTTCTACATAAACTATTTGTCAAAATCAAATGATGAGGAACTATTCAAAAATTTACTTAAATCTTTCAACTTACAAACTATTATAAATCAACCCACCAGAATATCTAAAAAAAAGCAGTACTGCCATTGATCAAATAATAATAGACACAAATGATTGCAGCTATTCAGTTGTTACATATAACACAGGCTTTAGTGACCACACAGCACAAATTCTCAAACTCGAATTGGACACTAAAGTTATTAAGGAAACACTTTATAGAGAAACTCGAAACTTCTCTCAGGAAAACCTTGACAAATTCAACTCCCTAATAAGTTCAGAAAACTGGGAGGAGGTGTACAAAGCAACAGACACAAATACCAAATTCAACTTATTCATAAACATATTCCAAAGTTATTTCAACACTGTTTTCCCACAAACACTGAAGAAAATAACAAGCAAAAACCACAAATCATGGATAACTAAAGGAATCAAAACATCATGTGAAAGGAAACGAAACATGCATGAAACCATCCTTTATCATGAATGTAGTTCCGATTTCATTGCTTATTACAAAACATACAAAAGTATCTTAAAGAAAGTAATTAAACAGGCCAAACTGTTAATGAATGATCGACACATTGCCAAAGCACGAAACAAAACAAAAGCAATGTGGAACATTGTAAAAAATACTCTAAAAACAGAAAACAGAAACACCAAAAACATTGAACTTAACTACAAGAACAATGTTCTGCGCAACCCACAGCAAGTAGCCAACACTTTCAATAGACATTTCTCAGAAATTGGAGAAAAGTTAATACACTGCAATTCTGTAAATAATATAAATATGCAGTCAAATATACCCACATCACCAAATGCAAAGTCCATATATATCTCTGAAACATCACCTGCGGAAATACAGAAAATCATAAATAAAAGGAAAAACAAATTCTCTACAGGACTGGATAATATCCCTGACATACTCATTAAACATTCAGCAACATATATACTAGAACCGCTCACACACATTTGTAATTACTCCTTAATGACAGGTAGCTTCCCAGAAATTCTCAAAAAAGCAAAAGTTAAGCCACTATTCAAAAAAGGCAACACCCACGATCTCATGAATTACAGACCAATATCCCTACTATCTGGATTTTCAAAAATTCTAGAAAAACTTTTTAATGATAGACTCAAACATTTCCTCAATTCAAATAACATATTGACAGAGGCTCAACATGGATTCAGAAATGGTAGATCAACAGACACTGCTATCTTCACCTTTCTAAATAACATACTTCTTGCCCTAGATCAGAAAGAAATTCCCATCGGTTTATTTCTAGATTTATCAAAAGCATTTGACATTATTGATCATGACATACTGTTATTCAAACTTGAAACTTTGGGAATTAGAGGCATTGCACATCAATGGGTAAAATCTTACCTTTCAAATCATTGTCAAGTAGTCACAATCAAGCATGTTAGAGATAAAATGATTTCAAGCTATTTTTCCCAACCTAGAATGATAAATTATGGAGTCCCACAAGGATCAATCCTGGGCCCTATACTATTTCTCTTGTACATCAACGACATGCCCCTGACTCTACAAAAGAGCAAAATGGTCCTATTTGCAGATGACACTAACATTATTATTAAAGCAAATACCCAACAAACTCTACAGAAAGAAGCACAAACAGTTCTAGAAGCACTAGTAAAATGGTTCCAGGAAAACAAACTCATCATAAACACCAGTAAAACTGTCTCCCTAAACTTTTGGAATCCACTCTCTAAAGTAAAGCCTCTAACACAATTGATGATAAAACACATGCCTGTAAAAATAGCCCAAAAAACAACTTTCCTTGGATTGACAATTCAAGACAATTTAAAATGGAACTCCCACATCACAGATCTAAACAACAAGCTTACCAAGTCATGCTATGCCATCTACATCCTTAAGTCAAATTCAAATTTGGATACACTACGAACAGTGTATTTTGCAAATGTCCACTCGCATCTAAAATACGGAATCATATTCTGGGGAAACTCCCCAGAAAGTATTCACACTTTTATCATCCAAAAAAGAATACTGAGAACAATGACAAACACTCACAAACACGAGTCCTGCAAACCACTTTTCAAGAAATTCCAAATCCTACCACTCCCATGCATATACATATTTGAAATATTAATCTTCACAAAGAAGACGCTTATGGAAAACAAGGATTCTGTTACTCTAAATACTGATGTTCATAACTATAATACTAGACAAAACAAGAATCTGCATGTCCCACACTGTGAAACTTCACTCTTTCAAAAAAGTACCCTTTTTGAAGGCATCACACTATATAACAAACTCCCTAGTGAATTTAAAAGCTTAAACTCAATACACACATTCAAAAATAAACTGAAAGCTTTCCTGTTAAACCATACATTCTACAGTACAAAGGAATACCTACACCATAAACACATATCAACATCAATATAAACTAATAAAAATAATTTTTTTTTGTTGCATATTCTGCTGCATGACTTGAAGCCCCCCCCCCCCCAGCTGATTGATGGATATAAAAGGATAGATCCAGCCCAAGCATCCATCTCATGAAGATTCTCCTTCTTCTCCTTTTTATTTATTTTTGCTCTCAACTTTAGCTTTACCCTACTATTTATAAAATTAATTTGTATTTACCATGAAAACAGAATTCAATTTTATACCTGTATTGTATTTAATATTTGAAATATTTGCATTGTACATTGTATGATCATATAATGTCCTGACTTGTCATACATGGCTTATGCTGTATTTATGTGACAAATATATTATTATTATTATTATAATAAATCCTTGATTAACTATGTAGGCCTTATTATTGCAGAAGTAACCATTACTTCCACTGTTATCATTAGTTCATGTATTGGATAATGCCAAATTATTAAAATAATGTTTACAGAAAACTGCTACAATTTGAATTACTATCAAACTATTATTTATGAGCTAATTGAGTCATAATCTTCGTTAATGGAATTTACTACAGTAGATTTATCCAATTATTCCTAATATGCATGATTGAATGTTAATGTAATTACTACTGGAAGAATCCCTATTCTTGTTTCTCCTACTATAATCTCATTCAATGTTAAGTTATTATTAATATTAGTATTAGTGTCAATATTAACCTTATCATTTAATAATTATTATTGTTACAAATTGAAAATTATATTATCCTGATACTGATCTTACTTGATACTTGTGTATGTCTGTAAGCAATACAATATATTATTGTTGTGATACTTACTATTATCAACATATTATTTGTAATACTATTATTTATTATCGGGGGGAAATTTTGTGGAAATAGTTCACTGAATCTTTGATGTAGTAAACCAAAAATGTTTGTCCTCTTTTCACTATAACTAGGGTCAACTGTAAAAACGTTATTTTTCTCAGTTGTGAGCTTGTACTAGATCAGGGGGTCCCAATGGGGCCCGTTATAGACCACATGGGGTTCATTGAAATATTGAAGGGGGTCAATGATGATGAAGGGATCATTTGGGGGACAATAGCCGAAAAAAGAGCCAAATCGGCATCTTATCATCATAATCAAGAACTCATTGATTACAAAAATGTATTAATTGACTTTTTTCTGATAAAAAGCAGACAAATGTATAATAAAAAATTACGTTTAGAAAACTTAATTAATTAAAACTGTGTTGACAATGATACACTCACACACGAAAGTACTCTGTGCTATATGCACATAGACATGTTACTGTCTGTTCTTACAGTTTATTAATTAAAACATTAAAACATTAAAACAAAATTAAAAAACAGTTTATTAATTAAATATCCATGAACTATTTCCACGAAATTTCCCCTCGATAATAAATAATAGTATTACAAATAATATGTTGATAATAATAAGTATCACAACAATAATATATTGTATTGCTTACAGACATACACAAGTATCAAGTAAGATCAGTATCAGGATAATATAATTCTTCAATTTGTAACAATAATAATTATTAAATGATAAGGTTAATATTGACACTAATACTAATATTAATAATAACTTAACATTGAATGAGATTATAGTAGGAGAAACAAGAATAGGGATTCTTCCAGTAGTAATTACATTAACATTCAATCATGCATATTAGGAATAATTGGATAAATCTACTGTAGTAAATTCCATTAACGAAGATTATGACTCAATTAGCTCATAAATAATAGTTTGATAGTAATTCAAATTGTAGCAGCTTTCTGTAAACATTATATTAATAATTTGGCATTATCCAATACATGAACTAATGATAACAGTGGAAGTAATGGTTACTTCTGCAATAATAAGGCCTACATAGTTAATCAAGGATTTATTGTACATTACATCAACTCAGTTTGTTTATATGGACATGTAACTTAATAATGTAACAGGAACACAAGTTCAGAAGCTTAGATCTTATCTATAAAAGACATGGGAAAAAACAACAATATTGTCACACAGAATAAATAAATATATAAAAGAAATGTTTATAGGAAAAATGAGTTAAAAAATATGCAACAAGAAAGTAAAAAGATGGAGGCAATAGTGGTTGAGTAATGTGGTTCAATAAAAACTATTTATTACACCAGTGTAGAATATGGAAAGATAAGGTTTACCCTGGTTACATTGATCTCTGGATGGTGCATTGCAATATTGTAGTTGCTAGTGTAAGGAAATAAAAGGGCAAATGAAAATGTGTGATTATCTTTTCTAAACACTATTTATTTTTATTTGCTTTAGTCATTAGTGACTTCTGATAGAAAGTTACAGTACTTTCATTTAGTGTTTTTGGAATTAGAATTACAAATATTAAGAGAAGTATTGTAAAATGAAATGAAATTTGATCCATGGAATTTCTCCAAACAATGTTTTTGTCCAACTTAATTCGTTTTTCTCCAATGGGCAAATGTTAGCCTGAATTTTGTTCTGAACATGTTATGGGAAGAAACATGAAACGGTACAATTTGCTCAATGTTTTATAGAAATCGTTCTGAAGAGAAAATGGTGTTAATTTCGAAGATGATTTCGACAGACTCTTTATTCTACAATTGGGTTAATTTTTTGTCCGGAGGCAGAACAAATTCTGTGAAAGATGGTTCTTAGCAAAATAATTTTTGTTCCCTGACGGAAGATACAAATAAACAACCCTGTAAGACACGTCAGATGTGTACCGGTAGGTATCTTTAGGATTGACAAATCTTTCACCCACGATCAGCTCAGGCTGTATCAGGGGCTCAACATGAGAAGTGGAGACGTAAGTGAAATCTGGCTAACATTTTCCTGCCCAGGGACTCGAAACCACTCTTTTCAAACACGGTTTTGAGAATACACCATAAGGCTGGATGCACGCAGATTCTGTGAATAGATGGGTACTATGTTTGTATTAAATTATTGGGGAATCCAATGGATTCCCACATACAAAAATTAGTTATAGACTCATTATATAACCCCCGCCACGGAAATCTTTAGTAAAAGGCGAAAGATTTATACGATCTGACGGGAGCTAAGAGTACCGAAATTACCGAAAATTCTAATCTTACACAACATGACAATTGCACCTTCTAAGGGGTATCAATATGCAGTACCTTTGAACAATTTACAGCAATTATTACGTGAAAGAAAATTGTCATTTTTACGTAAAATGTAATACTCTACATCGAATGAGAATCTAGAAAAACAGAATAGTAGCATAGTTTTATTATTTTACTATATACATGTGTAATTCCTGCGGAACATCCCTGCCTAAGGGGAGGATAGCGGCCTTGTCTGAGAAAGGCAGTTTTACCCGTAGAGTATTATGATTTTACCGTCCTCACAATCATTGTGGAAGTTATACCGGCGTCGTGTCGATGCCAATGTCGACACGAAAATGTTTCTTTAATTTAAACAATCTTCCGGAAAAGTAGAGTGGCGATTGAAAAATCGCTATGAATGTTCAATAGATTACAGAAGTAGCCTGTTTTTTTTTCTTTCGTTTTCGCGGTGATACGTCTTAAATGCCGTCTGTAATGACGTGCATTCGAGATGCGGGGACCAAATTAATCATTTTATTATCATAATGTTATGCCGTGCAAAATGTTAATGCCTTCGATGCGGAACTGGATGTACGCTACGTGCACGGCGCTGGATGCGCGACAGAGTACCATTGTTACGTTAGGAGCATAATTCAAAAATATGTATTTGGGTTATATAACGAGGAAAATAGGATAACAGTTGAATGGATCTCTTTTGGAGAGAATTATGAAAGGGAAATCTGAAAAGGTGTCGTCCATAAATAGCGTTACATAAGGGTAGGGTTATAGTTATAGTAGGGTAGTTACGTACTATTGATATTTATTTTTCAACATTTGATGAAATAATTCCTTTTTTTTTTCTTATACTAAAACACTAAAATATTTTTAAAAAATTAATTTTTTTTTTAAACCTAAAGAAATTATATGTTTTAGATGTAAATTCTTACAATAAATTAAAATATTTTTTCATCAATTTTTTATAAAACCTGTAAGATTATGAAGAAAGTATCAAAAAATTGATACAAAGAACAGTCTACAATCCAATTCACTGGAGCAGTCGGCTGTAGTCCATGTGTCATCCACAATTGTGTGGCGTGTGATAAAAAAATTTTGCTCCTCTGCGTCCTTCCTTTACTCACAACTTAATGATGATGATGATGATAATAATAATAATAATAATAATAATAAATATATTATTGCTTAGAGACTTACAGAAAGTATCTAGCTAAGTCAGTCTAGAAATTAATTAAAATTACAGGAAGTTAATTACATTTTTAAACTATGTTAATGTGAACTTTAATAAGTAATGTAATTTAATAAGTTTTCTTTATCTTGTTAAGCTATATGTTAAAAATAAATATAATTGATTAAAATAAACATTTAATTTAAGTTATAAAAGGAATTAAATTCAATTTCATAATTTCCTTTTTTTAGCACACACTTTCATTACTAAATTAATAATTCAAATAGTTTGCCTGATAAATTACATTATTAATAAACCATGCAAGTGCTCACAATAAACATTAATATAATATACATTTTAAACTACAGAAAGTCTGATTAACAAATTAAACTTAACATTAACAATGCATTACACCAACGCCTCCTACATCCTACTCTATTGAAGGAGGCAGTGATTACACCAATAAACTAGCAGATTATGATACAATGGCAAATAACTGGCCTTCAATCTTACCGTTATGTGCAGGCAGTAATGCCAACTAATTTCCACTTAAATAACCATAAACGTTCAACACAAATAAAATGAATACAAATTACTTTGACTTTGCTATAATTTATTTTCACATCTTGCATTTACGGGGGGTGAGGGGTGTAAAGTGTTACATAATTATTTAGGAAGAGAGGTTCAAGTGTATGTTATGGGTGCGTTACAGAGGGAAGGGAAAAGAGCATTCAAAATACTGCAAATTTGCTTTACATAATTTATGGCTGGCCCCAAAGACATGAAAATCAAGATACTACAAACCCAGTGTAGTTAACATATTGTTAATTAGTAAATCTGAATTGTTAAAATTAGGTTAAAAGTAAAATATCTTGTATACTATGGGCATTAACTGGTTCTAATGATCTCTGGGAACAAAAAGACCTTGGACTTTTTGAGCCACTCGATTATCAGTACTCTTTCGACTTCGATTATTAGTGCCCTTGGTGCATAAATAATTATTATGAGTGAAAAGTCAAATCAAAGGGAAAGATTAAAAGGAAAATACAAAAAATAAAAAAAAGCAAAACATCTATGGAGTATCATAAGCGATTTTTGTTTATGAATATGAATGCTGTTGGATTTGGAAAGAAAAAAGAAAAAGAAAAGAAGACAGAGAAAAAAAAAAGAAAAGTAAAAAGAAATAATAATAATAATAATAATAATAATAATAATAATAATATTAATGAAAGAGAAGAAAAGAAAAGATTTGAACTGTAAACTGAAAGGCAAGTTCAATCATTCTAAATTACAGTCGATAAGCTAAAACACAGTGAAGAACTCCACATTAAAATGAAAAATATCATCATTTTTGACAGAGATTAAATAAAACCAACTTAAATAAATAATTGGTATGGATTGAAACAATGCAATAAACTATTAACTATAACAATATTCATTGTTGTTATTTTGTGAAATTAGAGGAAGAAAATTTGACATCAATTTTATTACATACAAATATACTATACAAAAATATTTATTGATTGCTGGACAGATACATTTACACATATGAAAAAAATAACAGTAGGTTTTTGGGAGAAGTAGTTAGGGATAAAATATCTTGTCTAAACAGTCTTATATAAACAGGTTTATTCATTTATTTTATAGATGAATACCTTCTCAGACGATAGCAAATCTAGGAATTATTATGCACAATATTTACATATTTTACAAAGTCAATAGGAATTTTAAGATACAATCAGGGTCAGCCTAACCCATCTTGTCATCCAATGCACTTAGTACAGTAGACAACCTTTAACATGAAACAAGTGAAAGAGAAAAGCTTTAACAAAAAATACTAATTCAATTAACAGAAAGCTCCTACCCCATTTTATAACATATCTAAGAAATACCTTCATACATGATGTAGCAATATGTAACGTAAATATATGTAATGTGAATTGCTAGCTCCCCCTGTGGATTTAAAACCTGGCTCCCAAATTTGTCCTGGGGTCCAAATTAATGTATTTCAAAAAGTCACAGATATAATTACATAATCTTTCAACAATTATTTTCATGCATCATTGCATCATGTCAATATTTCTCTTTTGTCCATTCATGCAAGTGAGACTGCAACTTCTATCAATAACAATTAAAAAAAAAAAAAGAATAACATGGTAAGGAAATGCACACATGACTTACACATACTACAGCACATACAGTAACAGTTGCTTTAATACCAAGTAAGAATTTATGCTATTTTAATTTGAAGTATATGTTGTTTTGTATGAGCATTCCTTACCACTGTGCTCGACTTAATTGCAACAAAAGAGTAGAACCATAGAGGAAAGAACTATGAAATACGGTCTTTCCTCTATGGTAGAACCAATAAGAGTATCTTTCAAACTTGTACAAAATGTTTAATACCTGGCATATAAAACATATGTAAGGTATATAAAGTATGTAAATAGTAATTTAGAAATAAGAACCACTTGAAATACATACAAATATACATGTTCCTTAAGACCATTGTGCAGGAAGAATACACATTTAGACCCCTCCCCTCCAGTCACACAAATTTATTTCCGAACTTGTTTTGGGTGCCTTAAGACTCAGGACACAAAAATTAACATATTTTTCTGTCAACTACATTTGAAAGTAATTATAACAATTAAACATGCACCACAATTTTAACTATTGCACCAATTGACATATTTTTATTAGTTGCAGGTTCACTTTTTCATTTTAACATTCTTTGGTTTCTAGTTTAGTGTACTCATATTTATTCATGTTCTTTATAGTGACATTAAATTTTGAAATGAATTTGAATGAAAGGAAATCATTCTTTGACATTGAATGTTTTTTATCTTCCTGTTTTAGAAATATTACTATAGGTAATAAAAAAACAGTTTTTGAAATATGCACATGAGATACCTTTCCTCTCTGAGTAGCTTAAACTTTTCTTACTTCTTTCATTCAATGTAATACAATTACTTCAATGTTCAGAAAGGATGGAGATTCCTGCTGGGATTTTTTTTTTTTCGAAATTGTTGACGAATCAATACGTAATGACCTCTCCAGAGTTTATACCCCAAATAAAAGTATGCTCAGAGAAAAAGAAAGAGGATTAGTTATTTTTCATATGTTACCATATGTAGTCAACTGTTATAGTGTTTTGATGTCTTCATGTGTGTCTCGATCTTCAAAATATAAAATTTTCTCTTAAAGAATAATGATAATGATATTATTAATAATAATACTAATTATTATTATTATTATTATTATTATTATAACAATAACAACATCCTATCATAACAATGTCACATAAGCAACTAATTTTAAGTCTTGATATGAATTTCTATTTATCTCTCATAATATTCAAAAAAAGATATCGTATTACTTTTCTGACATACATTAACTTCCTTAAGAGTCCACATTCAATGACTCAAACTAGACTTCAAGAAGTTGGGCATTGCTGCTTCCAAAACTTGAAGCAAATATACTTTGGCTGAAAAATTTTCTTCATTTAATAGTACTAAACAGATGGTATATCTTAACATATCATTCACGTGCAAATATGATTCCAGCAAAAATTAATTTTATTCCACATTTGTTATTTCTTTTCCAAATAAATTCCCAGTAGAATTTTTTAAAACAATATTTTCCTTTAAAAAAATTATTGTAGGAATTAGGTCTCGTTCAACAAACTTATTTTCAGAAATTTTAAGGAAAGACTCATATATAAGAAGATTAAGGAAAAAATTGTTTTTAAAACTGTTTATCATCATGAACATTTTATGTTTGCCATTTGACATGTTCCTACTATTTTAGCATTTTCCATATCATGAGGCTCCTGATTCTTCCATATTTTCTTTGTGAAGCCTCTCCCTTTTTCCTGCCCATTTGTATCTCATTATTTGTTGTGGAATATTGTTCTACTTTAGTTTCTTTTTATATATTTTCAGGTAATTTTCATTAGATGATGACTAGGCACTACCCAAAGAATGGTTTTTATGTCAGGGACCTTGACAAATCTGTAAAATTCCATCAAGTGAAATGTTGTAACAGTTATATTCACTCTCATAAGTGAATATTATCATCATATAATAATGACCATCAATCAGAATAGTAAAGATAACATGCTCTTGAAATAAAAGTATTTGAATAATTTTTCATATATAACCCCACATTCTGAAATGTAAGTACACATTCTAGGCTTTTCATAAAAAAATATACAGAAATATATATATTTACAAAACAATCATCCAATGCAATCATTAAGTGTACATATTTCAGAAACATGAGATACATTTAATTTTCAATTAATTCGAAATTATTGTTCATTCATCAAAACTCACATTTTGAATTATTTTAGTTTTAAACACACACATACATAATACATATAAAACAAGTGAAAAAGCAAAAGTGACTGCATTTAAAAGATGACTATTTGGAATTAAAAAAGTATTTCTCTTACATGATTGTAAATTTAGAAGATGCAGATTTGACCAGAATGTCAACAACAACAAAAGAACTTGTAAAAAATGTTACAATGACTGAGGTCTTTCATGTATATTGTTTCGCACAGAAATGTTTTTCTTTTCCTAATTTTCTCCTCCGCATCATCCCGTGCTAATATAAAAAAAATCCATAAAAGCACTATAAATCATTAAAAAGATTTTGAAGGCAAGATCATGAACCATTATAAAAGGAGATGTAAAAAAAGGCTCTAAATATAGGTTGATGAAATTCCCTCTTCAATATTACACCACAGCAACCACTATAATTGCAATAAACAGCAAAATAATGATGACCCAATACACTGAAACAAAAGGAGAGACACTTATCAAGACTTGATAATATGACTTCCACAATAACCATTCTCTAAATAATGAACTTTTTATAAGAATTCAGCTCATTATAAGATACAGTTTCATTGCCAAAAAATTACTAAGATATTTAAGAAAAACATCTATACAATTTGCCAACTTCTTGATTATGATATACAGTTCATATTTTGTACACTTACCACATGTCCTGTCTTTCTGGCTGACAGTGCGTATTTGTGCAGTCCGACTACTGATTTGAGCATCTGTATTGTCAACATGTTCGGCAATATCATCTATCAAATCTGAGGATACAGAAAATATGCATCATATGCTAGATCTAATATTAACCATCGTCCAAACATTGACCAAAAATTTGTTGATTTCTAGACTATAAATAACATGAAAGTTAGACACTAAAACCATACACACCGTTCTGAAAATCAACTTCAGAATTAATTGTGGTAGCAATGGCTTTCTGACGTGATATCACTTTTGACAATTCCTCTAATCCAGCTTCTTGATCTGAAATCCATAAAATATTCAATCAAAATTTCCATGAACTATCCAATGACAGAAATAAACCTAATTATGGCTTCTTAACCAAAGAATGTTCCCTATCAGTGAATTTGTAATTAGCTGAAGTGTAGAACAGAATGAAAATGAAGACTGGGGAAAAAGAAAGAAGGAAAAAAAAAGAAAAGGAAGAAGGAAAAAAAAGAAAAGAAAGAAGAAAAGAAACTTACACAGAACAGAGGCTATAAGGTAACGTAAGGTAAAGAGAGAAGATAAGATATGGTTTGACCAAAATTGGTAACTTCAATGTTCAACATAATTTACACTTTTTTACCACACTGATTCTGAATGTCACACAAATTTTAATATAAAAATGCCTCACCCCTGAGTATTTCCTGTTGCTGTTGCCGCAAATCTGTTACAGTAACATCTGGTGCAGGCACAGTCAGTATTTCCTCCTCATCTGTTCCCCAGCCTGTAGTTCCAGCTTCAGCAAAGACAGAGGGTTTTATTAGAGCACTTCTATCCCTTGCAGCAGCCTCATCTCTAGAAATGCATTAAAGAAATACAAGTAAATGACAAGATATTTTCATCATTAGTAAGTTGATCTTACAAACAAATTATTTTGAATGTTATGAAACCTTTCTTAGATATTATGTTGCTAACAGTGTTTATAATACTCTCCATCAGAGCTTGTTTTATGCATTAACTCAGTGAAGAGACACGATTCACTTTATAATAAATTCATTAATATATTTATACATAGGCAAACTTTGTCAGTTTTACACCAACTTTAAGCATGTATCTAGAAACCAATTAAAGTTCATGAGCAAACAATCAAATTTGTAGTTGTCAAAATTTTTGTTTCTAGGACTTCGTTATACAAAGAACAAAACATGAGATTAACTTCAAATATTGAAAATTATAGGAGCCCACTTGTAAGTAAGATAAGCGTTTTAATAAAAATTATGTCTTTCCAATTATTGCAATTAAATTACAAATGCCTCAAAATTTAGTTCCATAATAACAGTAGTGATGTAATATTTAGTTAATACCACGATAGTAATTCTAAAACGTTAGTTGTTTTTTTTTTATTGAGAACATTAATTATTTTGAGAATTACAATTTGCTTCACATACTTATTCTGAAATGCTTGTTGCAACTGGATCTCACGACTTTGTAATTGTTCCACTAGCCTAGTTCGTCTTTCAGCTTCTTCAAAAGTACTGAAATACTTGTAAGGAAAACACAACTGTACAAATATATAATAACATAATTTTTATGAAATATCTACTTCAACCAACCAGAAAAGTCTAAATTAATTGACAATAATGCTATTCCCACCTTTGTTCACTAATTTACGTGCATTCCCTCTAACTAAAACTTTTATTTCCCCTCAAAATTAATAATGCTCTTAGCAAGCTCTAATGGGCCCTAATCGTTTGGCAAGCTTGATCTTTAAATTTCAATTTTTAAAAAGAATAAAATTGTATATAGAAATGAAAATTAATCAAATTTGTTAAATAGTTTCTTTATATGAATTGCATTGGATGATTTCATAATTAATAACATGAAGGGGGAATGAAATGCTAATTGATTCTACTTGTTTCATATCAAAAGCAGATCATTGTCATTTAACATTTGGATACTGATCACAAAATTAACACTAGGCACAGTCCCTACAGCACACACATTATCTATTACTTCCTTGAAGATACATAGTGAAAGGAAATAGTTTTTTCCCCTTAAGTTTTATTAGAAAATAAAGGATACATAGAACCTGAAGATGAAGAGACTGAAAGTTTTTCTTTGAGTTGATAAACTTCAGAAGAGTACTGTTTCATCCGCAATCGAATTTTTGAGGAAAGGCGTGCATATTCATTAGATGTTCTTCGTTCTCTACTTCTCGTCGTGAGTAGCTCCATAATTTCTCTATAGTTTCGTTCACAGGCATCATGCTCACCCAACCTGAAATGGCATTGAATATCTAGTCACAATTAATCGACAAGTGTAGAACAAAACGCAAGAAACGTCGATTACAATTTGTCATGATGTGTTGTGTTATAGGTTATGTTTACTGCACATTATATTGATTAAAAATTAAACCAAATTTGTTATTTAAATTAATAAGTAAAATATACTAAGCACTTTTAAAATAACAACATTAAGTAAAAGTAGTTTACCCACCACGGATCCTTATCAACATAAACAAGAGCCATGATAGAGACAAAAGATAGTTACGCCCACTACTAGTATGTTTTCCTGGAAAGTTAAAATAGTTCACATGACATCCAATTGATACAACTATCTAGATAAAGGATTAAAATCAGAATTAACAGAAGCTTTCTTCTGACATTCAAAAACAAAACCCATTGGTACAAATTAGGAACTTAAGTTATGGAACGTTTTACACGGTAAGAAATGTTAATTTATTTCTAGTTCTTTGACGTTTTAAGTTTCTTTCTACGCCCAATGGTTATTATTTCACAGTTTTTTCGATGGCCAATTAGTATGTATCTCATGCAATATAATCCATATTATGATTCAAAAACCATTAGAGTTAAAAAGTACGAAAATGCAAATGTTCAGTTTTTGAATGTTGGTTCTACTGGTTAATACTACTGTTCTCATTGATGAAGTTAGAAACTGTAATTTGTTGATTTCAGCCATAAATTTTATATTGAAAATAATAATTCTGCATTTTAATTGGGTTCAGTTTTAATAAAAATTCTTAATATATAAGAATAGGTTGCATGTCATTTCGTGTAACTGAGATTTTGGATATTGCTTTGACTTTGAAGCATGCGCAATCCATGCTGAAAAATGGTTGACACTTGACATTCTGTTTGTGGATGTTGGAGTGTTCAGTACATTGATAAGTGTGGTGAACGTAGTTGTGTGAGAGTGTGTCAAAATGTTCGGAAATCATTTTTCTGTGCTGTGATTAATCGGAATATTTACATTCGTGTGAAGTGTGTTAGGTGTTGTGCTTTGTGTTTGAATCTACTTAGTTTGACAGTAGGGAAGAAGTTTGAAGGTGAGATGTTTTTTGCATGTTTCCTTTTGTTTACATTTTGGCGATTACTATTTAGTGACCAAATGGTCACAAATAAAAGTTACACATTGTTCCTGTCCTTTTCAAATTATAATTGTAAGCAAAAATGCGATTTAACGTTTGCATATGTTTTTAAATTAGTCAACATCAGGAGGCTTGTTTTCTACTGTATTAAAAATATTTGACGTCAATAATTGGAAATATATGAGTAAAGTTCGACCTATTACTGAATTTTATTATTTTGTAATAGTCATTTTATTTTCATTGCATGAAGATGATTTTGATAATTCACGAAATATGTACAAATTCATTAACCACATTATATTTAACAATTACATTTATGTATTGTTTTCCTTTATTTTTATTTCAATTTTATTTGAAACACTGGATGATGTTAATATATATGATTTTTTAAATGTCCACTCTCACAATTAAACTAATATTACAGAAAAGATTACTAGATGACAAGGATTGATTTGTCAGCAATTTTTCTTTTGGGTATGATTTCATCTAAAGTGTTTCCGTTGTATGTTTCTAGCACAACAAATTGTGATATGATTTTGAGAACTGCTGTGTAATTTGTAGGATATTTACCAAATATTTTTGGATAAGGTGTTCATGAAACATTAATGAAAATTTTCAGTAATTATATAATTATTTCACTGTTCGAGAGAAAAAAAAATCATCCAAGTATTTTGTGCAAAATGTTAAGGAATATTTTGTTTTTCAATTTGTATGTATAGAGAGGATTTGGAATTTGAATGACTGTATTTTTGTTCTTTAAAAAATCCATTGTTGAAGGCAAAAGAAAACTTATTCTTGCTTGGCAACTTTTTTTGCAGTTGAAGATGAGTGCGTCAGTGAGCAGCAGTGGCATAATTTCAACCACCTTAGCAGGGGTTACAACCAACTCTAATATGACCACAACTGTGGCTTCACTTCTGTCCCCCACCACCACTATTGTAGCCCCTAGAGTAGCCCCTGATCATGGGGAAGTTTCACCTATCTTCTTGCAAACAAAGGCTGCACAAGGCATTGCTGGAGCATTTGTATGGGTTGCACTGTTCCTGACATGCCAACAGGTAAGAAGGATTTTACCCATTTAATTTTAAATTCAACTATAGCATTATTGAAATATAGGCTTAATATATTATATTTATTAATAATTCTCATGTTTGAAAATTTGCTGACATTATTCTGATGTGCCCTTACATGATTTATTTGAAAGAAGGAAACAGGTGTTTTAACGACACCAACACACTTCAATTTCACAATATTAGAAGCTCTACCATAATATTAAAAGCATATAGCTTGAGTAAATGAAGAAAAGCGAAAGGGGGAACAATGTCAAATTTTAGGTTTAGATCTTAATCGTAATCTTTCTACGTGCTTAGTCTTGAAATGCTTACAGTCAGTTACAATTAGTATTCCTACCTACTTCCTTAAATTCTCATTGGCGGAAATTGGAGTTAAACCTCTTAATAATGACCTTAAAGAAATGTCAAACCAGTCATTTCCGTCGGAGAATAGCTCTCTCCGAATGGGGAAAGAAAGAGACTTGCTTACTCCAATCATTCGTCCAGAGGCGGCCTCCGTATAATTCCCAATGATCGTACCCAGGTTACAAGCAGACGAAAAGACGGAACACGTATGCTCACGGTTGGCATTTTAATCCCCCTACTAGTTCCTTGATTTTCCAGAACTGTACTGTCAAAATCTTAGGATTTTTGTGAAGATGATCTAGGAAGGCGCAGATCGAGAAAGTATTTCGGGTGATCAATTTTAGTTCGGAACCCTCGCCTCAAATGAATTTCAAGAATGTTAGTTTTTTGGATTGTGAATCGGTACCCACTTGAAATGCCAGCTGTGACTCAAAGAAAGTACTTCTTCCAAATTGGGTACTACAAATATGCGAATGTTTTGAATAAAGTAAAATTACAACAACAAAATGATGGGTTTTGGGGGTGGTGAAATGGCCCGCACCCACCCCTTGAATTTGCCTTTTGCAAGGGTATGGGGGGATAACTCCAGCGGACACCCATTTAAAAGGAAAAAAAGTCTGAAATAAATAACGTCTTTCATGATTATAAATAATTCGCGCGGAAGGGTCTAGTATAAAATAAGCAAAATAGTAACGTGATTTATGCTTATTTTAAGTATTATTAGTTTTTAAACATCTAAGTATACTAGTATTTTACTCTAGTAATAGACTCTTACTTGCCAAATGTTTTTCAATCATGACTGGCTTTCACAGTTGTTTCACAAGTTTTCAAAAGTTTAACGTTTTAACAATCCAAGAAAATAATATACGTTTTGTGACTATCGCCGTCTTTCACGTTAGTAGATAAAGAGCTCGTTCTACGCGAAGCTATCAGCTTCGACAAAAGTGTGTAGGGCCTTATCCATTTAGGTTTGCAAACGAGTAAAGTCTTTTCATTTCAATGGCATGAAATAATAACGGCATGAAATCTACTTCATCGTATTCCTTATCATTCAACATCGAACCAATCATGGCTAATAACCAGGTTTCGTTGCCGATACTTGTTTATTTTCATAGTTTTAAATATTCTCTCGTTGCTTTATATTGGATTGATTCTCTCTTAAACAGGAACGTCAGTCATCATTATTACACCATTCAGTACTCTGTATACTCAGTACTATTGCCAGGATTCTTAATGTCGAGCTTGTCCATTGGGAGGCTGCAATAAATCATTAAAAGTCAAACATCCGACATTCAATCACCATTTCAGCGGAATAGCTTCATTGGTTATTCCGTGTGGCAGTGCTGATGCTGTGTTAAATATTATTGATAATGATACATGAGTAAAAATGTCGTGCATTTCCAGGGGATGAGATTTCTAGCCGATGTACAAGAAAAGCGTCACGTCTAAAAACTCCTTATTTTTCAGGTAGGGGAAGTATGTTTCGAAACTAGGAAATTCTTTTTACTCAAAATTTCATGTATCTTGTATAGACTTTAAATTATCCTTGTCATATCCGAAGTCGTTTTTGGAAAGAGTTATTTATTTATTTAAAGTATATAAAACGAACTAAACAATAAACAAATATTTTATACATTTTAAATACGTTGTCTAGTTCTTTATGTACTTCAAATAGTAGTAATACAAAATTAAAGGAAATCTCATGAAGCCTTAGGATGTCCAATTCTGAAAGTTAATTGGTGTTATCAATTTAAGAGCTTTGTAAGACAAAATTGTCGACCAGATAGATAATAAACGAAACATAGAAAAACAGCATGTAGTTCACAAGACAGCCGGAATTAGTGAATAACACTTTGGCTGCCAAATAAACAGTCTAGTCTAAACTGCTATTCTCCAGATTGACTTATTTTAAGATGTGATTTTTCTTGTACCGACGTTATGTGGATCAGTATGGGGCTGTTTCAGATTGCTAGGTGCCATGGGTCCCTTTAAATTAGTTTCGTGTTGTTGTAATGCAAGTTGCTTGTAACTGAATGTTTGACGGCGCATTGATAAACGCCACTCACCATTCGTATTAAAAGACCCGTTACGACCTCCTGTGACGTAGTAAATATTTGACAAGCTTCACATGAATGAAATAGTTTATTAAATAGAAGTGAAAATGGATCGACTGAAAGATAAGAATCACTTCTTTAAAAATTAATGGTGAAATGGATGCTGTTTGCAATGTTTGTACATTAACAGTCACAAGGTAATTTTGTTGTCGAATTTAAGTCAGAATACTTTTGACACAATTTATACCCCATGCTTCTCAAAATGTGGCGCACTGGGAATTTATACTTTGAACTCGGGGTCAAAGTATACATTCGGACTGGGTTGCTGACGTATCGAACTTCGCAGAGTGACGACCTACTAGACCTCCTAGGTCAACTGTGTCACAATTATACAGTTATTTCAACGGCCAGGAGAGATGACTTTATTTCCATCTCGACGCGTCTTCCTTCTGCGGATAACGCGTCATCGGCGTTATCGGTGCTAGCGAAGCCCTTATCTCGTGCTTATCGATGCGGCGGGCAGTGGTCGAATGGAGCTCGCGTGCGCGCCGAGGTCGCGCAGGTGGTCAAGGTCCTTTGTGCTCGAGCCCTTTCTCTCTTCCCGGCCCCTCTGCGCGCCGCGCGCTCAAGGTCGACTCGACCGGACTGGACACCGCTGGCGGAGGTTGGCCGGCCGGCCCTCGCGGATGTAAGATGCCGCGCGGAATGTGCGTGGCTGTCCGAATTCCAGGGGGCGACCGGAGAAAACACGAAGCCTGCGCCAATACATCTACGGAGGCCCCTTAAAGTTCCGCCCCCTCGATACGTAAGCAGAATTAATTTCATGCAACAGAAATGACTTGAAGCGATTAATTTGAATTTGCTAGTGAAAATATTTGTTATTTATTTTGAATAAAAAAAATCTGGGCCCCTAAAAAGTCAGGTCTGGGGCAAGTTGCCCCAGTTAACCCCACCTCCCTTCTGAGCGCCCCTGCTGAATTTCCGCTCATGTTCTTCGTTCCTCCACCCCGCTAACCAGTTTCGGAAAAATATGTTCATATAGAAAAGAGAAAGTGATTGTAGGCATTATTGGTGTCTAAGATTGGCCAGTTAGATAAGTGTACATTGGCAACGTTTACCGATACCCCTATATTTTTAAGATACGAAAGGGACTGGAAAGATGTCAGTGCACTAGAAAAGTGACCCATCTGAAAAACTCTCATGTTGCTGGGAAACTTTTAAGGTGTTCGGAACCGTTTACTTCCTAGAGGCAGTGTTTTAATATACACTCCACCTTTGTGAACCATCTTTATGAACTTTTACTTGTAAAAATTGAATATTTTTTAATGTGTTTTTTTACTTAACTCCAAAATTATGATTTTTGAGGAGTCTTTTCTCGATCCACCGACGATATGACGACTGTTCAGTTTTGTAAGCACCATGTGGAAAATGTTTGAAAATATTTTACTTGTATTGCTCTTTGATATTTATAAACCTAAATCACATCTTGGACCCACTTGCTTGCACTGTTAAGAATATTTGGTTTTGGCGAAATGTCTTGCACCGAAGCTCCGAACATTTGCGGGCAGGAAACTTCTGTGATTACGACGCGGTTTAATCTTATTTCCTCCAGAGCTGATAGAGCCCACAAAATACTGATTTCTGCCTGCACAGTGTATACAGAGAAAGCACAGCCTCCCCAGGGAGCCCAGAGAGCGCAGGTCCCATGCTGTGTCGCTGCATTGCAGAAGGAAATCGTCCATTCTGTGGCAGAGAGGCTAATGACTCCCCTACCGTTGCTGGCGCCGTGCCCAGTGTTTTTTTAAGGGGACCACGACAGGTTGTAGGGGCCGCACGGGCTTCCTCCAGGACAGTATCCGGAGATGAAGCCACGGAGCGTTCCGGAACAGCTGAGATAGTTTGACAGAATCCTCGACAATCCAAAGTTGCTTGTCATTAAATGTGGGTGCAACGTCGGCACGCAGTGTAATACCATCGATCTTATAATTCTTGATCGGCACAAGTGGGTTGAAAAAGTGCTGCTAAAGTAAGGCAAAATATATAGAAAATAATTTGTTTACTAGGTTACGTAAATATTCTCCTTATATATTGCCTTTATCGACTAACAGTGTAAATTTATCAAATAATTGGGACCTCAAACTGTAACACAGGCACAAGCTGAAATGAGGTGATACAAGAAATATTGTAGCTGCTTGCTTAATGGGATATCTCCGTCACCATATTGAGTTTTTAAAAGTATTTTGATATTTTTAAATTTGAGGAAAAAAATAGATTTTTAAAGTTTTTTAAAAATTTGAAAAGAATGGCTGATTCTTTTTCCCCCGAATTCATATGTCCCTATCTACTATTTAATTTTATTGAAGTATAAAGAAAATCTTTAAGAAGGTTACGAAAAATGGCCAGCACGAGACGTGTCGAACGATAGGACGGGCCTGACCGTGAGAGACGGACATGCACACGCAGGTTACCCGATACTCAGAAGTAGGAGTTTAGATTATTACGTGACTTTTTTAAAATTTTGACCTCTGATCCCGTGTAATCCCCGACTGTTAGAGGTTTCGGGAGCGCAGTTCCCCAGCATGTTCGTTTAGGGATCTTCTGCGGCTTGTGTAGGGGTGCTTGTTTCGCTCCACTCCGGTCCGCGCCTTCTGAGGGTGGGAGTATGCAGGCCCGGGTCCGTTTATTTCGGCTTCCTCAGTGGCCGCGAAGGCCGCATATTGTCTGCGGTGTAGAATGCTAGGAGTGACTCTTACCTGTATACTACGGCATGCCATGCAGCGAGGTGAAAGGCCCCGGTGCCCTTGCTGGCGCTGCGTAAAGGGTGGGGGTGGAGGTGGGGACAGCTTCGCTCCCAGCATTGCATTACGTTCTCTTCCCAACACCTTTCCTTGTTCCACTGTGGCCTTCCTTTCCGTTTCTGTTTCTCTCCAATTCCTTATCCGTTTTCCTCTTTTCTATCTCCTGGCTCCCCCTCTTTGTATCTTGTCCGCTCCCTCCTATTCTTTCCCTTACCTCTCACGTATTTTCTTTGTTTATAATAATAGTAATATAATAATAATAATGATGATAATAATAATAATAATAATAATAATAATAATAATAATAATAATAATAATAATAATAATTTTAACAATATAGTTTCACAAGTTTTGGTTTAGCCATCATCTTCAGATCTGTTGTCCGAGAGCCGGAGTTCGATTACCTAGCCGCTTCAATTGCTAAAAAAAACCTCACCAATAGAAAACATCGTTTTCGGAGGTCTCGTCCCCAAATTAGGGGTCGTCCACAAGTCACGTTAACGGTAAAGAGGGGGGTGAGGGGTTTGAGGCAGCGTTGCGGTGGGGTGGAGGTCATACATTAGTGTTATATGATTCTGATATTTTTTTTTAAATCGCAACATTTCCTGAAATAATTCCTTTTATTCAGTCATTTACTAAACCATTAAAATATTATCGAATTAAATTAAAATGTGTTTAAATTGTTAAAATCAATGGAAATATTTTCATCAATGATGCATTGAATCTGATAAATTAGGAAGAACGTATTCAAAATTAGTTTTATAGTGTATTCTAGAATGCAATTATATTACCGCAGTGGATTTGGAGCCCATGCGTCATCCACGATGGCGTGTACAAGGCTTAATGTCAGAAATTTTCTCGCTTAAGCACCCTCCCTTCGTTCAAAAATTGTCCCCAATGATTAATCTTTCTGGTAAAGAATCTCTAAAGCAGCCATACTGTAAAGTGAAACACGACGTGCAATTAAAAAATGGCTAAAATAACTCGGCGTTATCAAGGTATTTATCACATACACATATCATAATGATCCATTAGCAAGAAAAAGTAATGAATTATGTTCCCCTTGCATGAAAAAGGAATGAATTATGTTCTCCGTGCCCCGCCCCGCTCGGTCTGCGCGTTCAGGTTTTGTCTTCCCAGCCACGCTCCGCCCTTCCTGCTCGGAGCGCCCGCTTATCCTCTTCCACCCCACTCTTCGCTTTCCCCCCCCCCCTCCCGCGGCCTTGCCTGCGCCAGCCCCTGCCCTGACCGTGTCACCGCCCCCACCGACAGCACTGCGCTGCATTCCGTCATACTACCGTACATTGCGGGTTGCCAAGCAAAACCCTATTTCATCCCCGAAACGGAAAAGCCTGAGGGCAACCCGACATGTAGCTGGTTGAGCCCCAATTTAAAGATGAACTTGCTTCCCCGTCCCCCCGCGTTCAAATGAGCCATCGAACACTTGAACAGGTGGTCTAGCAGCTTCGCAGCCGGAACCAAACAAAATGCGTTAACCTCCTTATAAATACTTATTCATGATTTAAATCTAATACACTAGATTTACTGAACGGGAACTTTTTTAAGAATTAATGTTAGAATTATTTTTCCAAAAGGTCATTTCAGTGCATATTTTCTTATTAATAATGGAAATTTTAAATATTGAAAAACACATTATTATTGTGAAACGAAAACGACATAAGTATTGTCTGGAGTAAACTGCCTAAACAAATACGAATGAAGTAGTGTTATTTGTCTTTCTATTCGATTCTTCCCGACTGATACTACTAGTTGAGGAGCATTGTAATGCTTCACGATTCGTAATAGGAACTTCCAGATGAGCGCTGCTGGGTAACGCCTTCGGCTGAAGAACTAAAAGAAGGAAAGAAAAACGTCACATGCCAGGAACCTGAGTACAAAATTTCGTTAATCTTATCCCTACTTTTGAGTTCTGTACTGTGTTTAAACGTGGATAAATTAGTTAACGGTCGTGTTCGAGTATCGTACTTCTTCGCCAGGGAGCCTCTGCGAATGGCACAAAACGCACTACTCGCTAAAGGGGGGTTAATTTCCACGAGGCCGTCCGCTGTTACCAGTCCGACGCCGCTAGCGGCCTGTAAATCAGCTTAACTGCCCTAGCCATCTGCAGGCAACGCACTGCGTTCTTTGGCGACGGATCCATCTCTTCATCAGTTGCGGAGTGGAGACGAGACTAAGCAGTCACGTCATATCTGAATGTATTCCCGAAATATGTTCCACGTAGTTAGCCAATTAGTATGTCGGTTAAGTTGCTTGCCTTGCTCCTCAAATACTTGTATTATTTTCTTTTCTATCAAGCATTAAAGTATATTGGAGTTTTAAGTTAACTTTACGGATATCATTTTATTCGTTTCGAACTTTAATTTTTTTAATTTTATTTGGGATATTTAAACTGATCTAGAAATTCAATGGAAAGAAGTTCTTAGTAAACTCCACACAGGTGGCATTTGTATAGGCTGCTTAGGTTGTATAGGCATCGTACGCATTCGAAAACTGATGCTAACTGATATTAGCTGTTTTTTCGTCAGTAAAATCATTGAAAAATTCTCATTTCTTCTTTTCCACCTCGGACATACAGGCGCCCTGCATTTCTGACATTAATGCACAAAAAATTCGATCATTCCACAATGGGACATACATTGTGTTTTAGAGCATCTATGACGTATTATCTTCTTTAGTTGTAGTGAAAAAGAGTGTGAATGTAGTGAGTTCAGAAGTAATCTATTTGTAGGGTGGTTGGTCCACGTGCAGTGTCTGAATGTATTATTAAACGAAGGATTGGAAAGAACTGAGATACGGGAATTTTTCAGAAAGCGGGTTCCTTTTTCATGTTTTCTTGATCTCTCATTTCCCCGTATCTGAAAGGGATGGGGGTGGGAGGCAGGGGGTTAGCTATTACTTAGCAGAACTTTCGAATCAAATTTGTAGGTATGTAGTCGATGCAAAGTGTATTAAACGAACATTTGTTATCCAATGTTTCCAACAACCTTTCTTCTTAATACAAATACATATATTTTTACAGTTTTTTAATGACAAATATATTAATAGGATATTTACGATTCGTTCCATCACTTCTTGTAATGCATTGATATCTGCACATGATCCTGCATACGTCTGTTGCGAAAAGTTCGAACCGTGTTTGGAGGTTGGCTACACGATTGCGGCGTTGTTGCACGCAGCGAACGAGCTGGTTCCCTTGCGGCGCCCTCCCTCCCGCTCTTTATCGCGACGAACGGCGCGGCGCGGGGCGCTAAGGGGAAAGACGCGCGCAGCGGTGGCGGAAGGAGCCTCCCGAAGATCTTTCCGCGCGCAGGCGCACAGGAGGGCCGCCGCTCTGCTCCGCTTTCTACCGCGACGCCCAGTGTGCGTAGAGAGAACCTGTTCGTGAAACAGTCTCTAATTCCCATTTTCCGCCGGCTTAGGTGGCGTAGGGCATCGATTGATGGCGCTGCAGTGTATCTGACTAGGAGGTCCTAGGTTCGAGAGCCGACGGTGGCAGGTTTTTCGACGTTAATGACTAGGTCGAATTCCGCCGCTGACTGGAGGTTAGCTAAGATTTACAGTGACCGGCGGCTCTAATTGGTTTTACGACGTTTCTCTGATCACTGCCAGACGAATGGAGCAGTGTCCTATAACGAACGGGCCACGGGCCGCGCGTTATCTTTCCTTCCTCTTACTTGTCCTATCATCACCCCTTGCTTACAGACACACTGACTACTCTACCACACGTCGGGAGACCGCTCGGGAGCTTAGAGCTTGTTCTGGCTGGGGCGATGCCCCGCTGGTGGGAGACAACTGGTTGGGGAAAACTCCCGCATGCCGACGTGCAGGTCGGCGGCGGATTTCACCATCCAGCGGGGGAAGTTCACTGCCATCTCCCGTGATGAAAACATGCACTCCACTTACGGGAGTGAACATAGCAGTTCATGCGCTCGAAAGCGCGAACCATTCAATTTTTTCCAATGAGCATGGGTGTGCAGGGTGCGAAAAGATGGGGTGGGAAGACAGGGGTAGCCTCCCCTGAAGAGTTTGATGTCCCCTGCTGAAAAAGTATTAATGTGGCCCTGGCAAACCCACAATTAATCCATTCATAGGTGTCTCATTAATGATTTTCTCATTGTAAAGTGTCCAAATCGAGGAGTTCAGTTTCGAGGATGTAGAAAAAGAGCACGTTCCCAAGAGGACCTTTAGGTTTTACTAAAACTCTGCCGAGTAAGCGACGATGTTTTTTCTTTTCACTCAAGAGTTCGTCGACCTTTTTTTCTCTCTGGTCAAAATTACCAGTGTGCACCCTGCTTGTGTGGCGTATGGCAACACAGTGGAAGTATCCTCCAGTATGAGGGTCTAATTTTTTATATGTCGGCTTGAAATTTATTTTGCTTTTTATTTTTTGTTTCGGTAATGTTTCGCACGTTTATGAAGTAGAACATATGATATAACTACGCCCAGTCTTATGGTTAATGTTTTATTATTTAATTTATACCAAAAAAGGGAAAACCAGTAAAATTGTCGCGGGAAAGTGTAATTTGCGCACTTTTTTGAGCTCTAGAATTTCTACCTCCATCTCCCGACATTTCTTGTGATGATTAAATCCTCGCATGTCTTTGAAGAAGGATTCCAGCGCCTTCAATTTCTTTTTTGGGTATTTCACGCTGGAAAAAGCAATATGATTGTTGATGGGAATAGGTTTATGTAGAATTGCTGTTCCGATATGTGTGCATAACGACAAGAAATCTTTCGTGTTATATGTGAACAAATAACTTTAAGACTATACGTTCTACAGGACTAGTTGACAAGCTAATACTTGATTTATCCACGATATTAACTGATTATTCATTATAGAAGGAATAAGATGTCTGTATCTCCGATTACATGTACGAAATACGCTGATGATGATAGTGAAATTTCGCGGGGCGAGTGGAGCATGAGTCTCTGGTACCGTGTTGAAAGATGCGCCAAAAGCAAGGCCGTAAACTTTCATTAGTTTTAAACAAAAACAATAAATGGATTTTGTTCTGTGAATCAAGAAGTTCATTTGCAAGATCTCGCAATTTTGTCTCCTTTCTCATTCCCTTGCAACAATAGCTCTCTTTCGGCGAAATACAGGTCTACTGCTCTACGAGCATTATTACTCAACCTGTATAAATGTACCCTTTATTTACTACATATCTACCTGGACTCTCGTTTTTACAATTTATAACATTGAATGTCGTGCTTCTTTCTTGGAGTGTCGGATATTATAAAAAAGATGAGGGGAATGTACGTTTGGAAAGGACAGAGGGAATGGGGAGTGGGGGCGTGGTTCACGACTTTGCCTAGTGACAGAAAGAGTAGGTAAACCATTTTGTCACCCTGTGCATTTGATGTGGTGGTCGTGCGTTCGTCGAAAGGACACTCGCACCAAATGTTGTGTAAGCTGTGAGGACCTTTTATGAGAAGCGTTGTCAATGTTGGTGAGCTCTTTTGGTATTTTCCGCCGTCGATCGTCTTGTTAAAAGCTCTGAGCTCCGTCACGGTTCACGGAGCGGCGCGGCGCGGAGCGGCGAGGTGCTTCGTTCATCTGGATAATTAATCACGATTCCGCGAATCACGACTCTGCCTCACGGATCTCTCTCGTTTGCGCCGAGAACGAAGGCGTTCCCGAAGACTGCAGTTCCCTAATGGAATCCCGAGGAGATTATACTTGTTTTGACGGTATTGGTTTTAAATTGCACGCGGATCTTCACGGGAAGTGTTACATTAAGCGAGACTGCTAGCACAAAGGGCCTGGAGTTGGAAATTCTTCATTGTTAGAACCAGGGCTTGATTTCTGACGGGACACAACGGAACGGCGTTCCGGTACCTTGGGAATAATTTTTAAATTATATTAAAATATATAACTATTTCTTTTTAAATTAATAATTAACTGGGGGAGCCTTGCGGGACCAAAATTTTTGAAATCGAGCACTGGTTACTACTATTGTTGTTGGTCCGAGTCGTGTATGAATTATATTCTGGCCGTTCTTGCTGCAATTCTTTTTCGAGAAATGAAAGTTAGAATTACTCTGATCTCAGCACACTCAATACCTTCCTCTCCAGAAATATATTTTTGTTCTATAAAAAGGAAATGTGATTTTGTTTTATAATCGCGAAATCTTTACGAATTGCTGTACATCCATGGTATTGGTTGCCTCGTGTCATGCGAGATTTTTCCCGTTTATGAATTGCATTTGGGGCCTGCACTGTGATCATCAACTTCTTGGATTAGGCTTCAAGCCCAATCCAGAGAAATCTCACTCCCTCCCTGTTAGCGTTTTATTATTTTCTTGCTTCTTGAGAACCAAGTACTTGAATGATAGGGGACAACCTTGTCGTAAACATACAAACCGATTGAGAACTTGTTACTTGAAGGATGAAAACACTATTGTAATATTACTCTTTATGTCTTTTAAAATATCTTTATATTCTCCGTATGCCTTTTATGATCCATAAAGCAGAACGTGAATTAGACTACATTACAGCTCTTCTAAAGAAAGGCGTGTGGAATGAGGATTTTCTGCTCAAAAAATCCTACGACGAACGTAGAGTTTGAAACCGCGAACAACGGCGTGGTGGTCCAATACGTTGAAATCTGCGCTGCGTGTTCGTCGTGAATTTTTTTCTAGCGGCCCGTGGGGAAGCTTTCTGACGGAGCACTTTTGCGTTTCCTTGGCGGCGCGCTCATTCTGTCGCGATGAAGGCGCCGCGGCGGGGCGCCCTCGCGTGCAGGCGGAGCGGGACGCTGCGCTGCTGGCAATGGCGTCGAAGCGACGCACACCGCTCGAAGAGGAGCTTGTGATAATCTTCCCGACTACCTCCGTCCCTAGCCTGGACGTCTGCAATAGCTCAGGGGCAACAGAGTGGACACTGCAGCAGCGTCGTTGCCTGGGAGGTCGTAGGGATCGAGTCCCGTCGGTGGCGGATTTTCGACACTAGTTACAAGTTAGCTTGCTACACTATTGTGTGGAGGTGTCGGCTGCTGTGATCAGAAGTTTTCAAAGGTTTCTCTGATCAATTCCAAGCTATTGCCGGGATGGTACCCTAACAAACGGGCCGTGGACCTTGCGCAGTCTTTCCTTATAGACACACAGCACACACACGCACACTTAACACTCTCGCATGCACTACGCTACGAATTGGGAGCTTAGAGCTGGTCCCGGCTGTAATGGTGACATGTTGGAGGAGGGGAGCTGAGTATTTAAGGAAGATGATTAGAAGTAAAAATAAATTACAATAGGATAGTAATTGTTGATCAGTGAATTAGGTTATTTAGAGTGGAATATGTGGCGAACGATATTATTGGTGAAGAGATGGGACAAAGAAAAACCTGTGCAATAAGATCAATAATAAAAATCCAGCCCTGATGAAGGCTCAATGAATCGCCAAAACATACGCATCTAACATGTAAATTGTTTTTCATTTAACGATTCTCCTAACCTTAAGACATAAACGAATACACCTGCAAAAGAGGTCAAGAAGAAATAATGTTCGGAAAAATTGCCCTGTATTAACAAACTATAAGAGTCGGCATTACCTACATTCTTCGTAATGTTGGTCACTAAGCTCCCAGTCATTTGGCAGCTCCTATGACCTCGGTGGGGCTATGGCGGTGGCTTTGGCGTGGGCGGACAGCCGCAGGCTCTGGAGGCCGGCGAAGCGAAAGCGGCCTCCCGCTGCCTCGCGTGACGCGCCCAGAAACCCGATCCCCGTGGACCTAGGCGCCGCCCGCCCGCCCGCCCGCCCGCCCGCCCGCCCGCCCAGCGCCCGAAAACAGTCCCCGGCCCACGGACCAGAAGGTTGTTGAACCTCAACCTGCTTATTTCATTGTAGAAAGGTGCGTGACAGAGCACGAAAGAGTCGTCAAGATGAGAGGGCTTCAAAGAAAAAAAGGCTACAAATTAATATTCTGTTATATGGGCAATGGATAGTGTGTAAGCAAAGAGAACCTGCAATGGCTCTTACGTAATTCAAACGCGGGCAATAAAAAGTGTACGTGCGGTAAAATGGTTGATGAATGAGCTCGATATTAGTGGAACAGCGGCTGAAGCGTGCATTAAATTCACGGGAACCGTCTCGGACGAGCAATCTGTCATTTTTGCGAAACACGATTCGTATTTTTTGTGTTGTTACACTCCAATAGAGTCTTGTTTATAGTAAAGGAAAAATTTGATGATAAGAAGAGCCTACTTATTTTTTATGTGGAAGTTACATAATATTACATTTCTTTGTCGCACATGAAACATAAATAATTATAAACTTTTGCTTTGTTCCATTAGTTCAATGTCAATCGAGTAAGACTGAAAGTTTAGTTGAGAACCACGTTCTAGAATTAATGTAAATCTCATTTGTTGCGCATAATCTATTCTTTATTTTTGTTTAAAAATAAATATTCCAAATCTTGAGACATACCGGGCCTGCATATTTGTTCAGTATATACCCGAATCAGTGCAATCGAGGGATGGGAAATAAACTCTAAGGAACAAGGAAAGCGATTGATGGCAAATTTAAAGTTTTGTTGAGATCAGTCGTCAAAAATTTGTGACGTTTCCAACTTTAGTCGCAATTGCAACTACCGCGCTGAAAGAGACTTACGTTCCCAGCATGTCACTTGTTAGTTTTACCTTTGAGTGCTGCTACCTTGACTTGCCTCATTGACTGATCATTATCTTTAGTGGTAAGTTACCACAATTATCTCCAACTAGTATTTTCTTCTCTCATTATGGTTGTTTCTGCACTCTCCGTGGAAGCTGTTTCTCTGTATTTTATCTATTCATATTTTGTTCAGTCGTTACGGTTCCGTGAATCTGCACCTCCATTTGTTTTGGGCGAAAATTAAATTTAGTGCCGCTCTGCCTCTTTTCCAATTCGTTTTTTTGGCTCGTCGCCTCGCCTTCCGCTCCATAAATCTTTCTTCGTTGGTGCAAGATTCATTGAAGCAAGGACTTTCGAAGGGAAAATCGTGATCAGTAATTGCATAGGAATATTATCAGTCTGGAGAAGCAATTACAACGTTCTTCAAATCAATGAAAAGTAATTTCTTTCAAAATCGCAGTGTAAGGTGTAGAGAATGCATGTGCAAGACTCTTAGCTGTCACGCGACTCGCAATTTTGTTTACAAAGAAATTCATATCGCTATCTTATTTTCTCTTTCAGTATGATAGCTTTGAGAACTAACGGTTAGTGGTAGCTCTCGGTGTTGTTTTCTAACCATTTTCTGTTGTGAAAGTTCGGTAACAAGTATCAGTATATGCATACTGTCAGTAATAGGGCAGTGAAAGATACATTTGGTGTAGTGAGACAATCCTGTGATGTAAATTCGGTGAACAGGACTTTGGTGTGGACAGAAGAAACTGCTGAATCTTCGAGCTTTATTAAACGGTCTTAAATCCCACGGAGACCATAATTCCATCGCGAACTCCTCATTGCATTTAGTACTTACTCCGTTTTCAGCATTAGTTTTCTTGAATACTTTTGACCTTGTTGGTCTTATTTTAGTGCAGTGATCCACGTCTATAGATTCAACATTTTAAGTACAAATGACTCAAAGTATTGACATTTTAAGCAGTCGTTTTTTCTAATAGTATTAGCATTATTAGTATTAGTGTTAGTATTAGCATTATTAGTATTAGTGTTAGTATTAGCATTATTAGTATTAGTGTTAGTATTAGCATTATTAGTATTAGTGTTAGTATTAGTGTTAGTATTAGCATTATTAGTATTAGTCATTAGTATTAGCATTATTATATTAGTATTAGCATTAGCATTAGCATTAGCATTAGCATTAGTATTTCATGTTGTAATATCTTTAGTATTTTATGTTTCAAATTGTAATTCATGTTTATATATATGCCCGTTAGTGTTACAGAGAGAATGCCTGTAATCTGGCCGCAGGAAGTGAACAAGGATAGGGGAACTTGACCGGAAAGATAATGATTATCATTATAGTACTCAGCCTGTCAATGCCTGCCTTTCCTGATAGAGAATAAAACGTAATTTGTAGTGGGTATTTCAACGACGTTTGAAAAATATTATTTTAGATCCTTTTACCTAAAAGAAGCTTGCTTACTCGTGCGAGGAAAAGGATACAGATGACTGCTTGAAATACATACTGGGATAGGATATGATTTTATAAGGAATTCTGCCAATTTTCACGTGACAATGGATTGCTCTAGAGATGGTGTTTTGAGAATGGCAACAGATTTTATAGTTCCACGCACAAGTTTTCCCTTGATTTAGAAGCGATCCGCGATTTGAAGAAAATTGTCGACGGGATTTTCTCCTTCTTCTTCTTCTTCTCCTTCTTCTTCTTCTTCTTCTTCTTCTTCTTCTCCTCCTCCTCCTCCTCCTCCTCCTCCTCCTCCTCCTCCTCCTCCTCCTCCTTCTTCTTCTTCCCGATCGAAGCCGTGGATTTTTACTGGCGAAAAAAATCCTTTGTATGCCTTCCTTCGGAGGGGAAGTAAAGCCGTCTGTCCCATGTTAGTAGATTTAATGCATGTAAAAGATCCTCAAGCCTAAATGAAGCCTCTGAGCTAAATTCAAATCGCCTGTTTCGTCGCCCAAGTAATACCTTCTCTCTCCCATGGTTGGTGAAAGGAGTGTAACGAAATTTGCGTGGTCAGAAGAAAGAGCAGGCCTCATGGCCTGAGTATCGTCACGTAAAATAAGGCATTCATTCATTCTTCTATTAAATGTACGTTAAAATGCTTGTCCGGTAAATTATTGTACTATTCTCTTAGTAAAAAACCAATTTTTTCGATATTGGTTAGAGATACCTTTTTTGATAACAAGAAAATATTTCTGATTTTTGTTTGAATGCAATTGAATATGCCAATTTGAGTTGATATACATCAAAATAATCATGGTGACGGTTAGAATTTTGAAAGACTATAACAATTTGGACACGGAAAGACGAATTAGAAGATAATATTCGTAATTGCTCTGTGTAATTACTGTCTGATGAAATGCAAGAGCGACGAAATCTCATAAGTCAGTAACGAGTACGATACTCGTAATGTAAATTTAATCACCAACACTTAATGATTGTTCACAGCGACTTATGAACATGTTATGTGAAAAATAAATTAGAGGTTTTCAGATTATCAGCATTGAAATTCAATTAAATAAATAAACCTGAAATTTGTTTCAATGTCATTTGCTTTGGGACAAATTATGCGGTTAAGCATAATTAGTATAGACGTTTTCATACTAGTGAGAAACCACATGTCATGCTCTCTTGATCGCTCTTTTCGATTTGTAACATGAAAATGTAATGCGTGGTTTAGGATCGCATTATATTGCTGACTTGCCGAACGGGCCTAAAAGTACTCTGAACAAGAACTGGCTGTAGTGCAGCATGAGAAGCAAAACGTCGTGGGCGCACTTTTGTTTCCTGATTCCTAATTTTGTCATGTTTTTAGGTTATGTAAAAACGTAGGTTGCCTCCAAATGGATGGTCGGGTTAATGTTGAGTTGTTGGAAAGAGGGCGGATGATCAATCATTTGCCACCATTGTGTCCGTAACTTGTGATCACATCTTTTCACTTTGGTTTTGAATGAAAGATTAGAAAGTATTTAATAAGAAATGTCCAGATACTTTTATGATATCTCCCACAAGTTTTTGAGATAATGGCCACACTGTTAAGAAGTGTGAAATAAAATGGTGTCCTGGAAATCTGCTTTTTATTGTTTAATAACTTCTCAATCTATGTGATATATTTCTTGAATAAACATAGTTGTATTTAAGTTTTAAACACTTTTTTTACTTAAATTTTGTGCTATTATTACGTCTATTTGGGAAACTTTGCAAAATATATTTTCTCAGTAGGAAAATTTAGGCGTCACATTTTAGGGACAAGGCAAGAAATGATCACTTTTGTTCTTGAGTTAAACGATGAAAAAAGGATCAGAAGGAGAAGTAGGTGAGAGAATGGGATGGGGGTAGGAATGAGAGAGAGTGAAGGAGTGAGGGGAATGAGGGAAGGGCGTGGGAAGAGGAGAAATAGACAGGGAAGGCAGGGAGGGGAAGGGTAAGGGAAGGAAAGGAGAGGAGTGTGGAAGGGTGAGGGAGATGACCAGGCTGTAGAGAGGAGGAGGAGACGACGAGGAGAGGGATGGAGGAAGGAAACATGTCACAAGATACTTATTCTCAAATGAAAACAAAATTACAAGAAAATATTCCCTTCACGCATTTGCCATTTTCTCACAAATGGGACTTGACATATCTACCAGTAAATATTCGTGAAAAGTGTTTCACCTGTAATTTTGCCGCCAGCCTCTTCTTTGAAGTCTTTTCATTCAATGCTCATGACAAACTAACGCAACACACCGTCAACCCGCCTCAAAATTAATTTCAAGATCTACTAATTCAATTTGAAATTTTTTTCACGTTATCGTGAAAAACATTCAGTTGAAGTAAAAAAAAATACTAATTAAAGAACCTTTTTAAATAGTCTTGCGATACCACTCAAACAATATGTAAATCAAAATTTCGAATATGTACAGAAATATTAAATTTTCATTTTGGGGCCCATTTTTGGGGCAGTGGTGGATAATGGGTTAATACTCATGCGCCAGCCTTTCTATATTCGTATGCACTACGATTTTTACAACACATTCCTGGTACGTTGTTTCTGCTTCTCCTTCCGAAGGCGCCGCGTCGAGGGGAGGCTTACGGGAGGTTTCGTCACTGGGTTCTCGGGCCTCGCGGCCGCCACCTGCTTCTCCGCCTCACCCCACCCCCGCCGGCCGCAGTCGTCTCCCTCCTTTTCCTTTTCGCGGGCCACTCGCGTTCCGTTCCGCTCCGCGGACGGCGAGGAGGAAGATGCGACGGCGGCGGCCCACACTGGGCCGAAATGGACCGAAAAGCGCGCAGAACAAAAGTAACCTCTGCGATGGTCCCTTTCACGTACTTGTGCTCAAGGACGGCGAGGCGCCCAAGTGCAGTTTAGTTTCATACTGGGGATATTTTACGCATCGCAGAGCGAGAACAGCGCTTTTTCAGCTTAATCTTCAGCCCCCTCACGTAGCAATGGTGCTTCGGCAAAGGCTGGCAGCTGGCTTACTACGTTCCCAAGATTGTCTCCTCAATTAAGCCTGGGTGGGGCCTCCCGACAGCTTGAGGCTACCAGCTCGCCAGGCTGGTACCGGAGTCAAGTTTGAGCGCCACTCTCAATCCGTCGGGACAAATCCCTTCTCAATTTCCCACGAGTATCGGGTACTGCCACGACGAAGCCAAGGGTCCTACTGGGGGCCACCCGGACTAAGGACGCAATCCATCCCTGCGGTCGACGGATTACAGACCTAACTTCGGCCGCCCGGGCGTGAATGTGTACCACACGAAGCTTAGCACCGCCTACTCACCGCGCCCACCTTGGCATTAATGAAGCAAGTGCGGCCGAGAAAGAGTTCGGGTGGTCGTTTCCGATCTCCAGCAGAACCTAGACCAGCAGCACAGCAGAGGCCCCCTCCCCTAAGGGCTCTATTAAAGTACGTATGTGAATTGGAGGCTGAAGTAAGAGAATATGTATAGTGTGTATAATGTCGCGTCGAACCAAGAAAGTGCCTTGATCCGAAGGGCCGCGGATTCTAATTCCGCCCGGATATGGATGTGACAATTTGTGTGCGCGAGCGGGCGCACTTGTGTGTACGTATGTTTGTGTATGTGTTTGTGTGCACGCGTGTGTTTGTGTGTGAGAGAGAGTTGCGGAGGACGTTGCATTCTGCTGATCTCATATCCGAGTATCCAAAATGTGTGTTGGTGTCTAGTCTATGATTGAACTTACACAAAGATGGATTTTAAGGGATATCGCCTTTGGGTAAAAAAAAGCCCTTACAAAAAAGTACTGGGGTCATGACATGACATTGTCTGGGAAATTCATCACATGTCTACTGCTGTGTTTCGTTGTTTGATACAACAGTCAATAGCACAATTTATTTTAATAAAAAACTATCTCCTTCCCTCTCTTATTTTTCATTCTTTCTCATCCTCTTCTCTTGCACTGGTTTCCACTCTCTAGCCATCCCGTGTTGTCTTCTTTTAATTATTCATGTAAAGCATATTACTTTACTTTTCATGTATGTGGTGCTTGTGGAGGGACAGGGACTGTCTGGAGATTTGAATTCGTTAGCTTTTCTGTCATGAGCTGGGATGGCCACGCCTTCTGCCATCATCAGATTTGTTAACAGCGAAGGCCTCATGCCTCAAGCATTGGTGCATATGGCCTTTGAAATCGCAGAGTTCTTTTGTTCTGGATTTTTCGACCACCTTGTTCGGCGTGTGCTTCCATTATTGATCCTAAAAAAGTCCTATTTTCTGCATAGGTTTCAGTGTAGCGCAGTGGACACTGTCCGGGCATTCTTTGTAATGTCTGCTATATTACAACTGTCATTGATTACGTTATGGACTCTTCTTCTTCTTCTTCTTCTTCTTCTTCTTATTATTATTATTATTATTATTATTATTATTATTATTATTATTATTATTATTATTATTATTATTTTGTAATTCATGTCTAAAAGTGTTTAGAGTCCGTTAAAATGCAAAATCTACACCAGGATTCAGCAAACTTCCTAAAATTCTTGGCGCAATATGGGCTGCTCCAATAAAGGGATGTTTTTCACTTCCTAGATTTTTGAAAGACCTGAGACTATGGTTAAATAAATTTTGCTGAACAATTCCCAGATTTCCAGTGATATCGGTACAGTCCAAGTTTTACGCCTTTTATCTTGCCAATCTCGATTTCCAAACTTTCATATTTAACTCGTTTCTGTTCCCCTTTGGTTAGTTTGTGGTTCTCAATGCCTGACAAGTCCTTCCAATTGGCTTCATTCTTTGCCTTTTAAGCCACACAAACGATTGATATTATTATTTTTATGGCTGGAGCTGTTGTTACGTGCAATCGTTTGCTGAGAGAAATCCGCTGCTCGTCTTTTAGTTTCTCCGGCCCACTGCGCGCTTGCGAGCGTGGCTGGGAGGGCAGGCAGCGGCGCTGTTGTTTACGGCAGAAGAGAAGAGCGGAGTGGAGCGGTGCGGTGCGGGGGCGGAGCAGAACGGGCCAGGGAGGGGAGGGAGCGGGAGGGAGGGGCGTTGTGGCGGCGGCCGTATCGACTGCCCCTCCGCGGGCGAAGCACCCCGCCTCCGTCCCCGCCCCCGCCCCGCGGGATTCACCAGGCCATCGCTCAGCTCGCGAACGACGCTGAGCCCGCCGAGGGCGGCGCCCCGAGTCATTTGCGCGTCGCCGGGGACCACCGGTTTTTAAAACAAAGTTTTTAATTAAAAAAATGGCAGGATACTAAGGGAAATTGTCTGGAAAAAAAGGTATGAAAAGGAATCTTCTACAAGGGCTGTATCCATGCGGCGGAGTATCAGAAAACTGATGTACATGGTTTTACCGGGGAGTTGTGAAATGATTGGAGATGAAACTAGGAGGTACACGGGAGTTGGTGTTTGTCTTCTCCGTCAGTATTCACAATATGAAAATAGTTGTGCCTTACGTGGAATTCGAGCCAATAAATTCTAGAGAGGAGCTGCTGTCGTCGAAGCCACCTCAGCTGTTTTCATCAAATGTGAAGTGTGGGTTCAAGTGGAGTATTTTCACAAAAGAAAATATTTTTTTCCTCCTCCGATGGGAGTGCGTGAATGCTTTCAAAAAAAAAAACGACTGTTTCTTTCCTGGTTAAATAAATCACCCGACTTTGTTATTCTGTTCAAAAGGGGGTAATTGTGTTCATGTAATTACCCCACTTTCAATTATCCCTGATTTTTCGTTTTCTGTAAAATGTGGTGCGCTAGAAATACAGTGGAACATAAATAAGCTGAATTAATTGATTCTGGACTCCTGCCGTAATATCAAATTGTACCAATTTTCGAAACGAACCAATAAAAGGGCCGATATACTTTTTTCAACTTTTAGAAACTTGCTGACATCAAAATGCTGTCTTAATGTTTACAGATGTGGAACGAATTATAATTTTCTCAATCAATAATTGTACCATTTTATGTGCATTACTTTTCTTAATAATGTTATGAAGTGGTTTGGCATTAAACAGATATATTCTTGTACCTATATTTTTTGTCTGAATTGAATATTTATCGACCGCCTGGATTTTTACGTTCGAATTATTGACTCTACTAAAGTTCCGTTTGAAGATGTACTCAAAAATATAATAAAAGGTTGAAAGAGTACGGGTATGTTGGATACTTCACTTTACATTAGCAAAGCGTGTCTGTAGCGCTCACGTTGAAATAATGGCCGAGAACGAGTGTTTCCGGCGCGCAACGATTCATCGATTTCTGAGCAATAATGAATCTAGCAGAACGCAATTTCGTTTCTTCGGTGACCGGCGGGCGGCAATCGATAGTAATTTTTTTATAGGAAAATTGCTTTAATTAGCTGATTCTTTGCCATCATGTCCATTACACATGTGTTCGTTGAGTGAGTTTATTCAGAGATGATGTCTTTCATTAGATCACGTGGCTATGACTAGACATTGAGGAATGTTGAGTTGAACTGTTATTTATCCATTTCATCTTGGACAACGGTTCGAATCTGAGTCAATCCATGCCGTGCTTGCGGGCAACAAAGCAAGTTCGCGTAGACTTTTTCTTTCTTCTCCTCTTCCAGAATCCTCCCGTATACTCCGCCTCGCCTTTCTCATTCGATAGATCATTTGTAAAAATCTCTGTAAAAATTGCAGCGAGATGTGTTGGAAAGGAAATGGAAGAATACGTCAAATTTGCGGCAGAAAGCAAGAGTTGTGTTGTGGGGTTGTTGTTTGTTATTTCCAATATCGTCTTAACATTCTTAACGGTCGTTCCTATTCATATTCATGTTACGTAATTTCAGAAATAGATATATCATTTTTGATTGGTGGCAGGTTAGGTTCGTTGGTGCAGATCATAGTCAAAATTTGTGGTGCTGACGGCTGCGAGTTTGTGTCCCATTAATTGGCATTTCACTATGTGGTTCAGGTGTTGTAGGCTTCTCGCCACACCATGCGCCCAACAACTATCAGCCCATTGTTAATCGTTCATCATTATTCACTTTTCACGATCACTTCTCACAGGGGCGGATCCAGCCGATTATTGGGGGGGGGGGGCTTCATAGATTTTGTTAAGTAATAAATGTATTGGTTGTGTTGTTTTTGTAGTGTATATACGACGCTATACTATATTATTTTTTAAATAATTACACAATTCTCACAAATATTGAAATCAATTTTGTCATGGCCATGGAGGGAGGTACGACCACATAGCCCCTCCCCAAGGTCTAGAGTTTTCGTTTGTTACCTTCCATTATTTGACAAAATTGATTTAAACCTCTATTAGAATTGTGTATAATTGTGAATATTGTAATTATTTAAAAAATATTGTATAGCGTCGTATCCTGGGGAGGGGGAGGGCATGGGGCCATGCCCTTACTGGATCAGCCACTGACTACTCCCATCCGATATACATGCATACATACATGGTGGGAGGCAAAGGCAAACACCTGCGCAGACAAAGGGACGACAAAAAGTCCGTAAATCTCCTCCCTCGGCTTTATTCGGGGACTCGCACTAATGAAAGTTGGGTGGCATCCTTCAAAATCGCCGCGTAATTGCACCGCGGATTGACAGTTGTGGTGGAGGGAGAAGGGGGCGTGTCGGTTGCGGGCGAGGCGCTCCTCTCGTCCGTCCGCGCGTTGGCTTGCGCGCGAAGAGCCGCTTTCTCCCGAGCGGCCTCACGCAGCGCCGCGGGGGCGATGGAGAGCGGGTGGGGAAGGGAGTGGAAGGAGCCGCGAAGGCTGTGCTGGCCGTCGTGGGTGGGGCGAGCCCCTCGCGGCGGGAGGGAGGGGAGAAGGGCTCTTGCCGCGGGCGGAAACAGCTGAGATGCACCTGGATCGGAGAAGGAAGGTCTGTGGCGGCTCGGGGTACACACCGCCAAGTACCTGCGGGTTTCGCCACTGCCTGTGGGCGAGGGTTTTAAGAGAAGAATGGAAATACTCGTGTCGTGCCTTACTTTTTGCTTGGAAATATTACTGTTGTTATGTACATGATAACGTTGTTTCCGGTTGGATGTTCGAATCCTATGGATCATTAATATTACTAAAATGAATTGCGAATTTGGACTGCGAACTTACGGCTGAAGACTTTGAGGGCACGTGAAACCCCTAGAGTTATGATACCGAAATTACTGGGCACATATCATAAATTAGATATGCTGTACACATATGGGCAAATTTCGCGTATGGGAGTGTACTTTAAAATTGGATTATACTTTGAAGTGTACAGGAGAATAAAATTTATTTTGACATAATGGAATTAGACTAGCACTTGCCCAAAACAAAGCTTTACGGATATGCATGTGCATTATATCGTCGTATTTCCATCAAACTCTTTCTTTTAATACATACTCATCACATTTTTCATTTCAAATAACAATGAAACAAGGGAATTGGGCTATAGGAAACATAAATAGTTCCTTTAGTAAATGCTATAACTCGGGATTTTCGCTACCCTACAATAATTGTAGGTACCGAATAATTATTATTGATTATGCTCAGAGAATTCTGACGACGTCCTCCGCCGATGTCGGAAAAATATGGATTGAATGGGAGTGCAGTGTGCAGCCTTGAATGTGAAGGAATTGAGCAGACAGAGTATTGAGGTCATGTGCTGCGTTTATTTCTCGACTTTCGAGTTTGTTGAGTTACCTAGTTATCGACGTTCTTCTAAACACCATAACCTTTCTCCTTATTGGGTGGGATTTACCGCACAAACTGAAACTACGCCCTTCATCAAGTGAACTTCTCGTTTGCATCTCTCGTATTGCTGTGTAGAACTAATATATTAATTCCATCTTCCGTGCAGTCTTTTGAAATAAAAGTTCAGTAATTTGAATAATTATTTTTTTGTTGTTTATGATTATAAGACCCGTATTTTTTATTAGAAGTTGTGTTCCTTCGATGCTCTTGATTCCGAGGAAGGAATAAAATATTCCGAAATGTCAAACTAACGTAGTTTTCAATCACCTTGACTAACATTCCATCGCACACTTGGGAATTTTGTCAACCCATGGTCGTGAATTGCAGCTAGACAAATTTCTGATTACAAGTGAAGTAGTGTGCGACTGGTAAGTAGATGGTAAGTAGATGAGGACTTCACTGGAGATACGAATTACGTTACGTGATTTTCTAGCTAAAAGGAAAGGTACTTTTCATCTTCAGTACTTTTGCACCGGATTTTGAAGAGTTGGATTTAGGTCTTAAAAGTTTGAGGTTTCTTGAAGATAATTGCATGTCTTCCAACACCTGTGTCAATACGCGACAAACGTGCCAAAAAGGCGGAGTGTGAATTCAAGGTAAGATTGACAGTTCTCCTCGACGTTCGCAGCCATATCGCGGATTAGTGACAACGGAGATAACAGATGATGTTCGCAAGATAACGCTCAATCTTTATTTTCTGATTGCAGCATAACATCTTGGTATCTGGAATTGCCCTGCATTACGCTTTTATGGAGAATGCTGCTATTAGCGTTGAGGTGCTATCGTTCTAGAAAAGTTTTGAAGTTCGGCCTTATATGTACGTTTTTGCGATCTAGAAATATTATTTTTACGAACGTTTATTTTAATATATTTTCTCCACTCTTTGTACAGAGTTAAATATGTGTCAGTCTGCTATCCTGTTGTGGGGTGCCGGACAAATTCTACTAGACTGGAGAGGTTTTCCGTGGGTTTTTCGTTTTCTAGTAACAATTCGACACTTTATAATGAATGGCATGATTTGTAGGATATGAAAGTATCGGATGAAAGTAACGATTCTTCTTTTTCATTTTATTCTACTTTAAAAGAAAATGTACCTGTGTTTATAGAACCGCGTGTCATCAAAAGTTCTATTCAACGGCTTCTGTCGCAAAATGTATGTTCAATGTCTTAATCTCTTGACTAATTATATTATGCGCTTAGACTATTTTGTCGCTTCAAGTCAGTCAAGCTTCACGGAATTAATTAAAAGTAATTGATGAAGGTTTTGAGAAAGCGACTCTATTGTATACGCTGAAAAGTCTTATTGAAGCAGTACTTTTTCAGAATATTAGTAATGAGATTTTTACCTCCAGAACCTTTGAAATTGCAGAAAGGGTATTGAAACCTCACAAATTAGTGAGCTTGTATTGACGTAAAAATTAATTACATAAAAGGGAGTATTTATCAAAATGAAATTAAACGGAAATTAAAACAGAATTTTATTTAACACTGTGTTAAAAATATTTCATTCAATTATTATTTTCTTGTGTAATTGAAACGTCCAGTGAATGTTTCAGTAGTAAAACCTTAATCATCGTGGAATTCTCCTAAGCCGAACAACCGGGAGAGTGGCTCAGTGCATCAACTCATGTCACTGCAGTGCTTCTGAGGGAAGACCGGGAGGTCCTAGGTTCGAGTCCCGACGGCGGCAGGATTTTCGACACTAGCTTGTGAGCTGGGTCGAATTCAGTCGCTGTCTGGGGGAGAATTCTAGCGGCCGGTTGCTCCGATCAATAGTTTTGTGGTTTCTCCTATCAACACCAGGCGAATGCCGGAGCAGTACCCAAACAAAAAGGGCTATGGACCGCGCGTGATCTTTCCTTCCTCTTCCGTATCCTATCCTCATCCCTTACACACACACACACACACACACACACACACACACACACACACTAACATGTACTATACTATCACACACGCCGGGAGGCCGACCGGTCGGTCGGGAGGTGAGAGTTTGTCCTGGCTGGGGCGGTGCCCCGCTGGTGGGAGATACCTGGTTGGGGAAAACCCCGCTAATCGACGGTAGGTCGGCGCCGGATCTCGTCATTCAGTGGAGGAAGATCACCGCCCCCTCCCGACGAAAAACATAAACTACACTTACGGGACTAATGGCCATAGTAGTTGACGCGCCCTGTATCACCAATCATCCAATCAAAATCCAAAGTCGAACACACTGACTTTTGGTGGGAAAAACTTCAGTTATGAAATAATGAATTACTTGCTTGCCGTTAAATTGTAGTAATTGGAGTTACAACATTAATAAAAATTAATGCCTCATTATTTAGTTAATTTCATTTTCTGTTTTTACGTTAGTTTGATAGCGTGGTAGCTTTGATAGGACTTCTCGACGACTTGTCTCAAATTTATCATCATCTTTCCACGATATGTTCCCATTTCTGTTCAAACATTCAGATATAAAATGGAGAAGAATTGAGCTGCACATGCAATTGAAATGTTATCTCTGGTTTCCCTGAAGTGTTATATTCTTGTATTGTAATAAAGATAACTCATTTTTCTCTCTTTCTTAGAATTCACATAGAATTGCAAAATCGGAAGCAATATTGTACCAATGCCAATGACTGACGTATATCCGCATTACATTTTTCTTCTTGTAATTCATATGGTCTTATAATTATGTTAGCTGTATATTCTCTATTAGCTTTTCTCTCTTTTTTTTCTTTTTGTGTAAGGGAAGTCATAGGCTTTGAGGTATCAATGTTTGTTGGAAGTAACTCTCTAAAAGAAATTACGAGTAGTTTATTCATTTGGATATGGCAATTCGTATTTTCTAATTTTCGCTTTACTCCACTTTAGAGCAGGTAGACATATGGAATAGAACAGCGAGAATTTTTATCAACATGTTTTGCGATATAAGTATCAGGGAACACAGTGCAATACAGCTGAATAACACTCGAAAAGCGAATGCCGACTGCTAATATTCAAATCGATAATCCTTCCTACTATAACCTATGGATGCCCAATCTGGGGAGGGGCAACTCCTAGTAATATTAATAAAATCAAAGTAATTCAAAATATATTTCTAAGAAATACTCTAAATGACCCCTGGTTCATTACAAATGAACAAATTCATCGAAAATTAAAAATTACAAAATTAGAAGAAACCGTAGCTAAATTAGCTAACAATTTTTACAACAATCTGCATACCTCACCAAGTACCATCATTTTTAACATGGGAAGAAATGCGGTCCACCCACGCATAAAGTCAAGATTTCCCAAAGACAAATTCAAACTCCCGTAACCCACTATACCCTCAGCTCCTTAACATAATCACATTCCTTTCTCTTCTTAATTAACAATAACATTAAATCAATAATTATGTCAGAGTTTAAACCTCACTAACCTTATGGATGGCCAATCCAAAACTGTCATATATCTTATGTATTTTTTAAACCCCTTGAAAGACTATTGTCGAGCAAGAAGAAATAAATTTAAAAAAAAATTATAACACTCCAACAGAGAATGATAACAACTTGAAGCAGTGGCGGCCGCCCCTTAGGCACTTTAGGACGGCACCCTTCCCAGCAAAACCAATCAAGGAAAACGTCGCAGAAAGTGTTAATATTGCACTAAATGGACTCGTTTACTTTGTGCATACTTCTGGCGCATGTTTTGAAGAATTTAGTTGCCTGTGCCCTCGTAAGTGGATGGCCAATGTTTTTGGAATGGGTGGCATTAGCGGACTCTCACAACGCTGTCCGGAGCTGGTGCATGCCAGGCAATGAATGCATGTGGAAGAGTGGGGGTACCAAGAGTTGGGTGGAAGCAGCGTGTTTCTAGTATGATTTCATGTAGCATAGTCCGCGCGTGTTAATTACTCTAATTGACCCTTTCATCCAGTTTAAAAAACTTACCGTTTTGTTTACTGCAAATATTTTTTTTTAAAAAATGTCTATTTTCGTGAATACAATTGAATTTTTTGTTATCAACGTGAACGTTGCCTAAGACAAGATTAAAATCCCTATTCAACGAAGTACAAAATCAATATAAAGACTACATACAAATTTATATAGATGGTTCACCCTCCAAGTTTGGATCCAACATCGCAAGCAAAATTAACGAAAACATTCTTCGCACTCGTTTACATAATTTCTGCTCATTTTTTTTTATTCTGAAGCTTATGCTATTCTTGTTCTACTCAAATACATTCAAGAAAAAGAAGACAAATATATTTACTGATTCATAGAGTGTCCTAAATTGTCTAAGTAATGACCTCGTCAAGATCTACATTGATTTGTCATATAATATAGACACAATTCTTTGGAATCTAAAGTAATATCGTGGTAGACTCTGCTGCCAAGGAATCATCTGAAATCCCTCATCAAGAAAAAACAGTTTCACATAGTGACATAAAAATCCCTCCATAGACTACTTAAGTCCCACTGGAGCACTACGTGGTATAATTGTCCCAGTCACCTCCACCAAATCACAAGTATTTTTGATAATGATACTTCTTCACTTCAAATGAGAAAAGAAGTAATTACTCTGGCACGACCTCGCATAGGACATTACCGTCTCACCCATTCACATCTATTTAAGAAATATTCTCCATTACTTTGTATATCCTGTAACATCCCTATAACTATTCAGCATGTCTTTATAGATTACCCTGTGTTCAGACATTCGTATGACACATTCACTTCCAGATTGTCTACCCAAATCACTTACTGAAACACCTCACATATACAATGTATTCAAATTTCTAAAGGATATTTAATAGGATAAAATTATTTGATGCATTGTAAAGAATTGTACATATAGTCGCTAATAACGTTGGAATTCATGCAACCAAAAAATAAACCTTGTTAAAAAAAGATTAAAATCCCTTTGCTTACAAATCTTTCCTTCACTACAATAATAGTTTGCCCTCAATCAAGAAATATTCTGAAGAGACAAAATGTGTGTCATTGTTCGGACACGTGTTGTCGCTACTAATTCGCAACCCACCAGTCGCTAATGCATTGAAGCTGTATGCCAAGGATTTGGACGTCTTGATAGATTAAAGCCAATGATATCACCAAAAATATCTGCTGACCTTCTAACCCGCAACTTCGTGGATAAGCCTCTTGCGTCAAATACATCTATGGCATTAGTCATCGCTAATCACTTGCAGTTATTGACGTTGGCCTTTGAATTTTGATTTAGCATTTTAAACATTCTGTTTCTACGGAACAGTAGGCAAATGGCATTGAGTTCGGAATTCCCACGGTCAGTTTTATCCTACTGCCAACAAGCAGAAAACAATAAAAAAGTTAAATAGCCCAAATAAAGTAATGCAGTGTTAAGTACATTGTTAGATGATTTATGTGTATTTTTGATGTAGGTATTTCTGATAACATGAAATATCATATCGTTGTGGTTAACGCAATAGGTCGCATGTCAAAAAATTCCCTTTTTTTGTTTATTACACCATTGTGATCAAGAGGATGGCAGAAGTAGCAATAGGTGTCGAAAGGTGACGGACTAATGCAAATCCGAATATCACGATTTTACGTTTGTGAAAGCCACTGTCAAGAATGAGAAGTAGAGTACGTTTTTCGTTCCTCCTGAAAACTTCGGTAGATTTGACCTTCGACCTATTGCGGTTACCACGATGTAGTATAATCTCAATGTGATTTTTGAGTTCTTTATCGAGTACGAAAATGTCAATGAAGATATTTGAGTATGTATTGGAAAGCGACTGGAAATTTTGCTCCATATTTTACAGTCACGAGAGTAATTGGAATAATGTTTCAACACCATCAAATTATATTAGGTCTATTCACATGTTTCTCTCTCGTGTTCTATTACTATAGAAGTGTTGTTCACATTCACGAAGGGCTTGGGGCAGAAAGAAGGTGAAACGCACTTTGATATACAATGGTGATATTAGCATTTACGAACAGCGGGTGACTGGCTGAGGCTAGTCTTTTTATTGCCTCAAGATCTTAAAATTCAGAATATATTTACTTTCGGTAATAATTTTAATTTTAATACTCTGGCTTTTCTTGGATTATATTTTATGTCTTCTCAGTCAGCTCTCAGGATGTGATTGCATCCTTTCTAAAAAAACAAGTAAGAAATGCACGTTGCAAATAAATTGAAGGTAAAACGAGAGATTATTAATAATATTATTGTTGTTGTTTGTTATATTCCACTCTGGCATTCACAGAAATTATTTTCCTCTGACTTGATGATTCGAAGCGGCGAATTTGTATCCTACCATTGATACATGGGCGTATAAAATACCGTTTGCTTAGCACTTCTTGTTTGGGTTCTTCTTTGTAGGTCGCGTAAGGAATGGTGCTTACGTTGCCATTTCTTGTTGACCTTGTTGCTGGTGGAGAATGTGACAAAGAATGAGAGGGAGATGGGATTTCGTTCAGCAGAACATTGGGTATTCACGTGTACGTTTAAGATGAATGAGTATACCTAGTCAAAGCAAAGGTATTTCTTGTTTATATGACTTTTTTTGTAAAGAAAAGTATTCAACGGCTCTACGATACTCCCATGACACATATCGGAATTCGTGTTATAATTCTCGGTTATCGCCTCCGCTTACAAACTGCGTTCGTCATTTGCTTTACGACATTAACTCTAAACAGTACAAATTAAATTATATGATAATACAAATTTAAATGGCGAAAATTGTCGCTAAATTTCTGTGAATTGTTTACAATAACTATTGATGCGGCAGCTTCCTAGAAGAGGTTGTGATCCTGAACGAGAGCATTTTTAAATTTACTTAATATTTCTGATGATTTTTATTTTAATTTTAATAATTGAAAATTGATTATAATTTATCCAATTAATACAATATGCTTACTACACTAATATGAGGATTTATGAAAGTGGTCGAACATGTGGGAATATCATTTGTACATTTTTAATAGCATTGTTCCGGTATGTTCGTTATAAGTGAGGGAGTTATCTCGTGGTCTGTGTATGGCCACACAGCCACCTCACCCTGCCGCGAACATAAGTACAAGCTCGTATTTAGCTCATGTTTTATTGTAGTTTGTAACGGTCGCGGTAGGATGTTGGGGGAGATGCATCTGCACAAGAGATGCACTTGCAATAAGAACAACATTTTTCCATTAAATAAAGCTTTTCCCTTCGATGTTGGGAAATGCTCATCCTAGAAGGGGTGTTTCCCTCCCTTCATGCAAAATATGCCTTGCGGGTTGCTCAGAAGAACGATCGAATGACCTGCCATTTCCGAAACAGATTAACCAACTTTCTGATTTCGCGTCCGTTTGAGTCGGCGGCGCCGAGTCGTAGCTTCGGCCAAGCGGACAGTGTCCCGTAAGTTTTGAGGTAGGACTTTTCTTCGTCCAATGAGGTTATGGAAGAAGCGACGACCTCTCTGCGGATATGCCAGCGATTGCAGCGATGAGACCACGGGGGCCCAGAGGGTGGGGGGAGCGCTGCGAGTGAGCGAGGCCGCGGGTGCGGCGGCGGGAGACCGCCCGTGACGGGGTCACGGCGATTATTGTTCTGCGCCCGCCCGACCATCGACCATCTATGGTTGGTCTTTTTACTCATCATCTTTTGTTTTACTTCTAGTTTCTGAATTTTTCCTTCCCCCTCTCTTGATATTCTCGTCGGTTATTCGAGTAAGAATTAACGTTACTTTTAATTTTTGGTTTTGTTAAATCTGCTTGGCGGATTCCATTCCAAGGTATTTTATATATCTGAAAAGAAATGGAATCTCCAGGCACATACCCCTATCTATCCTTTCCTGAATTATACGTGTAAAATAACTTGATTTGTCAATATTTCCAGTACTGCTTTGTGAGTGACAAGTTTGCAGCTTGGCCTGCTATCTTAGACATTTTATCCCGCGTTTTTGAAGTTTCTTTTATAAAAGAATGTGATCGTATTAATATGGTATTCTGCCCGCTCCAAATTTGAAGGCCTGTTATCCTTGGGTTCCGACATGGGCGAACCAGTATTCAGTCGTATAATACTCTAATAATGGAAGCTTGAAGTTGTTTGTGTCATTAAAATCCCCAGAAAATTGAAATGGAATGTTATAAATAAAAACAACAAAAAACAAAAACACCAAAAGGACTAAGGAAAAAGTAGAGACATTATAATATCAAGGTACCTTGGTATGGAATAGGATCATGGAATGGAAATGTTTCTAATTCAGTCATTTTGTTCCAATATCATTGTACAACTCAAGAGATAATTTTCATGCAAGTTTTACCTTCAACCAAAATTAAATCCCTAAAACGTATTTATACAAGTATTTAGTTGAAGTTTGGAAGGCATTTATTGAGTTTTGTCAATCCTCAGAGGAATTCACAGAGATTAGTGAGAATGTTATATACGTGTGTCATTTCAAAGGTTAGTGTACTGCGTTGTTTTCAAAACGCTGATGACTTCAGAGAAGCGGTGCAACTTTGTGGCTGACCGTATGTTGCCATCAGGCGACGAATGTGAATTGGAACAGTGTGTCAGTATAGGGCCATCTCTTTTGGACGTACCCGGCACTCGAGATGTCAGTCTCACTCACATCGAGAGAGGAAATTTACTGAGAACACACACTTTTTCATTTTCAAACGCTTTGTTGTTTATTAATTATGAACGAAGTTAAATAAATATTTAAATTATTAAATTATTAGAAAATAAACTGTATTTAAATGTACAATTTACTATAATTATGTAAATTCTCTATTAGTAGGTTCACTTCTGCATGGGGTAAATTTATTTGATACCCATTTCCGATAAGGGGAAGCCATGACCGATGTGCAGCGTGCTGAAATGATTCACAGGCTTTTGTGACAGTTTATAAACTTGAGCTGAGGGATGTGGTTATATCATTACTCGCAATGTTGTCATGAAAACTATTCGTTTAGATAATTCTTGGAATGAAAGATGGTCTGTTGCAAGTTCAATTGAAAGCGCGAACTACTACCGGGCTATTGAATGTAAGGTTATTTGGGCTGTTTTTTTTTTCCTTCTACCTGCACGACCACGACCTCGCTTTTGATTTCCTTTAAAAGAAATTCATGTTGATGTTATCATATGATTTTCGATATGAATTGTATCAATTCTTTGAATATTTTTAGTAACGGTACCGAACAAATTAAATGAATTGAGAAAAATACAAATGAAAAAAATGCACGTGGTGATCAGACATTGTTAAATCATCTCAGTCATCAGCTGGCGCTTCTGATCTTCTGGATGACGATGGTATGATGAAATATCGCTCCGCGGCGTTGCTGAACTCGCGTTGAAAAAATTGTCAATTATTTTTTGGTAAAAAGTCGAAATGAAGTGATCGACAGGGCTTGGAAGTGTTAGCACATACTTTATAGGGAGTTGTTGCGTGACTGAGAATTTCAGTACGACAAAGACTTATTCTGACTTGGTATATTTTACGATTCTCCGCCTTTCTACGAAATGAGAATCATTGCTGTTGTGATAGCTCTACTTTACTGCTAAAAAGTAGTCCTTTGCGAGCCGGCGAGGTCATTGCCGGTTCTTCTCCGTAGCGAACAGAACAGGTCCCGCAACTCGAGAGGAGAAGGATGTCCGTCCTCATTGCTCACGTCTCCTCTCCTTATGTCCCATGCCGCGTTTCCGTACTCTCCACTCTGCGTCTCTTGTATTCCAAACGATCTGACACCACCACTTTTTGACCCTTCGTCGATACCTCTCTAATATCTAATATCGCAGAAAGTATTGAACATGTGCATGTACTTCTTAATGTATTTTTAGTTCTGAAAATTCCCAAGAAAACCATTTGTTATTTTGCCCTCATATAATCATTGGTTGACACGTTTTATACCTTGAGTGCGTTATCTGGGTCTAGATTTTCTTTTACACTAAATATTTGATGTCACGTAGGTACTTTCAATATGTCTTCTTTGTTTTAAATTCAACTTTTCATGAAGAAATGGAACCTTCAGATTCTTTTTGAGTCTGTTCAATTGGAGTATGTAGGAGATCCAGGATTTCGACACATTTCGTTCATCTCATAGGTAAGAGATTTCAATGCTGGACGTTTTGGGCACCTACAAACGCGCAACATTTCGCGAAGTTCGACGAGGTACGTCGCCGTCGCTTTCCCTGCCGCCTTCGTCGTCGCGGCGTCTCAGACCACGAGACGTCAGGGACGGTCTGCGTTCCGTGGCTCTCCCCCCTCTCTCTCTCTCTTCGACTGACGTCATATCTTGGAGTGGAGAGTCTCTCTGATTCATCCACGACGCGCGTCGCCACGACGCGCACTGGGCCGAAATGGGCCAATCCGCGCCAGACCCAAACAATAGTAGGAATAAATAGGAAATCAAACATTTGTTGAGAACGGTCAGGCTTGTCAGCTGTCTTATCTTTCCTACAGGTCGTGAACGTTATTCAGGCTTCGTCGGGATTTTGTCGGGAGCGCGATAAGTGTTCCGCCTAATAGTTTGTTGTGCATTGTTAGGAATTGTCTCTTCGCCGTTAGTTGTTAATTTAAACCTCCTTATATTCACATGTTTTCCGCGGAAGATGTTCGGTTTGAGCTATACTGTGTAGGAGCTCCTTGCAAGCGAAACGTTGCCAATGCTATTTAGTGTTTTGCCTAGTAATTTGCGCGAAGAAAAAGTAAGCTCGTCGAAGGCAGTGTAAATTATCATATCTCCGGTCCCAGCAAGTTAACACAATGATGCATGCTTCAGAAACAATGCAAATCTGCTGCAAGCTACACTATAGGAGACGCTGCAAAAGAGATGATAGCATGCTTTTAAAAAAAGGCAAATTCTTCAGTGACATTCAGACGTTTCTAACCATCGAAAAATTAGTTATCATAATCAGTTTTTATTATTATGGAAAACATTATTATTATTATTATTATTATTATTATGATTATTATTATTATTAATTTGAATGTTATTAAAACATTTTTCATTTCTTCCTAATTTTTTTCTTTTCTTGATGTATTCTGCAACCCAAGAAAGGGTTTGTTGAAAAGCGTGCGTGGAAAACATCTCTTGCGTACTTCGGTAGTATCGGTGCACTGCGCGTCGCCGGCGGCCGTGGCTCAAGCGTTCGCTGGTGATTCGCTCGCCGCCAGCGCTTTCGGCATCGGAGTCCGACCAGGAACTCGGCGCCCGTCGAGTGGAGCGGAGGAGCTCTTCAGCGTTTCGACGAAGACTCGCCTGCGGTCGTGGTTGAGATCCCTTTTATTCGGGCAGATGTATCGGAGGCGAGCCAGAGGAAGAATGGATCGTTCTGAGCCAATCCACTGACTATACGTTTCATACATTTCATGCATTTCTTCAGTTTCTGTATGGTGTTCATATTTGTGCGACCTGTCGTGGTGACCATACTATTTGACACATATTACCCAGCCTTCTGAAATACTACGTAGTCCTGGTGAAGTTGATAAAATGGACTCTTTATCATTTTGCATGAAAATTTGATTCCACCGTCCGTTGCCTGGACGTTTCGTTGTATGAATAGTTAGACAATAAATCATTACAATTGGTGTAAGCCATATTTTACAGTATTATACCGTTTTATATTTGCCTTCTACAACAAGTATTACGTAGGTTTAAAACTGTCTTAATTCTCTGCAGATTGTTCCGTTGTATCTGCTATAGAACTGCAGAATGTCCCGCCCCTCTCCTATGTAGCGAGAATTTACCTACCCCCATACATTTCATCACCCCTCTCCCGAATTTTAAGTTCCCAGTGACAATACGATGTATTAGGACCATCGCTGATCATGTTTGAGTGTGATGATTTATAGCAGTTGCAAAATAATTGAGCTCGGAGATAGAGAGAGAAGTCTGGCTTTCTGTTTATTCTCCCTTCCAATGCTGTTATTGTCGTGCATACTCAACGCATCGATTGCATTACTTGATTCAGAAGCAAGAGGAGCAGGCGTGGATAGTCAGTATTTTCACGTATGCCGGTGACCTATATATGAAATGAACGACTCTTTTTGCCATCCATCTAACCTGCTTTAGTGAACGGACATTGCCGTTTATTTTTAGGTCCCAAGCACACAACACTTTGTTCCGTTTTTTTTAAACAATTTGTTGTACCTGGCGATTGTGGCAATTGAAAATTACATGTTATTGAAATTAGTTTTCGGTTTTTGTAAAAATAAGTGCTTTTAATTAAAAATTATTTACATCGTTACAGGAGCAGAATAGTAATATTAATGATAATGAAGAGCAGAATAATAATAATGTATTCACGTACTAAAATACGAGTACAAAACATACAGTTTTACATGTTTATGACATTGTATATTTCGAATAATGATTTCATTTGGATACAATACAACTTAAATGTGCCTGTGTACCAGCTTAACCACATTAAAAAAGCATCGCACTAAATAGTAATTCCTTTAATTTATCCTTTTTCAAAACCCTGTTTTACGCATTGTTGTATTTTTGTGAAAACCAGAAAAAAAAACACCAAATAGCCGATGAAAAATAAAAAGCTTTCGGTTATAACCTGTAGGTAAGTTACACGAGTGTCAGCGTGGATCGTTTCGGAGGACGGCGTGTTGCGGCAGCGCCGGCGCGCGCTGCAGTGCGGCGCTTGGGTCGACGCGGGGCGGCGCCGTCGGCGGACGTCCGCTCCCGTTCGCGGAACCTGTTGGCCCCCACCCCCACCCCCGCCCCCTGCCCGCCCACACGTGCTGCCCCTGCGCGGCAGGCTTCTTGCCAGGGCCCGCGGCACCGGCGCCGCCGCCCCTTCCGCGTCGCCGCGCTCTTTGCGTCTAGGGATAAAACAGTTTTGTTTTAAGTCCCAGTGGCGTAGCTTCAGTTGGTGTCAACCGGGGCGAAACTAATGTTGTCACCCACCCCAATGAATTAAATATAAAAATTATCTATTATTGAATAGTTGATACATTACTTAATAAAAATACAAGGTATTTGCACATGACATTTATTTATAATGTATAAAAAACTGTAAGTTACTCAGAATAATTGAAATATAATTTTTAAATTAATATAAAATAAAATTTAACGAATTAACAAATGCATGTTTTTTATAAAAACACTTTTCACCCTAAAATTATATAATTTCAACTATAAAATTTTATAATTGGTGTCACCTCTAAAATGGCATCGCCTCCCCTCTGCCCCTCCTAATTACGCCACTATTATGTCCTCGAATAATTCACATGTGAGCTAATTGTGAAGAAAAAAATCATTTTTAGACAGCCACTCGTAAAAGCGGTTCTTTCACGGCATACATAGCGCGCTAGAAGTTATATTTTTAGCACTAGCGCTAAAAGTGAGATGACGCTCAAGTGTTCAGATAAATCCGTGAAATTAAGAAAGAAAAATACTTTCGTTTGACTGCGTCAGCCACTATTGACCTTAACGTATTATTAAGTGATTCATTGTATTTTAATTGAAGTATATAAATCAGTAAGGCTGTCTAAATAAGAGTATATTATACACGTGGTAAAAGTGATTTTAGTTTCCTCGTGGCACTGCGACGCTCGGCCTTTGCCTGGTCGCATCCTTTCCAACTCGCAAATTAAATGTCACTTTTACTACTCGTATGAAAAATTACAATTTTATTATACGTGCGTGTTATTACCTGCGATAGGGAGTTTGCTGCACACTGCATGAGGTGCATGAGCATGCTGTACACTACATTAAATTGATATTCCTTGATCAGTTTAAAAAAGCTCGAGTCCCTCTGAGTTTGAAACGGAAATTTTGATTTTTGAGGGTATTTTAAATAAAGCCTTCGCAAAGTGTTGCTGCCTCACAAGTTTCTGAATGAAGTTTTGCAGCTTAAATTCCAGTTTTTCTGACTCATTTCACGTACCTTAAGGCATTGGTTAAATTAATCATTTCTCCATGCGGGAATATTTTGCGGTATCCTTCGTGATGTAACAAGATGTGGCATTCCCGAGGATGCCTAGTGGCAGCCAATAAATCAGCTACCATCAAGCCGGGCTTTTGAATTTTACTGTCAAGGAATAACTGGCGAGGTAAACATGTTGAGAAATAGTAGTTTGTTTACGAATATGACTATAATACATTTTTTAAAAATTTTATACACAAGAAGATAAAATAAAACTATCTGCAACCTATTTTTTGTAACATTCAATTATTCAAAATACTTGCGGATTGCATGAGAAAACGTAAAATTAACAAATGTTGGTTATGGGCATTCACTTATGAAATAACAATTCTAATATATATGGTATACAAAATATACATTTTAATTATGAACGGAACTTCAGGTGTCACCAATCACCAATCACAGTTGAAAGTTGCAATGTGACCCCTTGTTTCTTACATCTTGGTTATCTTTACGCGAGTGTCAGATATCGCCTAATCCCATTGAGTCAATTGGTGTTTTTCCTGCTTATGTAAAATCATCTATTTATATTCTGTGTCACGATTTTACATTTTCCCACCTGATCCTTACCAATTAAGAGTTAATGTGATCTCAGTACTCTTAGGCATTTAGACATCTTGTGATGTTGGGAAAATTACACGATCGTTGATGAATTAATCGCTTGCTGCTTGCTTGCTGCGAAATCTGTGCCATGGCTTTGTTTTCTGAATGTAATGAACAAAAAATTAACGCAGCAAAAATATTGTATCAGTTTGCTGCATGAAACAATTTGTAACTATCACATTAGGAGAGAGATTGGTTTCCGATATTTACCAGTAAAGCGAAAAATGCAAATAATACGGGTAATGGGAGTGCGATGTAGAAAAGCGCATTATTTATCCCACTTGTTTACAAAACAAAATGGAGCGTGAAACCGCTGTTTTCTGTTTTGAGAAATATTAAAATAACGTTGTTTCCTTTATTATCAGAATATATACAAGCCATTCGTTTGTGTTTGTTTCAATGTTAATTCGAAGGATTGCGGTTTACCAATTTAGTGAAAGCTCTCTGATCCGTTTTGCAATTTTAAGAAAATTGTCATAATAATACGAGTGCGTAGTCCGTGAAAAGTAACTTCGTACGTTAACATGCTTTTATCAAAGCGAAATTGAACTACGAATGTTCACTTCAAATATTAAATCACGAAATCTGTACAGAAACTCATACGGATCATTTCGGCCAGTCCAAGGAACTCCCAGTGATTCCATTCCCGATGATGGATTGTCCTGATGTCTTGTGCTGATTTATTTTTCAGGGGTAAAATATTGCTGACGGCAGTTCTGTGTCATATACATTAATGTGCGAATATTTTCCATGCCGCTTTTATTAATTGGATTTTTGTTTTGTGTGCTTGCTGTCTCCATTCGTCGGCAGTCGGAAGACTTTCCACTTCTCCTATTTCCCAGGATCCATTACCATAGTGCGATTTCATATCGGGCGCAATTCATGACGCAGTTGCAAGGTTGCCCCTTCCGCCTTTGTGTCACAACCTCGTGAACTTGCTATGGCAAAGCTAAAAAACACATTAATTCCTAAGCTGTTTTGCATGGATGCACTTATTCAGAATTAGTTCAAAACGTTATGAATTATCAGTGTTAAATATGCATCTAGAATTACATTAAAATGAGGACCAAAAAAGTTATCAATAGAAATTGTGGTTGCGACATAAAAAATAAATTCTGAAATCATAATAGTGGTCGCGCGGTATTCCTGCAACCGCGTTTTCTCCATTTTTATACTATAGGAGATTAAAGATAACTAACTAAAAGTAGGAATGAAAAAATTCGTTATATAGTGAACTCTTTTCCCTTTTTTTAAATCCTGGAACAAGAAATACTCTACGCTCTTGTGTGAAGTTATTACATCACCCCATGCAGTAATTTTTTAAAGCTTCTTAGCCTTTGGTTTCATTTAATTTTGTTCTTCACGGCGTTCGTAAAAAAAAGGAAATTGTCTAATAAATGAAAATATTTTCAACGCCAGTGTTTAAATATACGAATAATGCAGTTTTAAATGAAATTCAGGGTGCAATATTACTTGCATTAATTATACTATTAATCAAATCTTAAATATCAGAAGCGAATTATTTTTATATTTATGATTCAATTAATTTAATTTCAAGTTCAATTAATTTCATGGTAAATGAAGTATCTATTGTATTAAAATTTTCTCACATCAATTATTCCGAAGCGCTTGAAGTTGTAAAACGGCTCACTCAGGATTAGTATATTTTTTGTATATAAAAAAATAAAATGCCATGACATTCATTATTTTATGTCTAGATTATCAGATACATAAATTACCTTGTTCTGGCGCTTGCTTTTGTATTGCGGAGTCAGCCTCGTGCTGTAACGGCTTGGTGAGAAGGTAGAGGGCTCTGGTGGAATGTGCCGTAAGTTTACTGCACTGTAATTGCCTTCATTTAACATGACATTGCTCTTCAGTATGACACGCGAGAGTTTTAGTGTTTAGATGGCTGCTGGGTTTTCTTGACAACGCGAGATTGCTTAATACAGCTTATAAAGAAACGAGACTAGTATGCAGCAGAAAGTTGTGAAGAAAATGAACCCAAGGCTATAAATAACAAAATAACCGAATATTGGATTGCCAGGGATGCCTCTTCGAAGGATGGTAGGGCGTAATCCTTGTAACTCGATGACTCGGATTATTTTTTCTCCAATGATTGTCGTTCCTCTTTTCCTTACATTTCCCTCGCAAGCAAAATATTGTGAAATGAGTCGATAACATGGATGTTTCTCGTTTTCGTAACCTCCTGATGCTTTCCTTCCGCTCTCTTTGTTGATACGTATTGTCAAGTCCATGTAGTATTAGTGTAGCACGATAATATACGCGATTAAAATTTACTGAAAACTTTCAAAGCGCTACTAGGTACATCAATTTGAAACAGTTTTTACAGGTCACATCTCTGGCGATTTCTCATCAGAAGCTTTCGGTGCAAAAACGAAATAAGTTGCTGATAATAAAAGGTTATAGGTTACAGCACGAAAAATGTTTTTTTTTTTTTTCAATTAATTCCACGTAATGCAGAAAGACATGCTAGAGATCTGGGAATTAATTTCGCTTTAACAACTCTCGAACTTCTAAATTCTTTCTCCCGGCAATTCTCAATTCGTTACGTCGAACTTTTCTCTTTCAGATTTGGGTTTTGATTGTACTCTGTTGTTTTGATTGTCATCGTCCGTAAGCACACCTTAGCCGGCTGCGAATTTTTTTCTTTTTAATGAGAGCTGGGATTCGTCGAGCAACTACAACGCGCTTGACACACCAGCACTGTGCGACCTCTTCCCCCGGCCTCCGCCCCTAACTTCAGAATGGAGGAGAACTAGTGCTCCTCTGGCCCAGATGTTGAGGCAGGCAGCGTCGGGCCGTCCCGCGCGACAGGAGACGACAAAACGCCTCCGGTGCGCCACTTGGCAGCGGCCGGCTGCCGCACGGGACCCTGCGAGACCCCGGAGACGCGCGTCCGGCGCTCAACCCACCAACGGAAGCGCTAACAGAAGCTGATCCAGAGCAGATCCAAATCCAACTGTTACGGAGGAATTACTCTAAGGGACCAGTTGGATAGGTCGGGAAACAAATGAACGTCGTGTAGGGCGTTGAGAATGGAAGGGATAGTGATGAACCCATTTGCAAATGAGCTAACTGTAAGCGAACGCACTGACAAAATGATTATTTGGACATAACCTGCAGTTATGTTGCCAACAGTACAAACAGTTGCAAGCAATAGCTGTCAAAGCGGTCCCTTCTTATAGTAATCTCTCAGCACTTTATTCTAAGTCAGCATCTTCCGATACGTTTCTGTGGGTGGAATTCTATGATCACCGACTCTCAAATGATCTTACCTCAGCGGAAAGCTAGCATAAAGATGATTCTTCAATAAATTAATTGACAGTTCTTTCGATCAACCTAAACATTTTATTTGTATTCAATTTTGACTAGTCTTCAATACATTCAGGCGAGTTCAGTATTCACATTATTTTTATCCATGCTCATAAATTTTGAGCATAAATTACTGACGCTCACTCCGGCACCCAAAATTCAACTCAAATCTGTCTTGTAATTATTTCTGACAATTTGTAGAAATCAATATTTACTGTTCATTGCGTCAAACATGATGGTCGTCCAAATCAGCGAAATCAGGACAAAAATCAACAACCTTAAAGTATTGCCTTCGTCTCCTCTAGCAACTTCGGAACTTTCAGAATAAAAACACGTTCAACTATCTAATGAGTACAGAATGAATAATTTACTATTAACAATACAATTTTTCAGTTATAATCACTTATTATCCTATTATAAAAATAACTAACATGAGTACAAGGCTCACACCATTTTTTATATAATTACACTCTATTTATTGTGAATGCACATTTTTCTTATTTCAAGGTACCAGTAACTATTTGTGTTTTTCAAAAAAGTTATATTAAAGAGGTTTTGGAACTAAAATATCCCCTCCCCCGATCCCCTTATCCAGAATTCCGTGTGATGTGTAACTATATATTGCCAGCGATATTGAGTGTGGTAGTTGACATAAAACGGTGCATGCTTTGGGGACGAGACGACAGCTGAGGGCTAGATCACTTCAGGACACGAACAGTGTAAGGGCGGATTGCTAACGTAAATGTTTGGTTACAATAGAATTGGTCCCTTGGCTCATTTTCCTTCTGGCCTTCCGTGCAGAGTCTAAAACTGGCCCGTGTGAGGCATAAATCCTTCTTACACCACTACCTCGGGCTTGTTTGAATACACCTGAGCTTGATGGATGCCCATTGTAACTGCCAGGGATGATTTGTTCAACGTAAGAACGTAGGAAGGGCTTTTAGGATAGCTCCGCTATTCAGCCTATCCTGTTTTGCGCGATGCGACAGCCCCTGTTCGTGCACCCCCGCCTCTGCCCAGAATGCATCCGGCGCGACCTCTCCCCGCTGCGGCCACCCGAGCCAGCAGCGGCAGCACACATGGTGAGGAGGGGATGAGGGGTGGGGGCGGGGTGCCACAGATCAGTCGGGCCGGGGCGTTGGGGCGGGGGCGAACCGGTGTGCTTACATAAAGCCACTTATGCGGCGGTCGGTCGGAAAGTGGGGTACGCCGCAACCGCGGGCACGGGCGCCCGCGCGCGCGCGCCGCGAGTTTGCTGACGTCATCGACCGCAGGCCGGACGATCGATCATTCCGTCACACGCCGCCGCCACCGCCGCTTCTAGGAGCTAGCTCTACGCCAATGCCTCTTGCCGGCTACTCGCCCACTCTCCACCCAGCTCGTTTGTCCTTCCCTTGTAAAAGTGTTACGTACACAATGCCCCTACTCCGCTAGGGACCCGATGTGTCCACAGACTTAACGGGCTTTGACGGCAAGTGGAACAAGCTGCTTTTGTATTAACCCAGTCTTCTGTTTTGAATGTCGTGTGCTGCATGCAACTAATTCATCATATGATTTTGTTTCGTTGAAAACTCAGTTAAACTCGACGTTTGATTGCGCTGAAAATATTAGGGTAGAACCTCGTGTATAACAAGGGGCTGTGGATGGATTGCAAGCTGAATACCACAGATCTGGCACAATTATGGACAGAACACGACGTAGCCATCCTCAGGAGGATGTGAATCTGAGCGTGGTTCGAAACACATTCCATGAGCGCTCTACTAGCGTTTCGTGTACCAAAAATATCGTGTTTTACGTTTACGCTGCAAGTTCAGCTCGACAAGTGAACATGTACCTTGAAGATCAATGATTTCAGGTTATTAAGTTACAATAATATAAATAATTATTTTATATTTTGAAATGAATTCATCAAACCACAAAATTATAAACAAATGCTTTATTTAACAAAATAATATTCAAATAGATTCATTAATAAAAAGTTTGTTTTTATCCGACTTATTTAAAGTTTCTTCTTTCAGTGTTAAAAGTATGTTTTTTTTATGTTCATTGGGTGGTTTTAAAACTTCTGTTCTTTCATCTTCAGTAGGAATTGCTGCAAAATCTCTGCTGAAACTACTAAGATTGCTTTAAGTGCCTTGGGCCGTCCTACACACGCTTCTTCTTCTTCTCCCTCCAAACGCCGTCGCTTGCTTCCCTCTCCTCTCCTCTCCTCTCATCTCCTCTCTCCTCTCTCTCTCCTTTCCTCCCTCCCCCAAACCTGTCCGCCTAATCTTCCCACTCACTTGCTCACTCAGTTCACCTACACCCAGGTCTACTGCTGACGATTGTGCCTTTGTACTGCATGCCGTCCACTACTCGTCTGTCTCTCGTACAAATTTCATCCACCGTTGGAGCTGACGTCGCCACAGCTTCAAACACACATTCAATAACGTGCCGGTCTGTTTCATTTGCCGTTCCGTTTTTACCTTGTCACTATTACGTTCTCAGATCATCAAGACCGGTCCTTGATTCTCGTTTCAACGTAGCTGATGTCATTGCTCCCTTAACACATGTCTGGGAATGTTTTCATGTGGCTGTAACTCTTATTCTGCTACGTGGAGAAAACTGCATGATAAATAGTTTCTCTAACCATGGATTATCAATTCTTCCCTTTCTTACTATTTTATGTTTTCTTTTAAATAGTTTAATTACAATTTTATGTAGGATTGAAAAATATTTTTTCATTCTTCACATTTTTAAATGACAGATTCTTTAACATTTGGGGTCCTAAATTCTTTTTTAATTGAACTTCCAATAATTTTCCTTTCATATTTTCAATTTTATGGGCATTTCATTGTCATTTCATATTGCAACGATTTTCAACATTTTATTCATGATTTTCTTGAATTGGGAATTGAGTCATAACAGATTCTAGTTTCTTTTAGTTGGGCGAATTTCACTCGCGTAAAGAAATATGGAACTTTGCGACCCCCCATCGGCAGAGGTAGCTCAAGTTCCTGCAGCTAACATTGCTCCACCGACGAGCAGTGCGCTTTGCAGTTAATGCAGCTACTCCCAGGGTCGTGAGTTCCACTGCGTGCTGGTCGCTCCGGTAATTTTGATTAATTTGCGCCCGTGCGCGCGCTGGAGCTACACAACAGTTGTCGCTGCGCTCATAACCCAAAGTGGACAATTCCATTAATGTGTTGTATGGAGTGCACAATGCGAGGGAACTGTTTTATTCGAGATTACGGCAAAATTAGGTTTTTTACTTTAATAGGCGTTGAGATTGGTGCACGTAAATAAAGAGATGTTCTGTTTGATCGCGTTACCTCAGTTTGTCCTGTGAGGAAAGTGTGCTACGTGTATATATCACTGAAATTCGTTGTATTTTGTAATTTTATGAGTTGCTAATATAACTTCGGTCGTTGCTATAATTGTGTGTTGTTTTTTTTTTGCTGATATGTATTCCCATATACTATGATAATTTTTCCATGACATTTTTGCTGTATCTTCTACCATACTATTGACATCTTCATTTTGTTTCTGATTTTGTCAGATTGAAACGTATTTCTGATTCAAAGTTTGAATTCTTAGGATCACTAACTCGGGCCAGTATGATGTTCCTTGAAGTATTGTGGAATAGGTATTGGGAGATATGGTGAAACCATAACCTTAGGAATTATCGTCTTAACATTGTTACTTAATGAAGTTCTGCACTATCTGAGCAATCTTCCGTCTTCCGCCTCCAACTGAACATAAAGTTTTCTTGTTTGCGGTCTTGTTAGTACGTGATTCATGTGTTAGGATTAGTTCAGGGTAACCGGTGGTGACATTGGAAACCACAGGGGTTTTACACGAGAGATGTTTGTAAACCCCGGTCTGCAGGTTATATGATGTTGCATATCATCTGAGATTTATGATCCAATGATTTTCTCTCTTGTCTCAGAATGGCTGTGGAACTTCAGCAGTTGAGAAGAATTAATATATGGGCTGTAACGCGTAGAGACTTGTCGCGAATGTTCGATTCAGTTGGATTGTGTGTGTATGTCTGATGAGCGATGTAATTTCAGAAACAATATTTTTTCGTATGTCTAATTTAAAATTTACTTTTTAAACTAAATGAAACGTACGCTAATATTTTTTGAAATAAAGTCTACATAGGTTTCTGCAATGCCCCACAGGAAAATTGTACATCCACCTCTTTGCGTCAAGGTGCGTTGCGTCAAGGTGTGGACACCTCTTTTTCATCCTCAAAATATATTAAACAAGTGTAGACATGATGAGAAATTTTCGAGTAATTTAGTGTATTAACATCCAGACATGGTAGGTCTGATTAGTGATTTCTAATGCACTATCCATTGGTGCAAATTAGAGCCTCTGGATTTGGAAATTGAAATAAATAGCATTACTTGGTTGTTTAAAAAAAATTATCGCGAAACTGAAAAGTAACCGAAAGCATCGTTTGTAAAATGCCGCTATACGCAGAGTAAGATTTTTGTATTCATATTCGAAGTAACACCGAAACGTAAGGATAGCCGTAAAGCAGATGTTTTATTCTCTCAGCAAACCAACATTAATTTACCTCTCAGCTATTCGGTCTGATATTTAATATGTTCTAATAATACATTTATATGTTTATGCATTTATAACCTCACCTTCAAAAGGGAATTTCCTTTTTTGGTTAGTATCTCGATTCGTTCGTACGTGGAGCAGGTAAGCGAGACTTGTTGAACGTATTGTGTTGAACGCATTCGTGACATTGGGTTGGAGGCAACCCAATGTCAAGTTGTGTTCAAGAGTTCATCACCGTTACCAACTTTTAAGATTGATTTGACGGCACAACTATTAATGGAAACGATCGTGATTTCGTTGATCAATATCTTACATCATTCTGATACCGAAAATCGATATTAGCTGTAATAATCGACGTAAATACAAACACAGCGTACCAAATAGAAAATAAAATTAACGATTTAAAATAACTAAATAAAAATGTATAAGAATAAATGCCCTCTAGGAAAATATGCAAAATAAGTTGCATTTTGAAGAAATATAAAGGTTAAACAAAAAGGCAAAATATGCATAATTGTGCAATAAATGCATATGTTTTTAATGTTCATAAATTCATGCAAAGTTTGTGTTTTATATACGTACCAAATGAGAATCCTTTCTGCGATAAAAGAATATGCACTTTCATTGAAATAAATTTCCTACTCATTAATCATTAGATTTAGTATCAAATTACCGTGGCAGCACAGATGACATGTTATATGTTCTTGCACGTCTTTCTCCGCCAAGAACACTCAATAGGTATATCATAATGTTTATTGAAGCAACGCTGACGAAAACATGGTGTTCATCTTATGTGCTTTCAAGTTAACTTTCCTATTTTCTTGTCATCTCTGTTTTACTGGCGGTTATTACATGCGTGCTAAACAACGTTTACGTAGTGGCTGTTGTGTAGATGCATAGCAATATTGACATGTTTGGTAAAATGTTCGTCCTCCCCTCCTCCACCAGACTCTCACGATCTATTCCACGGAATCCCTTCTCCGGAACCAGCGACACCCGAAACGCAATTTCGCCTAAGCCTCAGGATTAGACTGAGCTGACCCACCGAAGCTTCCTCTTCCGACCTAACGCCCGCCGCTCGCGCTGCTCTACCGGAGAGGGAAGCGCGTTGTTTCATGAGCCCGTCTCCTGGGAATGGAAGTTGAAGATAATACTACGTACAGTCTGGATACAACACGAAGGTGTGTGTGTGTGTGTGTGTGAGTGTGTGTGTGTGTGAGTGTGTGTGTGTGAGTGCCGTGTGTGTGTGAGTGTGTGTGTGTGAGTGTGTGTGTGTGAGTGTGTGTGTGTGTGAGTGTGTGTGTGTGTGTGAGTGTGTGTGTGTGTGAGTGTGTGTGTGAGTGTGTGTGTAGTGTGTGTGTGAGTGTGTGTGTGTGTGTGAGTGTGTGTGAGTGTGTGTGAGAGTGTGAGTGTGTGAGTGTGAGTGTGTGTGTGAGTGTGTGTGAGTGTGTGTGTGTAGTGTGTGTGTGTGTGTGTGTGTGTGAGTGTGTGTGTGTGTGAGTGTGTGTGGGTGTGTGTGTGTGTGAGTGTGTGTGTGTGTGAGTGTGTGTGTGTGTGTGTGTGTGTGTGTGAGTGTGTGTGTGTGTGTGTGAGTGTGTGTGTGTGTGTGTGTGTGGTAGTGTGTGTGTGTGTGTGTGTGTGTGAGTGTGTGTGTGTGTGTGTGTGTGTGAGTGTGTGTGTGTGAGTGTGTGTGTGTGAGTGTGTGTGTGTGGTGTGTGTGTGTGTGTGTGTGAGTGTGTGTGTGTGTGTGAGTGTGTGTGTGTGAGTGTGTGTGTGTGTGTGTGTGAGTGTGAGTGTGTGTGTGTGAGTGTGTGTGTGTGAGTGTGTGTGTGTGAGTGTGAGTGTGTGTGTGTGAGTGTGTGTGTGTGAGTGTGAGTGTGTGTGTGTGAGTGTGTGTGTGTGTGTGTGTGTAGGCCGTGTACGTATGAGGCGTGTATGTGGGGATATCTGTGATAGTGTTTGTGTTCGCGTATATCTTTCATTGAATGCATATTGATTCCCGGTGCGACAACTAATAAGCAAATGGTCCCGTAAGCGTAGTCCATGCTATTTCTGGGAGGTGGCAATGTTCCTCTTTCGCTGGAGCGTTAGATACTTCTAGATGTATTCGTTGGTTTGTAAGGGTTTCCTCTCCAGGTGATCTCCAGCGGAGCACCATCCCAATCAGGACAACCTCTAAAGTCCTGACTGGTGTTCTGGTTCTGGAACTCTCCGACATGCGTGATAGTACATGTTTTAAAGTGTGTTTTAGGAAAAAGAAGGGAACATGAGAAACGAATGGTCGCGCGCGGTTCTTGGCTTGCTTGTTAAGGTAGGTTCTGCTCCGGTATTCGACTAGTATTGATGAGAGAAACCACGGAAAACTATTGATCAGAGCTGCCGACTGCTAGAATTCTCGTCTCAAAATGTGGGTGAATTCAACCTACCTATGTAGCTAGTGCCATAAATCCGCTACTGTTGGAATTGTAACCTCTAGAACCGTTAGTGCGTGCATGCGTGTGTGTATGAGAGTCTGTGTGCTTGGGTATGTGCATATGCATGTGCTTGTGCATGTGCATGTGCATGTGCATGTGCTTGCACCGTGTGGTTGTAGATGAAGGGAGACTGCACCATCGCCGTAGATCCGCCGCCTACCCACTCCAACTCACGCCACGCCGTGTGTCCCCAGCGGCGCGGCTCGAGGAAAACTATGATTCAGTGACAGTTGATGACTGTGATGAGTATAAGGATGGAATCGAAAAATGTAAAGGTAGTAAATCATGAGCACCTCCCGCCGAGAGAGTATTATAAGCTCCACACTTTCCATAAGAATCAGCTTCACTTGTACCCTCCTCGCTAAGAATCAGAATAAGATGTTATGGCATCGTATTGGTTGTGTGTTAACGCTGCGTATTAAAAAGGCAGAATCAACTATGCCACAGCGCAGAGATAAGCCTTTATGTAGATAGAGGCATTTAATTGCGTATTATTGTGCACAGGATATTCGGAGTGGTATAAGATGAGGGATTGGGCCCGTTGGTCTAGAACGTGTATTTTTCAAACCTGGTATTTCGAAGGAAAGTCCAGAGCGCCAAACCGGGTCTGCGGTTCATTTACAGAGTCGGTGGCAGTGGATCTCTCATTTTTGGCAACCGAGGGGTTATACCGGCCATCCAACTTCTTTGGGCTTGGCAGCTGTGCCTCGGGGAAGCTGAGTTGCCGCACTGTTTTATCGTTTCAGGTCAGCGATTATTTTGACAGGTTCTAGTGCAGTTAAGCATCACCGAAAACCACATTGCTCTACAAGATGTAGTTCTGTGCGCGGTGATACTTCAGAAGGGTTAGTCCAGGGATTGCTTCCCACGCTTCAGATAATTAAATGATAATTTAATGGAAAGAAATGACAATTGATACAAAGGAAATGATCAGCACGAAGTTTCAGTGCAGTCGGCTACAATTGTATTTCGCCCTATCCCCCTCTATCTCGCCCTATCCCCCTCGGGGTTTTGAGAACGAGGATAGATCAAGTCACGCCGTCATCGGAGAATTTGATGTTAGTTTGTAAGAACGAATATAGATCACGTCATTTGATGCTTGGGCGAACGGCTATGAAAGCTTTGTCGACTTAATTCTCCATTGCTGAAAACAAAGAGTACCGGCGTCGGGTGGCTGTGTCGGGGCCACGTGAAGTGGGGCGTGCGCGCGGGGTGGTTTGTTCCGAACGCGTCGCGCGCCATCGCTCAATACGCCGCCGCGCCGCTGCCCTACTCGCCGCTCTTCACCAGGGGAGAAGAACTGGCGGACGTGGGCCTCATCTGGCCGTCGAGGTTTACCTTCGTTCCCCCTACCTTTGCACCCACTTTCAACGACTTTGAGGAAATGTCAGCATTGCACTATTTCCGTGTTCCATGGAAGCAATTTGGCAGGTTTTATAACAAATGTTTTGGCATAGTAAAAACATAATTTTCAACGTGTGTTAGAAAAATAGCTGTAAATTTATCAGTTTTAAATTTTGTGCTCACCATTCTTCAAGTTTTGTTCTGATTACGCATGTATTAAATGTCCAGCATTGAAGCATACATCAGCTTCTATGAATGTTTTCTCCATATACGAATTTAACAAAACACGGAGTTTTCAGAGTGATAGTCGTTCTGAGAATAATTACTCCAAAAACCAGAATTCAAAAGGTTTAACTATTTGAGTGTGCTGTTCTCGTGAATTGTATATTTATGGGTGTAATGCCAAATGTTGAAATTTCTTGGGCACCCCTCGTCTTGAGTAACGTAACCAAGGTCGCTGATTCGATCTCGACCGAGGCTTGTTCCGAGGGCAGTGTTCCCGGCATTGCAAGGCGCATTGCGGAATCCTGAATGTCGTAGAAATATGGAATGTATCGATTAATTGTCATTTCATTAATTGTCGTAAGTTTTAATAGTACCACGAATGAGAGATCGGAGTTATGAGCTCGGAATAATCCTTGTTCGGCTTATTCCTTAACAACATCGCGAAGAACTGAAGTGTTGGGAGTCGCGATTTGTTTGTATACATGTGCTTCCTCTGGTTAAATTATAGAATTCTCTCGTTCTAGAAATGAGCGAAGTTGGGTATCTTCGTGTTAAATGACCATCCCACCGCCTTAAAATTTTGAAATTGATAATGTTGAGGTGACGTGGAACTTCAGGATTTCTACTCTAGAAACCGTATTGAAATAAGCGTACATAACCTCATAATAGTCATTTGCCGACTAAACGTCGTTTCTATTTCCGTAAAATCTCCAAATTTTTTATATTATTTATTGGAGTAATAAGAGAGCGAGTGATGTCTCAGACTTAAAATGCCACTATGAGACGAGTACACTTCGGTATTTACAAAAAGCATCCCCATGGAAAATTGTCACAGCATTCATTCGTCAATAACATCCTAATTAAATATAACTATTAATTAGGAAGTAATACAGGGCATTTCGACATACCGTGCAGTAATCAAGTATGTGTGATCAATTCCGAGAAAGACGTTATTCGTGGCTATTCGTTTATGTAAACATTGATTTCTTCAGTTCAGAGGTGCAGTTGGTTAGGAGCTTTGTACTTGGGTGTGATTTATACACACGTTCGCGCGCGGAGGGTGTCACACGATGTGAACGACGAGGCTTCCGACGGCCGGGGCAAGCGCACACTCCCCGTTTTGAATGTCCACTCGGCCGCCCGGACGCGTCTGTCGCGGGTCCGGCCCGCCAGTCCGCGCGCATTAGCGTCCGCCTACCTGCCTGCCCGCCGCGCCGTTGCAGCTGTCCGCCCACCGTCCTACGGCCGCAGCAGCTGCTGCGGGAAGTAGGAATAAGCGCTGGGAGGGGGCTACGGAGGCACGACGCCGAGGTGGGAAACTGGGCGCCGTGGAGTGAGATGGGAGGAGTGGGTAAAAAGGGGCGGTGAAGATGTGTGAACCCAATAAAATTGTATTATGCCATGCAGGTAAAATACAATTTGGAACGCTGTTGTACGATGCAGTACGGTATGATGTAAGAGAAATATGATAATACAGTATACGATACAGTATAGAAATAGGAGATTCGATATGGTACTGTACAATACTATATGATATTGCACCACGATAAGATATTGCGCAGAAGGTTACGATAGGAGACAACACTACACGATATGACATTCTATGCGTTATGATGGTTCATGGTGAGGTAAAGAGAGACAAACTAAATGCGATGTTGAGAAACCTGGAGGCAAATCTTACTTGCACTTTCACTAATGCGGTAAGACAAAGATATTCAAGCGCAGTTGGTGATGTAACTATCAACACCGGTAGCGGCAAGTTTTAAAGGTTAACGCCTTACGCCTTTAGCATACTAATAATTGGGCAGTCTCAGTTTCAATCGCGGAAAGGAGCCGGGAATTTTGTTAATGCTTTCAACATTTGTGAGTTTGTGGCGCCTTCCCGAATCGAATTAGAAGGCAGACTGCCCTTATCAGTCGTTTCCTTGGTCACCTCCAGGCGGCCGCGCGGGAAAAACCGTGCCAATTACCGCGCTCGATCTCTCATTCCTACATTCATTCCCATCATTACCATCCCCTGATTTTGCCAGTTCGGACAGGGGGAGTACGTTCCGTTTTAACTCACCACATCATAATCGGCATACGTCAGCTGCGACGTGGCGGACTGCGGGACTAACGCTCCGAAGAAGAAAAAATGTAACTGGCTCTGTAATATGCCTTATGAAAACATCTTGACATCAGGGAACATTATTCATAATTTTAAAAAAATAATACGCATCGTTTATGAAGTGGTAGCTACAGATCAGAAATATATGAAGATGGTTATAATAATCAGTTTGGCGTGAAGTGAATCGAAGAAACATGTTCACGGAGCATGAGAAGCGGAGAAAGAACAGATTGCTGTTGAGCATCCGTTACGGAGCGGGTCGGATGAAGGTGGCAAGAGGCTGCGGGACATCTGAGCAGTGTGTGACGAATCCACATAGAGCGAGGTTGGAGGTGAAGCGGAGAGAAACGGAGAGGACTGTGGCGGAGAGAAATGGAGAGGGCAGGGTCGGAGGGAAACGGATAGGGCAGGGTCGCAGAGAAACGGAGAGGGCAGAGTCGGAGGGAAACGGAGAGGGCAGGAGCGGACTGGACATGCCGGGGGGGGAGGTGTTCCCGGAACTGTGTTGGACGGAGAAGAGAAGACCGTATGGGTCGGCGTAGCGCGGAGTGATGCGCAACCGATGGTGGTGGGGCTGAGCGGAACGGTGAGGCGCGTTCGTCGTGCGGGCGGTGCGACGCGGCGCGGTGCAGCGGGTGAACGGCCGCGGGCGATGACGTGGGGCGGCCGACTCGGGCGAGGCGTTCCTCTGTGCGGCGCAGCGGTGGGCGCGTCCTCGCCAGCGGCGTTGCGCTTCGTCCGGCTGGAGCTGCCTGCGGTCAGAGGATTTTGGGGCCCATCCACATGAAACGAACCAAAGGAAGCAGTATCAGTGATATGGGGATTTGCACACTGGCTTCAAAACCCAACCCCAACCAACCCTGTTGAGGGCTGCGTATTTTCAAAGGGTGAAAAATCCTCAGTGTGTCATGTAACGCTTCTAGCTTGTAAAAAAAATATCTTGCTAATTGCTCAGCAAACTTAAGTCCTTAGAAAACTGCCATCCTAAACAGAACTCGTATTCGGCCAAAAAAAAAAAAAACGAAAGTAATTAGTAAATATGTGTGAAACTGTTGTGACCCGCTCGTCAATTATGGGCGTCAGTCGTAACGCTAGACGCACATGTGATGCTCAACTGGATAGTGCCCGACAATGCAACCAATATTGCGAATGGTTGCAATATAGGCATGATTCCATACAAGAAGGCAATGGTGGATATTGTCACGTTATTGAACCTTGAAGGTACCTTAAAAATGTACGTATGATCTCGAAATGCCAACCCACTCGAAAAGTGTCAAACGCATTTATCGCAACGAAAGCATTTGTGTAAAGGAGTGTGCTCTCTGGAGATACCTTAGCGTGCTGTAATGTGATCTTAATTGCACGAAAAGTCTTACTAAATAGATGTCTCGGTATAAATGTTACAAATTTCTAGGGCATATAGAGGGGCCGAAATGATCACTTTTTGCCATTGATCGTGTAGAGAGAAATTTCATGAAATGAGATGTGGAATTTTCTCCGGATTGTTAAGCAAACCCGTATGTACAGATTGTCGTCAGATACATGAAATATCTTAAGACTGCGTTCGAACGATACTTGCGGATCACCTGTGCTTAAGGAGTTATCTGACCACCAGGACTTATGTCATATAAAGAACTCCTTTATATGATTTTTTCTATTACATGCTCATAGGCAAAAGAGGTCATTTGAGGTCCTTTTGGAACCTCCAAATTTTTAACATTTGTTCTGAAACATGTGTAGTTGACTGTATGCTTATACTCCACAATACGTAGTTGCTGCGTGACTTTTAATAACACCCCTATGGAATCTAATGCGTACGTGATACAGCGAATTAATGTTTCCTATTTGTGTCACGTAGCGTTTCTTGACGTGCCATGTAAGTTGCGCAGCCTTTGGGGAAAGTGATGTAGCGTATGGTCGTAGAAGCATATGAATCACATCTGTTAGAGATAGAATTTGCGCACAAGAAACGCAAAATGATGCACTATGTTGGAAGGTATGAAGAAATGCCGTTCTTCTCGAGCGTTTTATGAATGGGAACCACTTCCAACTGGTTACATATTGAAGTCGAATATTCTTTCTGACTTGATATTCACAAAAATCCTTCTCGTCGGGAAGTCATTATTCAGCGCATCGATTATTGGATTGTGGATTTTGAGGATGAACAATCTTCATTCTATGTCTCAGAAGCGGAGAGCCTTTTAAGACTGTAGATAATTAGATTTCATTTCAATTCTTCACGTCATTCCGACTCCGATATTCCGCTGAAGGTTCAGGCGTCACATTAATGCCAGAAAGTGGAACAATCCTTTCACTCCCCGATCAGTGCCGTTACTTCACGGGTGTGGTAGAAAACGAGGGTAAAACTACCAGCACTTGCCTGAAAACGAAGAAAGTTTTTTAATATCCTGAACATTTGTTTGGTTAATCATTTATGAGAATGCTGGCAAAAGCATTTGGTGATAGGCTTTTTGTCGTACTAACAATAAAGTTTTGTTAGTACATAAAAATTGTTTTAAAAATCTGATATAGAACGTTGAATGGACATTTGAGAAATATTTACCAACGATGTACTAAGATCTGTCCAGAGGCGAGAAAGTTATGAACAGAATAATTTATTCTTGGTTTTATGTATTGTTATACAAGTTGTCTACTATTTATTTTTGTTTACTTATGTAGAATCACGTGTATATTGAATAAGCTATATTTCAACGGATTTATGCATTTAATTTTAATTTTCAATTCTTTGTTTTGTGTTACAGGTGAGTGCTTTGTGGTTAGATGCGTTGTTGTATGGGCTGCAGAGGATGCGGTAAGTTTTGGACCCTAGTAGTTTTTTGCATTTTTACTCGCACAACACCGTTAAATAATCTAATAACCTTCAAAAACATAGCTGTCATTATGTCTTCGAATCCCTTTTAGATACTGAAATTGTTGCGTCAGAGCTACGAAAAGCATCCTTCTCGTATCCTTTTATTTTCAACCTTGAAAGACGGTGGAGTAACTGGGTTACAAAATACACTGCAAGTTATAGGGTTACGTTCAAATGGGAAAACAGAAGAATCACGCGCGTCCCTTTGGTATACTTTCCAATTTATTTTTTACGCATTTCGTGTACAACTCGCATACGAGCTTTTTCGTCCCAAGACGCAGCTCTTATGGTAAGCGACTTTTCTTGCGGACAGTAGCATTTTTGTTCGTTTAGTTTCGTTGGATTCGTAAAGTTGAATATCGTTGGGTATCTTCTCGGGTTATTTTGCAACGCGTTTCTATTCTCTGACGTGACTTTCTTCGGCGCTGTGTCATTTGTTGCGAACGAGGAAGACTGAGCGTGGAGGAAAGAAAAACTCGCGCCAGCGTACCAGGCGGCGGAAACCGCCGGAAATCCGCTTGACGCGCGGCGTCTCGTCTCGTCGCGTTGTGGCCGATTCTAAAGGCACCGCGTCACTTTTGTTGGTTTTTACCACTCCGCGTCATTTCGTCCCTGCGAGCCAGGCTGGCCACTTTCTGGAAAACAGCGAAAAGTTAGGGAACTTTATTGACCGGGAAAAGTCAGGAAAAATGAGGGAATTTTAAAAAGAATGTTTAATAACAATAATAATAACAGCAATAATAACAATAACAAACGAGATAATTGAAATAATTCTGGAAGATTGGCAACAAAAGGCAATGCTCGCAAATTTCCTCAAGCTATATTCCATGAACGACATATTGAAACACCATCCTCGCTGCAATGGCTTTCAGGCGGCCATTTATATCCAGAAACAGAGGGATTTATAATGGCAATCCAAGAGAGTATGTCGAATTAGAGACTATGAAAAACATTGCATGATCACGCCCGTGGTTTACAAATGCAAGAAATGCGGCACCACTGGTAAAACAATCGATCATATAATGGCTGGATTTACAGCATTTGCCGACAGCGCGTACTTGGAAAGACAACCAGCTGAGATTGTCCATCAACAATTGGCCCTCAAGCATGGAATGTTAAATAGTGTAGCTCCACCGTATTATAAATACAACCCAGCACCTGTAATGGAAGCAAGTAATACCATCATTTATTGAGTCAGACCCATATTGACGGATAAAACAGTGGCTTTCAATAGACGAGATGTAGTTTTGATTGACAGGAACAAGAAAGAAGCTATGCTTAAAATTGCCGTACCATTGACACAAAATCCAAAGAAAACAGAGGCCGAGAAAATTACTATGTATGAAGATCTCGCTCTAGAAAGAAAACAAATGTGCAAACTACAAAGTGATAGGAAATGGTGTAGAGTTTACGACATTTGAATCATAGAAATGGATTTTAGGAATTGTTTATCGTAAATTTTTATTTCTTCAGAGAGCTTTTTCGGCAGCATTGCGGCCATCTTCAGTGCGATTCTGAGGCGGCTGAGGGCTTCGGTACAAACAAGACAGCTGGCTTGTTGGGCAGTCTTGTTTGGATCGAGGTCCCCAGCCGCCTCAGAATCGCACTGAAGATGGCCGCAATGCGGCCGAAAAAGCTATCTGAATAAATAAAAACTTACGACAAAACAACGCCTCAAATTCATTTCTAAACTTCAGAGTGTAACAAAATGCATCCACTTGTTATTTCGGCGGAAGGTGTAGTAAACAGGAAAAAGCAATTTAAAAAAAAGTTCTTGAATTAATACAAATGAGGCTCCCATATCGGTCTTGGGGATCAGAGTGAAATTACATTCCTCAGTGACCAAGCTCTTTCCTTATCGTGGCAGGAATGGGCAAATTGAGCCCAGCACACGCTGCTGTGAATAGCAAAAGATGATGATATAATAATAATAATAATAATAATAATAATAATAATAATAATAATAATAATAATAATAAAAAATAATAAATAATGTTTTTGTGTCAAGGCCCATAACTCCTGCTTTTTCACCTAACCACTTCATTGAATTGATATTTAGACTACAAGCTGAGTAATACAGACTGGAAAATACAATTGAGGCCTTCGGACGAAAATAGTATTAACTGACGTTACAGAGGAAAATGCCATCTGTACTACTTTTTCCGCGAAACAAGCTACTCAGGTTACTAGTTTACAAGTGATTGTGTTGCAAATTGTTATCTATTATTGCAATCCCCTGCAATGAAGAGAGTCGTGATTGAAGGAACATTCTTGCATCATGAAGTGAGTTATTTTTATTATAAAAATCAGTAGTCCTGATTTCGCCCAAAATATCAGTTGCCATAATTTTTCCAATAAATGCCTTAACTGTGAGCTGTTATCAAAAGAGAGGTTATAATTTACTTTTTAATTGATTAATACCAGTCAGTTCTACACACGTAATTTAAACTTGCATTTGTTGGATTTATATTGTTCTTGACAGGTTAAAAATTAGCAAATAGGCTTCATTTAGCATCGAAAAAACAAAATAACAATTCATTATTTTTAAATTAAAAGTAATCAAGTTGTCCGTCAAAAACAATAAAATGTCAAAAAAGTATAAGTTTAAATTCCAGGATCTAGTTTACATTTACATCTGGTATGCAAGTCAAGGGACTATCAAGGCACACATCTTACGAGATGAGTGGATATAGGAAAATTTCAATTTGATGGTGGCCTAAAGTCGAACATAAAAAGCAAAATATCAGAGTTAGAGTGAAATTTTTTCAAAAATTACAAAAATTTAATTTTTTTGACTTGTCACTCAGGTCGGTAGTATTTACATGAGAGGCGATTTCTTCACTTTATTGTATTTATGAGTACATGTGCTTTATATAATGTTAAGAAAAGTTTCTGGAAAACTCAACAGTTTTCTGTGGAAATGAACTCAAATTTCCGCACTTTCTGAATTTTCTCAAAAATGGCTCCAATGTTTTTCTTCAATATTTTTTCAATGGATAGTGCTGATTGCACTGCTTAGTATGACGCAAAGTCCATTTTGGTGTATTCTTTTGTTTTTTCAAAAATTACAAAAATGTATTTTTTTAATCTCTCGCGCCGTTAATTTGCACATTTCCATCGATTTGCATACATTATTACATTTGTGAGTAGAAGTGCTTTAAATGACGTCAAATGAAGTCTTTCGAAAACTCAATAGATTCCTGCGAAAAAGAGCCTCAAATTTCGTATTTACAGTAATTCTTAAACGCCATTTCCTTAAAATCGGCTTCAAATTTTTCAATTAAAATTTCTATTTAGAATAAGGTTTTACTCTTTTTAAATATTCTTGAAGTAATATTTCGGTTGTACTATTAGGAAAGCAAAAAGCTGATAAAATGTAAAAAATGTACTTTCGGTGACGATAGATGGCAGCTGGCCAGCGAATAGAGGAAGACCTTAAAATCCGAAGCACACTAAGGAAATTAGAAAACTTTGCTACGAGAAAGTCTGTACCATTCTGTTGCACATATAGTTTTATTTTGCAAACAAATATTATTTTGCAGTCTTCATCGTATTTTATATTTTCGTAAAATAGTAAAGTACAATACAAATTTTCAGGAAAATGGATATAGAGGGAAATATGTTCCTGGGGCGAAAACTCGTAGGGTTGCTTCTCATTTCACGGCAGGAGGCGCGAGACGGGGCGGTTGTTTGTTGGTCGTGCTGAGAAGGTGGAAGCAGTACGTTTACCTCCTTGCACTCTGTTCGGCTCCTAATAACATGTGCGAGCACGCTCCGACCAACGTGACGGAGCCACGAGCTCGGCGAGCGCCCCAACCGGAAGTAGTCAGCTAGCTGGGGCCCTCTTTGTGCTCAGGTATGACTGTTGTGTTGATCTCCGTCCCTCCTCCGTCTGCACACTTAGTGCTGGAGCAGTTCCTGACACTTGTTTCTATACCACAATGATAGATGTATCATATGCCTGCAATTTCGAATGCGAGTGAATGGAATTTTTTTGGAATCTGGACTTCGATTAATTCGATTTACAAGAGTACTGAAGAGAGATGTGTACTGAATTCAATCTTTCTTAATTACGAAGTCAAATAAAAAAAATCCGTTGGTCTCCTATTCCTTTTATTGACATTCAAATGATGGTTCCTTTTATCTTAACTTCTCTTTGAACTTTTCGATCACTGATTATTTATTTCTTTATAAATATAAAACACTAAAATATTTCTGAAAAGTATCTTGTTACATTTATTAAAATTAAAAATTCTGATATACTCCGTTCGATGATGTAAAATAACACAAGCAAGTGAACGTGTAGAATGCTACGTTTGGTTTGTTGTAGAACAGCTCCAATCTTGCATTTCGAAAGAATTTACAATAGGAGCCTAATTCTCATTAACCTACTGTTTTTTACGGAGACCATCATGATATACAAATTCATGTAGTTATACGGTGGTAGAACATGAGACTCGGCGACGACCTACACGCCGGCATGTGTGTGTGTGTGGGGGGGGGGGTCCCATCTCCAGATATCTCTCCCCAGCGCGACCCCACCCTAGTCGGAACAAGCTCCTAACATCTCGACTGGTCTCCGTACATTTGTGGTAGGTGTAGAGTGCAGTGTAATACGTAAGTAAATATGTGTTTGTAAAGAAAGAAGAAAGGAAAGACTGAGGAAGATCCCGTCGTCCGACGCCTATTTTTATTGCCATCTACGTAGTCTCAAAAATCCACCGCCGTCGGGACTCGAACTCTAGGACCTCCCGGTCAGAGAGTTGTTTCCTTGAGTCATCTCGACCGATTGAACGTTCCGATATTGCAGATAAAGTGCGCAGGCTGCCGTAATTGCTTTTCTCGTGATATATCTTTGTCCTTAGCTTGGTTTCCGAAAACTTGCTACCATTCGCACTGAAAGCTGGTGTCGCCGGTGTACAAAGCTTTAGTGACGGAATTGCTATACATTAACGCTCGCTTCACCAGCCCAGCTGACTATTCAGTGGTTCTCTTTATTGTTTTTAACTCCGTGGGATGGCTATCAGATTTTCTTGTGGGATGACGCAAAGATCCATCCAAACCAACTGTGTGGCGATCGACTCTAAATTACTATTTTATTTGCGAAAATTTGCTTGCCTTTTGATGTTACGGCAACGCTTCTATGTTGCTAATTCGATCACGAGTATGCAGCACGCGTGATTCAGAGAAATATTGGAAGAGAATATTAAAAAAACTGTTTACCATGGTGTGTGACTTATCATGGTCTGTATGTACTCTTTGTTTTGCTTGCAGAAGATAACCGCGGAAGTAAAACGGTATTAATGAAGGAACGTGCCGTTAGTAGTTCGCAAAAGTGCACGTTGAGTCACGTGCTTATCACGTTTTGAGTTAACGTGCCAATGACACAAACATAACTGTACGATGTATTTCTAGAGCACACCCATTACGACAAAGAATGATGTAGATCTACAAAAAACTGTTAAAATGGCAAAATTACAAATGACTGAGGGCAATGATACACAGACTTGCTTTATTGACAGGATACTTCAAAAATATTTTGTTGAATGCATTTATTTAATATCTGTCAGATCAAAAGAGAACGTTAATTAATGTTCATTGCTGCATTCAGCGATTTTTGCTTTCTCTCCTTACTATGTACTCGTGTAGTAAAGAGAGAGTAATGTTTCGGCCAAAAATAGGCGATTTGACATCAGAAAAACTCGTATTATGGGACCCTTGTATCGAAAATGTGAGTAACATCGTTTCTTGTGTATGTAGTAAATTATTGTACTTCCTTTCTCTTATCTCCCGCTAGTCAGAATGCACAATCCATTTGTGTGTCCTTGATACCGAAGAATTATTAGACGGCAAAACGTCTGTCTGTTTGTGTCTGAGGCTCTGCGAGTTTGAAAAGGAAATTTGGATGTTTGGGGGTACTTTACATGAAGCCTCAATATTTTCAAAATTTTCTCAAAAATGGCTCCAAATTCTTTGATTGGGCATTTTCCCTCGAATAGCGCAAAGGACCCTTAAAAATGGCGTAGGTCTCATTTCCATTGAAGTCTCTGCATTTCTGAAAATTGTAAAAGTCCATAAATTTTTTGGCGTCTTTGAACTACAAGATTGAAGATGAGAGATTTCCCTTGCATTTGTTAGTCAAAGATCATGAAATAAGTTCATGTACAACGATTTGAAAATATGAGTGGTTTTCGCATATTTTTGTGTGAAATATAGGCAGTTTTGAAACAATGGCGCAGGTCTACTTTTCCGTTAAACTTTCTGAAATTTCGAAAACTGCAAAATTTATAAATAAAGCGAGAGTGTATGTACTGTTGTAGCTACACTAGTTTTGAAAGTTGAGTGGTAGAGAGCAAGTGTGCAAGCTGTCCTATCATAAAAGTCGGTAAGTCTCGTAGTTGGAAAGAACTGGTGCTGAAATTTCGCTGGCAAAAGTAACCTGTAACTGCTTCCGATGATTCCTTTGCTTACCTTTTCCGTGCTTTTAAGAGTTATCAGTCACTTCGTTGCTGAATCATGCTTGTTTAGCGGGTTTAACCCTACCTCCGACAGCGCTTTCAAAAGGAAGTGCTTTTTTTAAAATTGATTTTCTTGTTTATTTTCACTTTACGTTCACTTCATAAATTATATAAATTATGATGGGAGACATTAATTTTGTATATCACAATGGCCCAAATTTTCCATTAATTATTCCTTGGGAACAACGTAACGTCTTCAAAGGAACTTTGTGTACAACGCATCATTGGTCATAGGATTGCCTGTTGGTCTTTTATTTACGGACTTCCAAGCTGAACAAAAACTCTCTTCTACCTGTCGGCTTCATTCAACGTTCTGCGTTACCTACCTTCACCGAATCGGCGAACGTGAATGGTTAAGTGCATTAAGTCTCTAATGACTTCTGTGCAAACGTCGGAAGATCAGGTTTATTTCATTGCCGTATCCTCATGTGTACGCTCGAAGCAGAGAACATTGGATCTGGTCGATTGATTCGTCACTTTTCGGTAAGAGCCGAAGGGCGTCCGGGCTGCGGCGCCGACGAGCGTCCCGTAATGTTCCCGAGCGGCAGTCCCCTGTTCCCTGGGGGGTTGAGAAAGGACGGAGCCAGTCTACCTGAAACGAATTGGAAGGCCCGGGTTCGGCCGCCGCCGCCGCTGGTTCTATACCTCGGGGACCTCACGTGACCCTCTGGCCGCCGCCTCTTGCAACTTGCACGAGGTGAGCAATCGCGAATTGTGGGCGCTGTATTATGCAGGATTGACGCTCTCTCGCCGCGTTTATTGCGGTGGCGGCGCCACTGCCTATCGCTTCCCGGAAACGAGACGACCCTTGCTGGACCTGGGCTTTCTTCAGCCTCTGGTCACGCCGGATTTTGGGAGCGATTTGCCGTGAGCTGTTGAAACGAAGACTTTAGATACGTTGCCTGTTTAAATTGTAAAATCTTATAAGAAATTGGTGGTCTATAGGCATTTGTTACACGAGCGTTGCGTTGACGCGCGATAAGCAACGCGCGTTGTAGATTAACACTGTATATTATGCGGAACGGCCAAAGCGCTCTTGTACTGTTTCGCTTGAGATCGTGTTATTCTACGACGCGCGTTACTTAACGCGCGTCAATGCAACGCTCGTGTGCCGGAGTCTTTAATCAAATAACGCCCATTTAACACACAAATATCTAACACTCTTAACTTTTTATTACATGTCTAATAAGATTCAACACATACAAACTAGTGGTGGTACATCAGCGCATATTTTCTCGGATTATTTGTGACTTTTGTAATTTTCAAACATTCATAGAATTCAAGGTATATCGGTCCTGCGTCTTTTAAAGATCTTACTTTGCCGTAGCTAATAAAAATATTTAATCCAAAAATTTGGAGCAATTTTTGAGAAAAAAATTGAGAATCTTTTTTAAGGTCCATGTAAAGTAGATCGGTCGAGGAATAACAATTTTGGTAAAAATTTTGTTCAGAATTTAACCGCTAGCGTTGCTCACAAGTGGCGTTTTACCGTAAACCAATTTTTCGGTGTACAAGTCTACAAAATGTGGATTGTGACTACCCGCCTTACAGGACATAATTTACTACATAGAGACACAAGAATTATCTAATTTTTCGCTTTCTACACCTACAATACGATTTTTTCCTTCGAAAAATCGCCGTTCTTCGCTGCAGCATTACATAACGTTCTCTGTACAACGTATGTAGTGTGCGAGGAAGTAAAAATTCTTTTTGCGCTTTTTAGCTACTGTTATGACAAATTCAAACAGGTGAAAACCTCGTTTCTTCTACTTAGATTCATGTTCCAAAATGTTTGGTCAAATTAATTTTGTCATCAGGATTTGGATGTGTTTGACTCGTATATCACAATCTATAAAATTGAAAGAAAATTATTTTTATTTTTTACTGACAAGTTATAGCCTGTTATTTCCTTCCATACGGAGCTCGGTATATACTGCATAACTTACTTGGATCGAAAGGATCGTGGTTACGAGGGAAATACGAAAACAGTTGAATGATGCTATTGGAGCGTTATTGGAGGATGGTTGATGTTATTGGTGGATGCTTATGGAGGGAATCATGGGAGTGAAATATGAAAATACAAACCAAGTCAACTTTGTTAGTAAATAAGTAAATTTGAATCAATAAAATTAGGTAAAAAGCAGTTATGTGCCAGGAGACAAAAATCTCTGGAGCATTTTGTCGTCGCTGGATCATTAGAGCCTTTATAATGTCCTTGGTGCATAAATAATCATTTCTTTCGGTTCACAATTAGAATGTTATACTGCATCCCAAAATGGACATCACTACTTGACCGACGATACGATGGTGTTCGAGTAAAGGTTGTTAGGTTATTTTTTATGAAGGCAGATTTTGTGGCTTAGGAGTCATGCAATAGCTTCACTTCATAAGCAGCAAAGGCTGTCTGTATTAAAATTATATTAATAGTACATTAATTTTATTATAGTGTCTGTTATATGTCTGTATTAAAATTAGGCTTAATGATTGAAATATTCTCCGCTTTACAAATATCTGACGAAATTTTATTTCTATTTTTCTTCAAACTCACTTTTATGGCAATATCCTATACCAAAACATCATTATATTAAAATTGTACATCTTTGACCCTAGATATGCAAGTTACTTGTTGTTTTATTGCCGTTCTAGAGGTATAACGAATTCTCCTTCATGGTTTTGCAGTCAAACCCGTATCGATTGTTTTCTCATTATACCTTTACGTTTCGCCGTTCGCTCCTCGCCTCTTCTAATAGGCTGGATATCAGGAAAATGAAATACTATTGGACGGAGATGATGTGTCTGGTTGATGGTAATTTGTCATTGTCACTTTCACTGAGTCAGAATCGTGTCATCATTAGTTACAGTAAAAAAATGTCGAACAATAGAGAGTAAATAACGAGATTTTTAAGAGATTCTCTTAAACGAGGTCCCTTCTTTAACTTAAGTGTTTTGTTTATCTACATTTCATTATTTCATCGTATTTACGCTTGTAATGATGCACAAGTGTAGATTTGTTCTATTGCCAAACGTATTACGTACCTGTAATGTTTACCTATAGGTAAAATAACATTACTACTTTCTTGTGTAGTTCGATATCGTAGGATATGTATGTATATGTAAACGTTCGTACAATATCGAACGTACAAAGCAGCATTACATAACGTTCTCAGTTCTCGTTTATTTTACGCTGTAAATACTCATTTCAATAGCTTGAAATGCCACTACCTGACAAATTTTTAAGAAAATATGTGTTCATTAGACATTTTAATTTTGAATCGAAATGATATTGAATCTACATTTGCTGTCAAAACAGTAGCGAAATGTATAAATACCTACAGAAATTTTATTGACATTTTTAATGCTTGTCTCATGAGTTATGCGTTCATACTGCGTTCGTCTCTGCAATAACGCGTGAACATTAATGCAATTTATAGACACAGGCTGAAAGTCGTTATTCATGCAAAGTTATCACAAACAATAATCTGTTTATTCCGGGTTGGCAGGTAAGAAAAAAGGTCTTAAAAAGAGAAAGAAAGGAAAATGATGTCTGAAGTTGTCGGGGAAGTGATGAAAAAGAAAAGTTGCGAATGAATGGGATGAACACCTCTTGTTTTGGCTCTGAAACATCAATGTACTAGTTTCTATAGTATGTGGGTACGTATGCATGGTGTGGGTGTATGCATGGTTGTGCTGGCAAAGGTTTGCAAAATGCATAAGTCGCATAATTCTTTTCGTATTGATTTAGAATGTGTTTGTTCTTCATAGTGAATAATAAACAATATGAATCTGATTAATACAAAAATAATTTCACTTACCGTTATAACGGTATGTGAAAATATGCATACATATTTTATAAAAAATGAGGTATTGTAGAGGTCATATCAATAAAACATAAAATACAAGAAAATTGAAGTGAAAATTGAAGAGACTGAATTTGAATTATAATGTACAAAAAACGTATATCATAGTTTTTTTATTTAAATAATTGCATTGTGTCGAATGATGCGTTTGATACTAAAAATTTTTTACTGTGATACTACCAGTGCATCAATATAGTTACGTCCCGTATCCCTACTTAGTATCGAATAATCTAACTCGTAATTTGTGCTTACATTCTACTCCTCACCTTTCTTGGACAGGGACTGCAGATGACGAACTCATTCGTAGAGGAAAGAAGATACTACTCTTTTCTCTATGACCGAGTGAGGTGCGCCTCCATTCCGATATGTTTGTCGCCCACCTGTTCTACTGTCGCGTTGCGCCGACCTCAGGGCTTGCGTGCGTCCGGCCGGTCGCGTCGCCCCGCCGCCGCCCCCGCCGCCGCCTCCGCCGCCGCCCCCGCCGCCGCCTCCGCCACCCCCGCCGCCGCCACCGCCACCCCGCCGCCGCCGCCCCCGCCGCCGCCGCCCCCGCCGCCGCCCCCGCCGCCGCCCCCGCCGCCGCCCCCGCCGCCGCCGCCCCCGCCGCCGCCCCCGCTGCCGCCCCCGCTGCCGCCCCGCTGCCGCCCCCTCCGCCGCCCCCGCTGCCGCCCCCTCCGCCGCCCCTCCGCCGCCCCCGCCGCCGCCCCCGCCGCCGCCGCCCCGCCGCCGCCCCCGCCTCCGCCGCCGCCCTCCGCCGCCCCGCCCGCCGCGCCGCCCCCTCCGCCGCCCCCTCCGCCGCCCCCGCTGCCGCTGCTGCCGCCCCCGCTGCCGCACCCCCGCTGCCGCACCCGCCGCCGCACCCCCCGCCGCATCCCCCCCGCCGCATCCCCCCCGCCGCACCCCTTCCCGCCGCACCCCTTCCCGCCGCACCCCTTCCCGCCGCACCCCTTCCCCGCCACACCTCCCCCTCCGCCGCCTGGGGCCTAAAAGGCCTAGGGCGGTCGCGTTCGTGGAAAGGGCTTCGCGTTCGCCCTCGCCTGCCTAATAGCGGCGGTTCGCGCGCGCGTGCAACCTCGTCGCCGGGCCACGCCACCGCCGTTGTCGATACTCCTGCGGTCGAACATCGGCGCGGCGACTCGCCGTCGTGGGCGGCTGTTTGAGGCCGCGGCTCCGTGGTCGGCGGGTGGGCGACCTGCCCCGCCGCGAAGTGCAGTGACCCCTCCTCCCCCGTGAGGACGCTCCAAGATCTCGTGCTTCGCGCCGGCATGCGGCACTTGTAAAGCAAACGTCAGCTGCCTTGGGGTTATAATGGCTGCATTCTAACATTTTTAATACGTATGTTATTTATTTCGTAATGGACGTAATAATAAAGCAAGAATTATCAGAATAGTATGTATCTTTTCGTTAATTTGATATATTCTCTTTACCTTTGAACTCAAACATTACATGAATGAATTAATACCGGTAGTTACATAGTAACACGGTGGATCAGAGTTGATTACACAACCTGCTCCTAGAAATACCGCCGCGGAATCCGAGTATTGCCTTCCCACGAAGTGGCCCGCCATTTCTCTTTAACAGAGGGAGGGGATAATACATACATTTACTCCTCCTTTGAAAAATTCGAAGTTTCCGAATCCGGTAAATACCCTTATTGTGAAATAAATGTTTAATTCGAAATTAATGTTCAAGTATTGTGCATGAAATATGGCATCATGATTTTTTTCTGAAAATGAGAGAAAGAATTCTTCCATGAAAATGTTCCGAATTCCTGCCTCTTTTAAGTAGTGTCTGATGATTCTAATGGAGTAAAGTAAATCTATACTTCGAAGGTAAAGGGCACTGTGACCTTTACCTAATTTTATGAGGTAATATTAAAAATGGCTTTGTCCTCAAAATGAAAGTGGACATGTTTAGACTGATTCTAACGTCGCAGTCCTACGAATGTGCATTATTATTAATCACTTTTCTAATGCTACAATTTTTCCCTTCCAGCTACGTAGAATATACTTTTATAATCAAAATTATCTTACTTATGAATTACATTTTTCATCGATATGATTACGTGGGCTTCCGCGACCGGAGTATGTCTCTTGGCTGTCCGGGACAAGCCGCGTCCATCTGCTCGTAGCTGACGTTTCGGCCAACATGTTGTGGCCTTCCTCAGAGCGTTCTGCTGACTGAGCGTACTGCAGCAGTACGCTCTGTGGAAGGCCAGAACATGTTGGCCGAAACGTCAGCTACGAGCAGATCGACGCGGCTTGTCCCGGATAGCCAAGAGACATACACTTTTCATTCATAAATAACAATTAAAAACAAGTAATTGAATATTTTTATTTGTGAGTGCCTTAATCACACTTTTATTACAATTCCAAAATAAACGGAACTGGTTTAAAAGAGCGTAGATGTGAATGCGTGGCACAGATGCTTGAAAGGTGGAATTAAATGTTCTAAAAATTTGAATGTAATTTTGATGGATGAAATTTAAATTGACGCTGACTTGTTTAATTTAGGTCCGGAGTAAATGTATGGTTCTCCGTTATACACTTCATAAGATTCGATAATGGGGAAACGATATGTGAAATTTGTCCGTAATAAGTAGATTGTTTTTCATCGTTATATGAGGTTGCGTTTTTCTTAATGTAGGAGACGATAGAGGTTATTTTCGGCACAGGGTTCTCTTTCGTGCCTGAAAATTTGAAAACCAGACCCGTATTACATTCCTTAATATGAAAGCTTTCTTTTCAAGATTCCTAAAGAGGCAAAGGTCCCTGAAAGCAAAGAATTTCCAATTCTATTGAATACGCAAAGCAAAAAGCGGTACGGTATTTCTGGACGTACACATTTCCCGACATAAAAACGAATTCATGGGCTTCCTTAGCAGGGTTTGATCTTCAGTCCCCTTGTAGAGCGGTCAGCATGAGCTGACCAAGTGTCCTTCCGGGGGCGTGCGGAGCGCCGTATAACGCGGGCGCGTGGGCTTAATTCCTTCCTGCGCAGGGTCGTAAAGCGGGGTGTCGCGTTCGCACCGCCCCCGTCCCCACCACCCCCCGCCCCCGCCATCGCCACCACCCGACCGGTGGCCACCGCCAAACGACCGCTCAGGAATGCCATTGTAACGACCGCCCCCGACTCGCTGCCCCGGCTCTTTCCCGCGCCGTTAAACGCTGCCACCCCCGCCGTAGGCTGATGGCAGTGGAGGTAAGAGCCTGAGTAGCCTGCCGTAGGCAGCTTTGATGGTGGAAATGGTTACGCCGTTGAGACCTCTGGCGGCATGGTCAATGAAATGCGCGTTCGCAATGGAGTAGGCGGGAGTCGGTGGTGACATCGACAGGGATGTGACAGAGAGACTGTTGATGGCAGTGAGAATGGTGGCGGAGTCGGCGCTGGTGATGACAGCAGCGACGACGTCGGTGACAGGATCGGATGGCGCCGGCGCGGCCGTGGCTGGGGTGGTGGAGCAATGGGAAGTCTTTGCGTCAGATGAGAGACGGATTTTATTGGCTCAGCGCTACCTTCTAATTAATGAAGGGATGTGATTTACTGTTCGGATGTAATTGCCGACATCCATGAATTTCGCCACGTGCGCCCAGTTGGAAGTGATAGGGTGATGTTTGATCGCTGTATTCCAGTCGCCTAGGAATAAAACGAGAGAAACGACTAAGAAGAAATTTAATAAAATAAAATCTTACGAACAAGCTTGCATTTCGGGTAAAAATAATTAAACTTAGAACTTTATGACTCTTGTGGTATTATTTTATATCGTAGTATTTAATTAACTAGTAGTAAAAGGAAGAATCGCCTCATGATTCTTCACTTACGATAGTTTAGGTACAGGTTTCTGGGTGAGGGGACAATACACAAGTGAATCAGAGTATTATTTGGTTACCCTCTAAAGAGGATCATGTAATGAGTTGTACGTTCGTATTGTACTATTATAATGCCTCTATTATTTTTACCCGAAGGGAACAGGAACATGATTAGGGCTCCTGCTGACAGTTTCTATTGACGTCAAATAATGAGTATGATGGTTATTGAAGTGAAATTGCTTAAGGCGCGTTTGTGTTTGCCGCAACATTTCCGATTGAATAGGACTTACATAATCGGAGAGCGGGGAACCATCAGAATATGAGACGGATACTGTTAACTTCACTTCATGCTTGCCTTACACCTATCAGTGTATGCAATCGGCCTGCCTGGCAGTTTTTGGGGTGGCATATGAAGCACATTGTCCCTGCCCAGTCCACCCGTGCCATTTATTGTTCACAAAAATGTTAACGCTTTTACGCCCTGAAATGATTTTGGGGACACTGATAAATAATATTGAGAACTGATTTCTTTATAAAATTACCATTGTGAAAACGCTGCAGAGTTGGCTTTGGCTCATTTGTTAATGTTTAACGTTGGACATTGGAACATCGGGATCACTTCAGCTCCTGAATGCATACGAAGCTTCGTTGTGGAGAAAATATACTTCACTGAAGGATTATGTTCTAATTATTATCGGCTTTTCTATTCAATTGACAATGCTACACAACGAAACTTGAAGCACGCGTATGTGTTTAGTCGATGTGACTCGTAATACCCTGTCTCTGACCGTTAAAATTACGCGCATAATGGAAACACACACAATGTGTATACAGAGGATGTATCTGTATTTAAAAATAATTTGCGAAACCATAATCCACGACTGAGCAAAGGTAAGCTTTTAAAACTTGGTTTTGTTGCTTCTAATATTGTTTGTAAGCATTGAAAGTTTTCATTAACATTTAAAATTTCATAACATTCTAAACTTTATTTAGTGAACTACACATTGAAGCTTGTTTAGGAAAACTATTTTTTTTGTTTGCAAAAATTGTCACGTGACGAAAACTGTATCAAAACCTTGTATTGTCCTGTACGTCTGCTTTTTAGAAAATAGCGTCTTTGTTTGCGTTGGCATTAAGCGATTCGGTTTGTGGGTGGCGTCTTTCGCTGAGCAGCGGAGTGTCTGCATACTTCCCGGAGCCAAGGCCGGCCACTACGTCAACAGTTGAACAAAGGAGGCGGGGAGTACGAGGCGCAGGATTCCGGCTTTTGCTTCGGACGCGAGCGATCAGATTCGTCATCTTTCTCATTGTATCGTGGATTGTAAGCGTACACGGGTTCAGCTTTCGACGATGCCATTCAACACAATGGCTCAATCGTCTATTGTGGCTGCAAATAAAACGACGGCGGAGTTGTGAAGATATTGCCTACTTTGTGAGAGGTGGTTGTAGTGGAGTATTGGTGTGTTTTGTATTAAAAAATTCTGCTCTGGAAAATTTGTAATTTCAGAAGTTTAGGAGCAAATTGTGACATGCTTTTGCATTCATATAGTTATCAGCTTTTGTATATTTAAAGAGATTAAATAAACCTCTTTAGAAATATTAAGTTCAGAACTAAACAGGCGAAAGATATTATCTCCAAAAAATCCAAGTAAGAAATACATTCAAGAAAATCTGAAATGCTGCGTTCAAGTGACATATTAGTAGAGCCTATGGTTTTTGAGGTAGGTTGTTCGGGATGCTTGAAAAAAGTGAGATATATTTTGCTATTTAAAATTTCAAATTCTTTTAGCGATGCCATCTTGTGAACTATTCTACTTTAAAATGTATATAATTTTCTTGCTTTGCACAGTAATGGTTAACCGTTGATCACAAAGAGGGTTCAGACAATTGTTATTCAACGTTACCAAACAATGTAGTCATTAAATTCTTGGATGAATTATTTTATGGCATGGGATATAATGTGAGCGTGAAATGTCCTTGGAAATAGTATTACCATTTCGCATTTAGCAAGAGCACATGCAAGTCTTAGCCGGAGTTCCTGTTGAGTGAGAGAAGTTGGGTCGGAAAGTTATGTAGATACTTTTGGATAAATCCCTTTTCCCTCGTTCTTGCGCCGCGCAGTGTAGCAATTTCCGAGCGCGCTGCCGCCGCCGCCGCCGCCGCCTGGGCGTTGCTGGCGGAGTGGGCGTGAGAACGGTGGACGGGCGAACGAGCGTGCGGCCCAGTTCCCGCGGAGGAGAGGAGATGGAGGCGGTGGCAGCGGGCGCGGTGCCGCACCGGTGCGCGGGCACGCCAAGTAACGGACTCCGCCCCCTCTCCTCCCCCGCCCGGTGCCAGAGCGCGCTGCGCGGCGCCTCTTCCAGCAGGTGCGCACGCGCTGGGAAGAGAGTTCGACGGCTGCGTGAAATGTTCCCCGCTGCCGATGCGCCGAGGCGTGGATTTCGTAACCAGCCTTTTTCACTTCCCTGTTGGGAGACCGGGCGGGAAGATTTACTACTATATTATTGATCTGGTGTCAATCAGTGTGTGTTGGTGGATGGGTTCTGATTACTAGGCAGTGGGAGTTACTCGAGGTTTTCTTTCGGACTCTGGCGAAACACGTGTCAGTTCGTTGGAATTCGGACTGATGCTAGGATTCAAATCTGTGTAGGATTAATAAGATTTATTTAACGTTCTTTGATTTTCTAGAATGGTTGTTCGACCTACTCAGTCTATTGATGAGCAGATGAAGGTTTTTTAAACATTCAAAATGCATTGTCTAAATTTTCCCCACTTGCACGAGTTTTCGGATTGAATGTAGTGTTGGAAAACATAACATTTTCGAACGACTCTAGAGGTAAGAATATGGGTTTCAGAAGTGGAACTGAGCGTAGACTCGTGAAAAATTACAAATGAAATGTGTCAGCTATAAGTTCACCTTTCACTATTTAACATTTTTTACTTTGCGTATTTTTGGAGGCCATTGAATATACTACACATCACAACGCAAGTTTCCATTTCAGCTGTCTAACTCATTTACTATCTTTCGTCTTGTAGGTCAGTGAAAAGCCACTTACAACATTAACTTACGCATGAAAACCTGTATACTCTGGTTTTCACAGAGCTGGTTTGAAAGATATCTGCTGTTACGGTGTCATCCAATCGGAAGGCTGAACACCACCATTATTACGTCACTGTAGTGACGTGTAAGGTTCCGATTGGACGGCACCGTAACAGCTGATCAAATGCCAGCGGCAGCGAAGTAAAAACCGCAGTATAGTACCACTCAATGAATGTGAGCGTGGTGGCCGTCACTCATTGATGTAATACATCGATTCAACTCAGGTCAGAAAATCTATATAAACGAAAGCTACTTGGTAAAATGGATGCGATTATGCACACATGACAATTATTCTTTACCCAACGAGTGCGAAAAATGATTCCATGGAGCATTTCAAGAGGAGGAGGACAATGATTATTCATGGATGCCTACTTATTTTCCTACAAACTGCAATAGCGTCTGCGGAACTAAAACGCTTGACCTTTGTATCTTGCTGCAGTACACTGTGTATTGTTCTCAAACCAAGTTAACATAAACATGAAAGCGTGGAGTTGGTGATCCTTCATGGTTTGTCTCATGTTTCATGTTGTTTACGTTTTAATATTCTGAATAATCGCGCCGAATAATACGACACCCAACTCTTTGCGTTCGTTACCTTTACGTATAATTACGTTCATTACGAATGGGTAATTAAATTTAGTATAACCAGCGGGTGCTACGCAGGTAAACGCGACTTCCGGGCCTGCCCGGGCAGAGGGGCAGAAGCTACTGCACCCTAGACGCGCGCGCCCACGCGGATCACGTTTCCCTCTCCAGAGGCGCCCAGCGAATCTCAGCTGCTTCCTGTAACGTGACTTCGGGGCACACGGAGGCGGTCGGCCAAGGGTGGCTACAGGAGACGGCCCAAAAACAATTTTAGTCGCGACTAGTTTTTGTTTTGTCGATGGTGGTGGTTTTTATTTTGCCACAGTGATGGCTTTTGTTTTGGCGACAGTGGTGTTTTGTTTTGGGAAGTGCGGTTCTTTTTGTTTTGGGGAGTGCGGTTCTTTTTGTTTTGGGGAGTGCGGTTCTTTTTGTTTTGGGAAGTGCGGTTCTTTTTGTTTTGGGGAGTGCGGTTCTTTTTGTTTTGGGGAGTGCGGTTCTTTTTGTTTTGGGGAGTGCGGTTCTTTTTGTTTTGGGGAGTGCGGTTCTTTTTGTTTTGGGGAGTGCGGTTCATTTTGTTTTGGGGAGTGCGGTTCATTTTGTTTTGGGGAGTGCGGTTCAGTTTTTTTGGGGGAGTGCGGTTCAGTTTTTTTGGGGGAGTGCGGTTCTTTTTGTGTTGGGAGTGCGGTTCTTTTTGTGTTGGGAGTGCGGTTCTTTTTGTGTTGGGAGTGCGGTTCTTTTTGTGTTGGGAGTGCGGTTCTTTTTGTGTTGGGAGTGCGGTTCTTTTTGTTTTGTTTTGGAAAGTGCGGTTCTTTTTGTTTTGTTTTGGAAAGTGCGGTTCTTTTTGTTTTGTTTTGGAAAGAGCGGTTCTTTTTGTTTTGTTTTGGAAAGTGCGGTTCTTTTTGTTTTGTTTTGGAAAGTGCGGTTCTTTTTGTTTTGTTTTGGAAAGTGCGGCTCTTTTTGTTTTGTTTTGGAAAGTGCGGTTCTTTTTGTTTTGTTTTGGAAAGTGCGGCTCTTTTTGTTTTGTTTTGGAAAGTGCGGCTCTTTTTGTTTTGTTTTGGAAAGTGCGGCTCTTTTTGTTTTGTTTTGGAAAGTGCGGCTCTTTTTGTTTTGTTTTGGAAAGTGCGGCTCTTTTTGTTTTGTTTTGGAAAGTGCGGCTCTTTTTGTTTTGTTTTGGAAAGTGCGGCTCTTTTTGTTTTGTTTTGGAAAGTGCGGTTCTTTTTGTTTTGTTTTGGAAAGTGCGGTTCTTTTTGTTTTGTTTTGGAAAGTGCGGCTCTTTTTGTTTTGTTTTGGAAAGTGCGGCTCTTTTTGTTTTGTTTTGGAAAGTGCGGCTCTTTTTGTTTTGTTTTGGAAAGTGCGGCTCTTTTTGTTTTGTTTTGGAAAGTGCGGTTCTTTTTGTTTTGTTTTGGAAAGTGCGGTTCTTTTTGTTTTGGCGAGGTGTTGTTTTCTCGTAGCTGCAGCTGCTGTCCAGCCACCTTCCGCCGTCGCGTGCGCAAATCCGTCGACGGAGTGACCGTTAGGTGCGGGGTGGGTCACGAGGACGCGTCGTCGGCCGTCCCTCGCAGGCGCCGCGTCTCGTCGCGGTTCGCCGCCTGTGGCAAGGGTCCGGTGACGTGCGGTCGCGCAGGCAGGTGGACGGCGGGGGCGGGGCGCGGCCGGGCTGGGGCGGGCGTGTGTGTAATGAATGGCCGCGGGTGCCGTGCACGCGACCTCCACACTCCGCCTGCGCCCCGCCCCTTCCGGTTGCCCGCCCGTCCGTCAGCTGCCTGTCTGTTCCGCTGCGCCGCGTCGCCCACAGGAAGCCGCACGCGCGCGCTCGCATTAATCCGGTTAAGCGATCCACAATGGGAGATTCCGAACCGATGCGACAGATAGAAGAGATGCACGATGTACTACACTGAAGATAATAAACTGTTTGTTCAATGTGGGTACTGTGTCCTGTTCTGATGTATCATCTTATTCAAGCTGTTGATGCCAGTTGTGTAATCTCCCTTCTAATTTTATTTTAATATTAACAAGGTTTGCCTCTGCGAAATATTTTCAGAGGTAATTAAGAGGACCAATATGCACTTCTGCAACAACGCTCCTGACAGTGGGACTGGCTGTTGCAAGTTGGAGAGTTGGCAGTGACACTGCGCCTCGGAGGTGTCTTGATCATCCAGACGCCATCTTTCGAAACATTTTAATTGAACGAATTGGCGGGTACACCTCCCGACTGCTTACGCTCATGCTGAATCTTCATGAAGGAATGTTTGCTATCTGCCTCAACCTGTTTTATTGAATGGCGAGGTCCAGTTAAACGATGCTCAATTTATTTCTATTCGGCGTTCTCCTGGTTCGTTTTACGGGAATCAATTTGTCTAATAAAAGAAGCCGTGAGAACGGCAGGCTTGCCCTTCTTCGCAAGTAGTGAAAGGGCCTTGAAGCATACATTTTCATTACTATGTAACATTGATGATTCATCGTCCTCAACGCGTCATTCTTTTTCAAATGAAGAGATGAGGAAAATATGTTAAGGAGCTTTCATCTTGCTAGTGACAAATTTGTTACCAAAATCACTAGTAATATTTAAAAGTGATCTGTTATTGCTATCTCAACTAATGTCTTAATCACTAATACATCTGTAAGCATTGATTGGTTGCACCTATATTTTTCTCTCGTATAATTCGATTTTGAAAGATAGCAGTTACATGTTTATTTTATTTTATTCCTACTTTGATGAGAGAGTTTTTAATATACTACTTATGAAATTGAAAATCCGAGTGAATATCCAGGTTTAGAAACCACGAAATATCAGATCTGTTGACGATGAGTCGATGAGTAGGGAATATAATCAAGATATAGGTGTTGGGAGCGACGAGTGTTCCGTACTTTGGAAACTCTCACGCTTACATCTTATACCAAACTATTTCTGACACGAAAGGAGCTCCCAGTTATTTGGGAGGTATACTGTACTGCATTCCATTTCCTTTGTTCCGGGGCATGTTCGGATACTGAGGCCGCTGACAAACTTGCGTTTACTTTTGGCTTAATGTGAGTGCGGTGAGTTTGACCCTCACCGAATTATATTAGATGAAAACGAGAGATATTGCCGTAAATGTTTAAAATATGGCAGTTACGAAATGTAACTCTCGTTGGTTTCTAGGGCGCAGTGATTTCGTCGGGTTATCCTAAAATTGTGAACTTATTTTGTTTGTTGTGCTATTTTCGGCGCGTTCTTAAAGAAAATGACGTAAATTGTGTTTGTATACAAACATATGTTCTTCTGCCAATCTCGTCCGATAAACATTTTACATCACATTCTTGAATATTATTTATTGCAAGGAATTTTGACTATGAGCGAATCAGAAGTGTACAATATTGAAGCTGCGATACGCAATAATGATAATAGTGGAGTTTTGTGGATTAGGTATTAGTTTTTGAGATGGTCATGCTACTTTTCTGAGACTAGCAGAATATTTGTGAAGTAAAATTTTGTAAAATTTCCTTTGAAGGCAGCGAGTTGTTAATTTTTTTAATGAAATGAGTTTATTACATTAACATTTAAGACATGCTATTTTATAATTATTTGCTTTTTTAGAGCAAAAAGGAAAATGTGTTTTGTTATTATACATAAATTCGCTAATACATACATTTGCTAAAGTATGTATGCAAATCCGTGTTCATTAAAAATTTTGACTTTTAAAGAATGCAAATTACTTTCAGATTTCACCATTATTTTAATCTGCATAACGTTTGGGTTTGTGAGGTAACATTCCATCCACAAGGGGTTTTGCTCGTGAACATGTCTGACCTCTTGCCTCTGTTTGCTCTTTTGGAATTAAGAGTTTGCATAATTTCGGCCGGGGCAAATTGACTTCTCGCCGGGGACTTCGTAATATAAAAGCAGAGACCTCCACCCCTCTAGTTGGAGCTTCGCAACAGAGTCCCGAGGTGGTCGCCACACACTGTTACGGCGATGCTGCGACGCTGCGACACACATTCACACACACACACACACACACACACACACACACACACACACACACACACACACACAATAATAATAGTAACTAGTGAGAACCCGTCAAAATTTGACGGTGAGATCTGAGATAAATGTAAAATACTGTACCTAGACTAATGTTCACAATATATTGCATTGTTTGGATCTTGAGGGGATAACGAAGATATTCTGTGATGAGGAATTCCCAAAATTTTGAACACGTATGGCCCATGACCAGATAGCAATGCAATATCGGCACAAAAGATATAGCACTATTATACTGAAGGATATTATTTCTTAAGTTTTTTGATGTGCCATCATCTCCTATAAACAACTGTTTGATTTCTTCTGGCATATTGCTCGAAGGTATACTTATTTTCCAATTTAAGCCACACAGAGTAAATCGTTTGCAGAATTTCTCTCACATGGAAAGTACAAAGCAGAACAAAAGTGACATTTCATAGACTATGACCCAATAGAAAACGAAATGACCTCACTATCACGACACCTACACTTTCTCTTTCCCTGCGTTCTGTTAATGTACGTTTGCGTCTTTTGGGGCGCGTGGACAACGATTCGGAATTCGACATAACCTGTAAACAACTTCACTAAAGTATTACAATCGAGCAAAACCCACTGTGCGAATGTTCTCTACAAAATACACCACAGAAGCAAATACATGCAAACTGTCAACACCACAATGAAATTTTTACACTGAAACAAAACCTTGACGAATTGTAAACAAATCACAACAATCAACACAAAACATCAAGCAGCGTGGGCTCACATCTATGGACTCATGTATATCGATTTTGAAACTGCCACCCTTTGAAAGAAAACATTTGACTATTGATAAGCGTACTATTAAAGAATGATTTAATTAATTAATTTACACCGTAAATGTTGGTGAATCAACACAAACAATATCTTATAACACATCTAGGGATCATATTCTTTCATTTAAAAGAAAAAATACAACAATCGGTTCAGCAGAAGCTCTAAACGAAGCCATGGCAGAATACCTTATTTTTTTAAATATATAGATAAATAATAACAATAATAATAAACTGTGGTTAGTTGTGAGGAACGCGGGGTGCCGATCTTAGAAGTACGTTCTCATATTAAGTTGAAAAATAATTTAAAAATAGAAGTATATGGCTATTGAAAATATTCGATTACATTTCCTTTATAATGTATATTCATTTTAATTTAATAACTGGTTATGATAAATCTATTCACTTCGCATTTAACCATCCAGAGAAATTCACGGTTTTCAATAGTCTCTATATTAATTTAGCTTATTTCATTATCTCTGGAATGGCATCTCTTTTGCAGTTGGACGTTACACCAAATATTTAGGGTGTATATTATTTATATTCTTACGATAATTTTCCCTTTTCATTGATTTGATTCTCAATTCTCACTCACCTAGCCCAAATACAGAAGACCGTTCAATTTTTTTTCCAAAACACTATAAAATTATCCATTTTATTATATTTCCAAAAGTATCTGACTGCAGAACTTTGCCTGCTACACAAGATGTAGTAACGTCGCTGATGGGGTGGGGACGGGTCAATGCCGCTCTGCTGGAGGGAGGGGGTGGCGCAAATTGCCGACGCGCGCGCTTGGTGAATCTCCCAGTCACAGTTGACTGACTGCGTCAGCCTGCCCGTGCGGCCCAACCATCCGCCCGTGCTGCACTGCTGCGTTTGTACAGCATGCGCCAACAAATGAGGCTTTTTCCACCGATTCCCAAGCTATTGACCGTCCTCAGTCGTGCCACCAAGGCTTAAGCGCTGCCAAATATCACCCGCCGGTCGGTTGCGCGTTAAAATGCTAAAAAATGTTACTTCTGTAGATTACTTGTTGGTACAAATCAAAATTATTGAGTTGGGATTCAGAAAACGAATAGAGATTTTCGAAGGTCTATTAGATACTGAGGTAGTTTTTTTTCAATTATAAGTAGATTTTTACACTTTTTTGTCTAATTCTTTTTTGTTCCAACGAACTTATTCACATTCAGAGCGAGGTTGTAAAACGAGAATTCCAAACAATGATAACTAGTGGAACTACAAAATGACACAGACTTTATTTTTTCTAATCTATTCAGTCTGAAACAGCTTTTCGGTTTTGCCCCACTCTCTTCCCAACTTCAGGGCCTAAAAGACATTTGTACTTTTTTTTTACCTTTTCGGTTCCCTAATAGTAAAAAAAATATGAATTTTAAAATATTATAGAAGAATAAAATCTAGTTCTCTAGGCAAATTTTCATTGAAAAATGTGGAGCCCTTCGAGAGAAAATGTCATTGAAGTGTTTCTGCGCATAATGTACAATGCGCAATTTTGAGCTCATTTTTACAAAACTTTCGAAAAACGTTTTAAGAAATTATTTGTACTCATAATAATAATGTTTAATAATATAATGTAATGTGTGTCTCATAATGTAAATATTAACGACGTGAGATATATTGTAAAATGCATTAGTGTAATTTTTGAAAATGAAATAATACATCAAAATGGCGTGTGTGATATTTTATTCAGTGCATTTAGCACTATCCTTGTTAAAAATTGAAAGAAAATATTTTAGCCTTTCTGCAAAAGTTTTTAATATTGCCCATATTTTCTTCAAGATTGCACGAAACTACTATTTAAAAAAATGAACTTGACGTAAAAAAACTAATTGTGGAGAACAAATTTCCTTTGATGAAAAAACCTGTTCCAATAATGTAGTTAAACGAGGGGTTCTAAAAAATTTCAAACTTTTGAAATTTACGAAAATTCAGAGTTAACAATGCAATCGGGCCCATACAACTTGGTATGTATATTTCACCCTATTCTTACAGGAATGTTGATGAGAAAATTGAGCGTGAGTCTTTTTTCGAAAAGTTTGGAAAAGTCCCACTGGCTTTATGTTAAGTACCATTCAAATTTAAAGAATTCTTTTCAAAATATTAGGGTCTTGTGTCCGGCCAGCTTGATCGAGGAATATTCATTTTGGAAAAAAAATCTACAAATAGTTCAGGTGCTAGCGTTGTTCGGACGGATGGACGTTTTGGAAGAAACAAACAACACTTTTTTGGTATCAGGGAACCTCAAAAGTGTTTCTCCGGTCTTCCCGAAATCGATTTTCCGCAACATTACATAACTTTCCCTATACTATTACGTATACACGTAGTATACGAGAAAAGAGGAGCTAATGTAGTTTTTTAACACCCTACTATATAACCTGGACCTAACAAATGTTGCGCCGAAAAACTTGCTTTGCTCTATACGCGTCTATATAAATCCCAAAGCCCGACCACATTCTTGGAACGAGTGTAACAGGGACCCCACGCGGCGTGTTGTGGCGTCAGTCATTTCGTCTCATTACTTCCTAATGGAATAATAACGTGTGTAGACTGGAACCGTGCATGGTTTGCTCACTGATTTCTTTGCTCTCTACGTGCATTTTTTTAAAAGATTTTTTAATTGGACTATTGAGGTTCTACGTCGTATTATTGGTTTTCCATCTGAGTACTAGGATGTGTACTGATTTGGCGGAATTGGTTTTTAGTTCTGTCCAAAACAGAATGAAAATGAAAATAATTTGTTTTTTAAATAGATCCCATCCGAAATTACGACGAAAATAGGTTTGTGCCTAACAATATTTCAACGTGCAAAAAAGTATTTTTGTATTTAAAATTGCGGTGGAGTTTTAAAGTGTACATTTTTTTTAAAATTATTTATTTAAGGTCGCCTTAAAAACAGCTAGGTCATTGGCGACCACAGTTACAATAATACAGTAGTTACAAATATACAAATATACATTAGTTGCACGATTTCATGGGATACACACATAGAGCCTTAATATTAATATTGTACATGGGACAATGTATAGTCACTAGCTAAATACTATTTATGAGATTAAATTTGGTGAGGAGTTCTATAATTTTCATGTGGCCGGAATCAGAATTGAATATACAGTGGAGATTGTCATTGATGTTGAGGTATGTTCTGACAGCCGACATTACCTGGCAATCAACTATAATGTGTTTAGTTGAAACTGGGAAACCGCAATTTGGGCAAGGGTCAGGAGTAGCCTTTTTTAGCAGGTAGCTGTGACTAAGTTTAAAATGTCCTATACGGAGTCTTGTAATAACCACTTGATGTCTTCTGCTAAGTCTTACGGATGTGACGGGAGATTCCTCAATACTCTTCCTAACTGCATGTAATTTGGAAGGCAACATTTTCCAGTTCCGGTCCCAAAGTTTCTTAACCGCATGTAAAAGGTAGTTTTTGAGGTCAGGAAGTAAGCCGCCAGCTTCAGTTTCAATTTCGGGGAGAGAGATTGCTGCTTTCGCTGCTGCATCAGCTTCTTCATTGCCTTGGATGCCTATATGAGAAGGAAGCCAAGCTATTGTAATGCGGTAACCTTTAAGGAAGGAGTGATAAAGCTTTTCTTGGATTTCTTGAACCAGGGGATTTAAGGAATGACTGTTGCGAACAGAGGATAGAACAGATAGTGAGTCAGAAAAAATAACAATATCTGAGCTAGATGGTCTTTGGATGCTAATATCAATAGCTTTGATAATAGCCCAAGCTTCACATGAGAATATGGAATAGAAGTCCGGGAGGCGGTAAAGATACTTAAGGGGTGGGGTAATGGAAATAACAGCTCCACTGGATCTTGATTGTTGCTTGGATCCATCCGTGAAAAACTGGCTATGATTTGCAAATTTATGCTGAAACTCCAGGATTAATTGCTTTAGGATAGGCTTAGGGATATCTGGATGCGTAAATTTGGTAGCTTTAAAGAGTACATTAACTCAGTTGTTTTACAATTTATATTTCAAATATTGGCTTAAAATAAATGAAAAAATAACGGACGCCTTTGTGAAGAAAGCATTAAAACGGGGTGTTCATTGTTTATTTGCATATTTCGATAGATGCAAAAAAAAAAAAAAGTTGTTCATTGCTAGCGCAATTCAAGATTTGTTGGCCTTCGTTGAGTAGAGGAAATCGGATTCTGAGTTGGAACCATAAAAGTCGACCATTGGCACGTCAAGGTTACTGGAATATAAGGCAGTTTCAAGCGGAATGCAATAATGTCACGCGATTGCGGAACACTCTGCTTAAACAACTAATATCGCCGGCATCTAAGACGAACGTAAACCCGGCTCCCAGTACAACACACCGTTGCGAATTTATTCCTCCATTAACGTCGTGCTTTAGTCCGAAGAGTTTAAAGATATGTGCTGGGCTATTACGTGTTGGTCACTGAATACGATGTGTTTGGTTTCTCTGAAATCTTGTATTATTGATATCGTGACTGATTATTTTATATTTTTATGAAATCATATGACTTCATCATATATTTTTATGAAGTCTTAACGTGTACGTTCTACAAAAAAATAACTTCTTTACTCTCCTTTAATAAAAAATGAATCTGCTTTTGACTTGAAACAAAACGGTTGTTCTTATACAAATTATTTTCCTTCCTTGTTGTGCAAAATTATACTGGTGAGGAGATGGTTTGTGTATTTCAATTAATCATTTACGACACCCACTTGTGCCTTTACGTCTGAATAAATCTGCATTATAAAGGCCTGTAAACGTTTTCTAGCAAGGCAGGACATATTTGCTCTCATGTACATTGAGAGCAGTGAGGATAGAAATTTCGTAACATTGTTGAGATACTCGTTTATGAATCGGTTTTTCATATTACCCATAGACAAATCCTCGATACTGTATTACAAATAAAAGAAGCAAATTGTAGCCTTAATATCTAATATTCCACTGAATATTGATGACTTTATCTTAGAGATTGAGGTTTTCGATTGAAATCAAATTAAATATTTACTGTTGATACCCAGACACGTGATGGACTCTTTAGCCATCAGCTCTCCCTCTCCGTTTCCGGGCTTATTCCCACCTTTCTTTGTCATACAATAAGACCAAAGTACTATTCTCATTCAATATCAAGAAGAGTATTTCCATTTTCATTACGTGTGATGCAAATCTGGTGTCAAAAGTAACGTTTTCGAGGGAGAGCGTTCTTTGTGGACAGTTGCGCATCATCTCCCGCCCCGTTCATCTCCATCCCTGCGGAGGCTCACGGCGCGTGGAACGGCATTGACGCGGGGGCTGCGCAAGAGAGGTGGGCATCCGGATGTGTCGGATACGTGCCTCGCGCACGCGATCACTCCTGTCGGCCACCCAACCCCCACCCGGGTCTGTCCCACCCCCATCCCCGCCCGTCAATCACCCTGCCGCTGCTCCTTCACACTTTGCCCTTCAACCAGCCTGCCTCCTTCCCCCGTCCGCCTTGCCTTTAAAATGCCTTTCCTCTTGCCTTCTCCCATCACGTCATTTAACCGTCCTGTCTTAGCTCCCTCCCGCTTTGTCTCTCAACTGTGACTTCCGCTTCGTCCTGCTGTCTCTCCCTTCCCTTCCCCCCTCTTCCCACCCGTACCATTTCCGCTGCATCAACCGCCTTGCCGCCGCGCCCGTCCTGCCTTGTCCCTCAACCACGTTGCCTCTGGTCCCCGTCCTGCCTTGCCCGTCAACCTCCTTGCCACCGCCCCCTCGTGCCTCAACCACCCTACCCTCGTCCCCTTCCCACCTTGTCCCTTAACTGCCATCCCTACGCCCCCTTAGCGCTTGTTCCTTGACTGACATCCCTACGTCCCCTCCCGCCTTGCCCCTTAACCGTCCTGCCTTCGTCGATCCTTCCTCGATGCCTTCGAACTGTCCCTGTCCTGTCTTGCCCCTCCCCTCCTCCCTTGCCACTGCCTTTGTCATAGACACCCGTCTTCGTCCCATTCCTCAACATTCTCGCCCCACGCTCTTCCGCTTTGCTCCTCCTGCTGGGTGGGCGTGACAATGCAGCGCGCGTAGCTTAGGGGGAGTCATTTAGGAAGACGGACGTCGCGTGCGCTCTGGCAACTCGTTTGCGAAGACGGAGGTGTTCCCGCTCGACGCGGCGCTCCGACGCCTTTTGGAGCCTCGTCGTCGCTGGAAGAAACCTTTTCTCCCAGGCACTGCATGTTTGCGAATCCAGAGACGTTTTCACGTTTTCCTCCTAGCAAGGACTGAAAATGTCTTTGCGCTGCGAAGATTTCACGCGAAGCTGTTAAGAGAGAAAAGATAGACGTAAATAATGGAAGTGTTTGCGGTGGGTAAATAATTTCATGGCATAACAGTAGTTATTTAGAAAAACCGCTTTAGCCACAGGTTAAAGAAACTTTGAAAACTAAATTGATTAAGATCATTTTTGTTGACCATTGATCAGTGGACGGGCGTCGTTATGATCATAAATTTGATTCTCGTCTCGTTACGATCAAATTTTAATTATGATTTAGCTACGTACGTCTTAGAAATGATGAAAGTTTAAGGCCGTCTATTAATGAAATGGCGTATCTTGTAATTTTAAGTATCTTTGATCAATTATTATCACTTCGTTATAAGCGGCATATTTTGTTATAGGTCACGAACGGTGGTATACTCCGGAAATGCTTTTGTATTGGAAGTGAATTTGCTTTTCGCGAATTGTTAGCGAGCGTTTGATCGTTTTCTTTATCTTCTACTTTACAGTTCCTGGTGGATTACCCTGGTAATGTTGAGTTGGTGTAAAGGCCTGTCCAACGTAACTTAGTCTCAAGTTGTTGAACGAGGAAAGTCTTCTCTCCAAATGGCAAAGGAAAGAGAGCGCTGTGAACTCTCGATGTTTTAGCTGCTCGTTCTGCCCAAGCTGAAGTTGCGGGCCTGCCAGCTGCTCTGCATACGTAGGCATCTCCATTTGCAAACCCTTCCGCCTCGTTCGTCAGGGTGCGAGGAGCGCTGTTTGCAATTCCTTATCGATTCATTTCCTTGTACGCTCGGCAGCTGTAGAAACAGGTTCTGCAATTTCGCTGTGTACACACCCGACCTTGGTTCCCATTTCGCGCGCGCGCGCTGTCGGGCTCTTCGAGTGATGGGGTGCAGACGCGACGCGCGTCTTTCGCGCAAGCGGCTTCTCTCTCATTTAGCCAGAGAGCAGGACAGCACCGCGTTTGATTGATTAGTGATTCCGGGCGCGTCAGTTAACGAGGTCGTTCGTCCCGTAAGTGTAGTGCATGTTTTTCATAGGGAAGTGGCGGTGATTTTCCCTCTCTGGATGCCGAGATCCGGCCCCGGCCTACCGTCGGCTAGCGGGGTTTTCCTCAACCAGGTATCTCCCATCAGCGGGGCACCGTCCCAGTCGGGACAAGCTCTCAGCTCCCGACCGGTCTCCCGGGATATGTGGTAGTGTAGTGCATGTTAGTGTGTGTGTGGAGAGGATAGGAGAAGGAAGAGGAAGGAAAGATCGCGCGCTGTCCGTGGCCCGTTTGTTACTGCTCTGGCATTTGCCTGGTGTTGATCGGAAAAAATTCGGAAAACTACCGACCAGAACAGCCAGCCGCTAGAATTCTGCTCCAGACAGCGACTGAATTCGACCTAGCTGGAAAGCAAGGGTCGAAAATCCTGCCGCCGTCAGGTTTCGAACTTAGGACCTCTCGGTCAGAGGCGCTGCAGTGACATCAGTTGATGCACTGAGCCACCGCTGCCGGTGCGCCGCGTTGGAAAGGGGAGAAATGGAGATTAAAGGATGACACGTTGGGTGCGGGGATTTGCAGTTTTCTACGAGGTGGTCCCGTGCGCACATTCCGCACTTTGTTAGTAATTGTTTTAAAAGTGAAAGTGGACTTCATGCGGGAATTTAACTTTGAAAGTTTCTCTGGCAATCTGAGCTTCTTCTTTCACCTGAGTCTGCAAAAAGTAATCAGACGTCCCACAAGACATTAATATGTAGATTACTGCATAAAAAAAAACAACATATTCGTCTTCTCGGTAAACGAAAATCTGGTTTAAAGGACCTAAAACGCGTTGTTTCAAGTTTATACACAATTGTAAAGGGTGTTGCAACGTAGCGTGTTATACGAGTTTCATTTGCTCCTGCACTTAAGATTGTGTGCGAACTTCTATATTTTTCGTCTTAAATCTGTTTGTTGCGTGTGTAAGGGGATAATTATTTCTCCAGCAGTTGCACATTTACGATGGTATATGCCGGTATACAAAACTATCATCTTAACCTCTCTCTCTCTCTCTCTCTCTCTCTCTCTCTCTCTCTCTCTCTCTCTATATATATATATATATATATATATATATATATATATATATATATATAGAGAGAGAGAGAGAGAGAGAGAGAGAGAGAGAGAGAGAGAGAGAGAGAGAGACAAGCGGATATAACAATCTGATTTCTCAAAGAAACTTAGCATAATGGGACTTCAACCTACCCGCAAAATTGTTTCGTATCTTGAGTGGAAGATTGAGCATTGTAAGAAATTGGTTAACCGAAAACAAACCAAAACGATTTCGACCCTATTACCCTCTTCCTTTTGGCGACCGATCCCGGAGTTTCAGCGAACGCGTTCATGGGCACTGTCACTTCTCTAACATCCAGATGCCTTTCTTTGCATATGTGATACGCACGTTCATTACAGCCCAGGGATCGTTTGTCGAAAGAAAGCGCGTGAATTGGCACGAAAGGTGTGAAAATGTTTGTTGGAGGGTAAAAATGCCTTCCGCCTTTTAATATTATAAACTTATTTCAATCCAAAACTTTAAACATTTACAGTTCCATGGACTATACACCTAGATTGATCCAGAAACTGGTCTTGTTTAATACCCTAAACACACAAAATGCATTCGTGAACTTAAACATTATTGACTTTTGAAAACCCCCCAGCCGTATGCATGATTAGTTTCTCCGTTCTATTCAGAAAGAACATTATTGATTGCTTCGTTGATGTCTGCTTCTCATGCGACATTTAATCACATTGTGAAAAAAGTGATTTTCCATTGTTTGGAAAGGTCAATATTTCTTTTGGGTTGTATTATATTGTCGACGTGTTTCGAGGAACAAAGTGTGGAGATTGGAAAAGTTTTCAATATTAACCGGTTTTCTTTCGAAGTTTTCAGTTTAAAAGAAACAGTACGAGAATTGTGTGCACTCTATAAAGAAACTTCTGTTACGTGGGGCCACCTCTGTTCTTTCCGTTCGTGTATTTTTGTTTCAAAAAGTGAAAAACATCCTCGGTGTTTTTAGGCTCTGTAGTTTAGTCACTAAATAATACTTAACTAGTTTCTAGAGAAACTGAAAAAAGGACATAAGTAGTTATGGCCATAGTTATTAGTAAACTCGTCACATTATATTGTTAGTGCTAAAATTGAATTTCCCATTCAGTAGAAGTAAAAATAGTTGTAAAGAAACTTTGATTTCAGTTTTATTGAAGCAGCTAGTTCGACTTATTGTCGTGCAAACTTGGTACTCTGCAATATTGTGTATTGCATATTGCTGCAGTCATGTCAATTGTGGGCGTACGTGTGTGCTAGTGTGTACTATTTATCACACCTCTCAGTTCAAGGCATATTTGGCTTTAAAATTTCGACAAAGGGCTATTTTCGAGGGAAGTAGACGCGTTTGTAAATGTTGTGGATATAATATTTAGTGTTACAGATTGTGTTGGCGACTGTTCTTGTACTTACGTTATGACTCAGCCTTGCGCACGTATCACTATCGTTTCGTTTCGTAAGACACTGGACCAACTAAGCGTTCAAATTTCATATTTATTTTCACTGGTCCATAGTTCATCTAATAGCTGTAGATCTGAGAGCACCCTGAGTCAGCAAACCGAGAGACTGATGTCTTTTGAAAAAATCTTGTGGCAGATGGAAGTTCCTACCAGTTCTTTCGATGCGACGGGGAAGAATGTCGAGTAGACCATCTCGGCTGTGGAGAAAGCACGCTGGACGCAGGGCAGTTAGTCCACTGTCGTTGTATGGCGTTCGTGGGAAGAATCTCCCGCTGGTTTTTTGCTGCAGGGAGCAACGACTGTTCACGACAAGTGATCTTGCAGTCTCAGAGTTGTTGTTGGCTAACGACTAGTTCTTACAGATTTATATAATTTCGTGTAGGCTACGCTGAAAGTTGCAGTGATGGATGGGTTTCTTATGGGTAACCAAACTGTGGAGCCCCCTAATAATATTGAAAATTTGAGCATATATACGAAAAATTACCATGAAATTAATATTAAATCTTAACCTTTGGACTTAAAAAATGAATATTAATACATTTGAAATATTTATAAACAAGTATAGAATTTCCCTTAAAAATATTGGAGACTTCTAAGGGTGAACATAGACTACTTATGTATAAATCCGTACGTGGATGCAAGTGAGAATTCATGTGCTTGCCATTTATCGAACAATACACGTAATCTAAGAATCAAACATGTGGACGTTTATAAACGTTTACAAATCCTGACGTGTCATTACACCAAAACGTAAATTCTGTTGTTTCAAAATAATTCGATTTTTTTATTCCTTCACGGAATAACATGTGTGCTTGTTAGGATTTGAAGAATAAATATTAGAATCGTGTACCTTATGGGTCCTACTACTTATTCCACAAAGGTATGAAATTCAAAAACGTCAGCGTGCGTTGTCTGCTTTCTTGTTCATTTTCTTGCCTTTATGCACGTAACATACATTTTACGTTCGCTTTATTGTTCATTTATGGCCTCGTCGTCACAGTCGTTTGAAGCGAAGTTGTAGTTATCTCTGAGAAGCGGTAACTGCTGCATTAATCCCAGAGGTCATTGGCAGAGATATGAAACGGGCAGTTAGTTCTGCGTGGGAACTACACGGGAAGCGGATATTGGGTAGAGCTTCTGTCATTGACTCATCAGGTCGTGTACAGAACGCTTTTATGTCCGACGGCATCTGCTGTGAATGCGCAAGAACTACTGTTATGACAAACGATGATGAAGCAAGTTGGCCAGATGTTCGACGGGTGCCATTGACTGCGATTGCTTGTGTATTGACGCTCACAATAGAAGGTTCTTATAGGGAGAAACTTTTGCTGACGGAAGTGCTTGATCCTCTAAAATAAAACTTAACTATGGTCTTGAGTTGTTCGTTGAGTTGATGCTTGCAACGTGACTTTTCTTTCTTCCTTGAGCTGAAGGGCGACCCGTGTGGTAGTGGTCAAACCACTCGCCAACCACAGATTGAAACCGTGTTCAAATCCTAGTCCAGGGGAATCCAACGGCGTAGATATTGACCCCCTAGTACCCCGCCGAATATGAATCGGCAATTGATAGGTTTAATCAAGATCCTCTTGATTTAAAAAATTAACCTTGACAATTGTTTCCCGATATTGACCAAAAACAACAACATAAATTACCTCTTCTTTCCTACTTGTCAATCATGACGGCGATGGTGTGACGGTTAGCTTATCGGGCTGTTATACCCAAGTTCGCAGGTTCAAACCCGACCGAAGCCGTGGATTTTTAAGGGCTAAAAAATTCTTCGTAAAATTTCTAAGGGCGAAAGAATCCTTTGCGTGGTCACACGAAAGAGCAGGCCTCATGGCTTGAGTCTTGCCACGTAAAATAAGGCATTCATTCATTCTGAGGGTAAGGGGCGTAGCTAGGCTGGCGCAATCGGAGCACGGCACCGATCCCATGAAGGTGGCCTGATGAATGACCCTCGCGGACGGATATCAGCAAGGCTTACGAAGCGCACTCCGCGCTCGATTTCTCCGTTTCACAATCCATATTCTCATTCCAATTACATTTAAAACTTAATTTCATGTTTATTGCAGATGGGACCCCATTTGTACTTTCAGCACAGGGGCAACCGAGAACCTAATTATGCACCTGCTTCGGATGTTTACAATACACTATGAATTACTAATACGAATACAAATTAATAACTATATACGCCCAACGTTACTCAATCGAAATAAAATGCTCCCTCCGATATGTACTGAAGAAACGTTATGGTCAGTTAAAAACGCTCAACATGTTGTAAGCATTGCACAACAACGAAGATAAGAAACGCAGCTCCTAAGAAGCAAAAGTGTCTTCGATTATTGAAATCCTAGATATTTACCAAAATATTGATTACGAAATGGTTGTCTTTGAGACATTATGTGCAATGTATTCGTGATTGTATTTTGTATTCTGTACATTGTAGAGAAAAACGAAGGGGACGATGATGCAAACAATTCTTTTAAAACGGGTCTGCGAAAGAAAAAGGTTGGGAATCACTGTCTTAGACGATCCACGTGCAATTTTTTCGCGGCATTTTTTGTCGCGGTTCTCTCGTTCTCTCTGTCACTCATTCCACCGTTTTTCCGTCATCCTATCATATCACAATCCCTAATTCATCGAAATCATTCTACTCCAGGTGCGACTATAGAGGCGTAGGAAATTGCGTCATAATAAAGATTTTACGATAAGATAAGTTACTCCCTGAAATTCCTTGAGAGGAAGAACTTTTCTTATTAGTAAAAAATAATACTCACTTCTAATGTTGCGCAGGTTCATAAAATTTGAACATAAAATGTATTTTGAAAAATATAAACTTTGATCATGTTAATTTATAAGAATTAAAAGTGATTTGCACTTGTGCCAGACACGTTATGTAAGCGGAATAGAATTCTAAATTTTCTTCGAGAATATAATCATTTCTCTTGATTTTTAAATTTTTTAAGCTTTTCTAGTTTCTCTTCAAAAACCGATTTCAAATTAAGGGTCATCATTAAATCAAACAATTTTTATTATTTTTTCTCCCGTAGATAAAGCTTAATAAATTATAGGAATCATAGTGAGCAATCTATAAGAATTGGTTGCCAGATTCCTCCGTCCAAGAGTAGCTACACAAGTGCGCTGATGTCTAGTCCCTAGCGTGTGCACCTTTCCGATACCTTTTGGGAATGTGAAGGGCGTTTGTCGTCAGTTGATAGAAGTGTATTCTAATGTTTTTTTTTCTTTTGCAGGTAAGTGCCTTCATTGTTGAGGGGGCAACAAGAAAAAGCAACATTGGTGAGTGGAGATAAAGAGAGTAATGTTAAAGATTTTATATATATATATATATATATATATATATATATATATATATATATATATATATATATTGGAAAATTGTTATACGATGTTTGGAAAAGAGGCTCTCCGAGCCATCTGGTAACTGCAAATGGTTTGACATAAAGTCCATTGTTTTTGTTAATTGTATCATTAGTGTTTTAATTTCATTCTCCTTGTAGAATGTTTTTATTTATTTACTAGTAAAATATGCAATACGTTGATAAAAAAGTTCAATTTACAAAGGGTTCCAGAAATGTTATAAAATTGGGGACAATAGTTGTAAATGACCATTAAAGCGTTTAAATCGTTTTATTTGGGTATTTTTATGTCATATTTCTCCTATTGCTTTTTTGCTTTCCTTTTTATCTCTTCGCATATACTGTCCCTCCTCTCGAGTCCAGTTTCTCCCCTTCTACCTCCCAACATCTTCCCGCCAATCTCACATTCTTTCTTCTCTCTTCATCTCTTCCCCCCCCCCCTCGGCTCACTTCACATCTCTCTTCCTGTACGTGACTCATTGAGCCCTCCTCCTCTTATCCTTTCCTCGACTTCTCTCCAGAAGCAATACATTTCCGACGACCCGCGCGCGTCTCCTTAGCAGGAAAATGTGTGGAGATTCCGCGTGGTAAAAACGGCACTGATGTCGAGGCTCTCGGCGCTCCGCGCGCTGTCGTGTGCGGCTACTTCAGGAGTGAACACTGCATCTCGCGTGCCACGTGCGGCTGAAGCGGTCGTGGCAGCCACAGTCACACAGTTACGTTCTGCAGCCAGTAAATACCTTAATATATATAATAAATAAAATGGAGCTGTCTAGGAAATGGCAAGGTAGCGGCGGAGGTGGAAACTGTACCAGTGATTACTACTGCGTATCAGGCGCTGGTTGAGCAGTGTTACGTCTTCAGATGGTGGGGTTACTTTCGAGGTAGATGTTCGTGACTTCGAAACTGTGGGATTGAAGTTGGGTAACACAAATGAGGAAGATGATGGTTTTGGCGCAATATATTGGTGAGAGAATTTTTTCTTCTTTTTTCTTCTCACAGTGAGAAAAAAAGTATTCCAACAACATTATCATAGTTGGAATGAACTTCTTTCTAAAAACAAATGAGATATTAGATTGAACTTATATCGTGTATCGATGATCGTATATACAGTTATGTAATAACCGTTCACATTGCTACAGCAAACTGAATACCTGTCTGGGTCATTTTTTTCTTCTCTATTTGGACGCAGCATATAGAAATCTGTTGGCTGCGAACAAATATTTCTCTCACTGCACAACTCGGTTAGTGTTTATAAAGTATATTAATTCCTGGAACGTGCTTTTGGGATTAGAATTCGGTGTGTATGGTGGCTCGTGGCTTTGTGCACGCCTCTGTTAAGCAGAAGTGTATTGTTCCGCGCAATTATTTCGCGTAAGGCCCTGACTCTCCCCGCCACCGCCACTAGGAGAAGCGACGTCGCGAGTTCGTCGAAGCCATCAGAAATGCCTTTCCAGCAGTAAATCATGGCGTCATTCTTTTGGAGCGGAAGACGCTAACACAAACGCCGGGGAAGCCTACGAATCCATTATATATTTACTTTTCGTTATTCCTCCCCTCATAATAAGTGGTCTCCGGGTCATGTATTCTTAAGGGTGGGAACCCTACTTCCTTACATTGCCCTCCTCCTCGTTCTCTTCTAAGAAGGCGTCCTCCAGAATAGTCTTTAGGTGCAGGCTCATGATCATCAGTGGGGTTGCTACCTCGCAGGAGCAGCACTGGCTGGATATTCAACCCTCTTCCCACTCAAGATGACCAGGTTCTTACGCGGAAAGCAACGAACGACTTCTTCGGACATTCCTTCTTCCCAATCGATCAATCCTCTTTTGTATTATGAGGGAAGTCACTACTTTCCCCTGAAGTTGTTTCCTCTTTCTTCTGTCTTTTTTCTTCTTTGATGTCTTGCTTTTTGATATCTTGTTGGCTTTGGAGAATCAGCAATTTCTTGGTTTACAGAATTTAATGTAGATTCATAGGTCATGAGCAACTGATATATTGGAAGGTATTCAACTTGTGTCTTCAACTTCTTTTACAACGGTACTCATGATTGTACCTCATACGGAATATTTGCAGATGATTGCAAGCGTTCAGTGTGCAGTACGATCCAAATGCTCCAGTGCCTCAGCTGCGTGATGACGTCTTAGCATGGACCCTTGACCGCCTGCTGCCAATTGAACAAGGCCTGCCATCGCCAATCGCACGTAGTCCCTGGCGTGCTCTTCACAGAAAGAGACCTGGCGTTTCGCGATGACGCCTTTCCGAGCGACATTGGCGGAAACGGGTTCGATTGGTAATTGTTTGGAGTGACTGATTCGTTATTTAAGTGACCTCAAGGGCGCAATATTTACATTTTACAATATTTCTTGCAAATGTTATTTGATTTAATATCTCGCGGATCTTTCCCCAGATCTTCATCGTGTAAACTGGGTGAGAACTCAGGTCTGGTTTGAGGTACTTGTTAACTTGAAGCTCGTGTGCCTTAATCCTGCCTCTCTTCCACTGTGAAAATAAATCCCGTAATGAACTCTGTGAGTGCCGTATGCACAGGGTTGACTGAAGTGTTTCACACGAACGTTGCGTTGACGCGCGTTTGGCTAACGCGCGTCGTAGATTAATATTATATCTTATATAGAAAGGCCAAAGCTTTCGTATGCCGTTTCGCATAAGACAGTGTTAGTCTATGACACGCGGTACCTAACGTGCGTCAACGCAACGCCCATGTGCAGGAGCCTTTAGGTTCACTGTCGAGGCGCTGAAAGGGGTTTTGCGCTTCTAGCTTTCCGCGCAATCCCAGGCGTCCCGCTTATACGAAATATGCAGGTGACGTATGGGTTCTTTTTCCCTCTGCCTCTTCACACACTTTCACTCTTTGACTCTCACTCTCTCATTGCGGTCGGATTTCCACCTCGTCCGTACTATGTCGATGTTCCGCAGAAAAAGTCTGTTTGAAATATGACGGCTTGTGAGCATAAACTTTCTTCTGTAGAGGTTTACACAAATTATTGCAACGTGGGCTGATGAATAGGATGGGAAGTACGTATTTTTAAAAGAGAATGTCGAAAGTGTCTTTGAATTTGGGTTGGCGGATGTATTGGATCTCGAGAGGAAACTTTTACTCTTGCCTGGCGAAAATCACAAACGTATGGTTTTTACATTGCCACGGCGCTAACCCTTCACGTTACGTTGTCAACGGAATATAAACATTACCGACCGTCAAGAGCCATGGCGTAGATTATTAGTGGACATGGTCCATTGAGACCAAAATTATTTAAAATTCTACTAATAGATTCTTCCGTTTGTGAGTGTGGAGGCAAGGAAATGGCATTACAGATGTGTGAATGCCATCGGAACGCGCTTCGAGGTGGAGCAAAGACAATATATTCCGGGGTCGAAAGTGCGCTTCGTAACTTAATTTCTGTCAAAAGACGTAGTGCTGAATTAGAAATGATGGCCCCCCAAAAGAATTGCAGCTCAGATTTCCAATGTTTTAGTAAAGAAGATAGAAGCAATATTTTCTGAGAAAAAAAAAACAAGGACTCATGAGACCAATGTTTTAGTAAGGAAAAAATTAGAAATGTTTTATGAGAAACAACCAGTGCTCACCAGACGTAATTACTGTTTGTTAATATTATTTATATACTAAGATGATGACTACTCATATGTTGTTAATTACTAGTATTATTATTGTTTAATTCGTTTTTATGAGCAAATGTCGATATTTTTTCCTTTGAATAAGTGATATGTAACGTTTTGTGTTAAATGAACAATACCATAATGTAAGCGTCTTTGGCACACAGGTTGGAGCAATTCTCATGGATTTGCCGCCGCTTTCGCACTAGTATATTACGCCGCGGCAACTCTTTCGGCGAAATATACTAGTTCTCAATTAGTATATAGCCCTTTACACACGTCATTGCTGAATGTTATTACTCACTCCCGGAACCGACGTTGGCCTGGCGAAATTTCAGGCCGACCGACCTCGCGTAAATTCAGGACGTGTTATCTCGTACGAGTCAGTCACCGCACTGAACCATCCTTTGCGATTCCAACAACGGCCGCTTTGTGTTCGCAGCGACGGCGCTCTCGCGCGAAATGGCCTCCCAGCCCTTCTCTCTGCCCCTGCGCAGTGTCTCGTTGTTTCCGTTGTTTTAGCGGCGCTGTCGCAGCGCCCGGAGGTTTCTTTCCGCCCCGTCCCTCGAGAGCCGCCCGGTCCCCGCGCCCCGCTCGTGCTGCCGCGGCTAATAGAACCGCCGCCTCCGCCTTTGGCCCTGCGGTCGCCGCCGCCGCGTACGTCCCTTTTCGACAGAAGTAGAACCCGTAGATATAGAGGAGTGTAAGAAGGGAACCCTTTGACAGGTTTGGAAACAAATGTACATCATGCAGGGCGATGACATTGCAAAAGATGGTGATGAAGCAGTTTACAAATGAGCTAACCGAAAACGTACGCGCTGAAAATATGAGAGCATGAGCATAACCTGCAATTATGTTGCCAGCAGTGACCAAGCAGTAGCTGTCAAAGTGGTCCCTTTTATATCATTGTAACGTATTTCCATCTGCGTGGTATAAAGTTAATGTTCATCACGGTCGTGCAACTTGGAAGTAAACAGAATTTTCTAAGCGTTCTAAAGCGGTAACCCCATTATATGGAGAGTAGCGCTACCTAAACGGCCGCCGCCATTCCCTAGAGTAGAAAGTCGATAATCCGGAATAAGTAGAACCACGCCCCTTCCGGGTTATAAAATTGGCCGGATAGTCGAAATGTAACAATCCAAGAGCAAGTGAACGTATTCAGCATTAAAAACAATCTTGCTGAAATCGTTCAAAATTCACGGTTACGATAGTAAAGAGGATAAATAAAATAATGATAATACAATTTTAACGTTTTTAATTGAGGAAAAAATACTGCGTTATATGTACAATATTGCTTTCACTTGTACACTAATGACAGTGTTCACTTCATTCGATTTCTTTTCGCCTGAATCAATCTGAATTATATGCAATCCGAATTTTTGACATCCGAATAATTATTGACGCTATACCGTATAGGTGTACCGATCGCTCCGGCAGGTAGGATTCAATAATTGAGGAAAACAACTGAAGGAATTATGGAATGTTTTGAGTTGATAAATAGCGAACGGGATGCAAATGATTTGTAGAGGTGAAGAGGGGAACAGAGGCGAAAGTGCAGACATTCGTGAAATAATGCACCGCTGTAAATTGTACGTTGGCAAGTCATGTCTTGCTTACAAGACCAAATAAGAGAAAATAAAAGGGAGCAGTAGTAACAGGGATAATAGTAGGGTGAGAAGATCATTGACAAAGAAGGTGTGAAACAAACAAAGAGGTTTGTTTCTTTATCAGCATGATATAAAATATAATGATTTATCAAGGTGAATATCATAGAACATATTACATTCTATGTATATTAACACTACAAAACCACATTAAAGAGAAATATTTATTAAAGATTTCAATAGTATTACTGTATTTTAAATACCATTCGTCGTATTTAGTCGAGAATTGCCATTGTGGCTTTCTGTTTCTTCTTCACTGTTACTAAGAAGGAATAATGGTGCCCGTGCGGGGGTGGTGCCGGAGAGGAGCTGGTGGGTGGCGGCGGCCGTCGCATCGTCCACTCTGACACTCGGGGAGGAGCTCACGCTGTCATCTCGCTACGAGAGCCATCTCGCTTGCACGCTTCGCGGCCACCGGCCACTCGCGCGAATTACATGTCTCCCTGCCCAGCATCCGCGACTGCTCGGTTGACCCGCGGTACCATTCGGTGGATACAGTTATTACATGTGTCTCTCCATCGCAGCATGTATGCTTTTATGGCAACATGACATCTCTGGTCATGATATTGCGACTTTTTGTACTCGCGCAAATTGCGGTTGCAGACGCTGGAGCGAACTATATCTAGCGGGTTGCGTTCGATAGTAACAGAATTTCGTGAGTTCTCATTTCATCACATTTTAACAATTAGTAACATCCAAATATATTTTTAGAATACGTAAATTCAACAACTGTGAAGAACATCTTAACTATAGGTAAGAGATTAATTCTTAAATTTAAATGATCCAAGTAAGGAGAAGCACTTACTCGAAATTTATTGTTTACTTTATTGCAAAAAACATTAATGTAACAGACGATGAAATATGTTAAATGAATTTGCCTGTAAACTTGGCCACAAAAAGAGACCATGTGAGCAACATCCCGAGACAGTTTTCTTTGAGCTTGATGTGGATCTGGACTGTAAAAGCTGTATAAAAACATTTAATCTCCCCCTCTACATGTATGCCAACTTCGGCCATCTGAGTGGTTTTATATTACTCGTATTTATTTTACGTTTCGAGATCCATCAGACCGAATTATAGCTAATACAGATTCTCAATTGCCTATGTCTATGGCAAAACGCCGAAACTTTCGGAAACATTCTAGTTTTGTTGGGTTCTTAGTTATATGATCTCGGTGGAACCAGAATCAAGGGGACCAATTTTTGAAGGTTTTGATTGTACAGGTTTTGTGCATGGGCAATTACCCTCAGTAATGTAATAAGCATAATATATTATGTAAAATTGTATGTGTATATCATATAATGAGTAAATTACTTCATAATTTGTAATTTTAAAATCAAACAGGCCCAGTTCTGTCGCTAGGTATCACAGTTGAAATTGAGAAATTTTACTTGAAGATTGCCAAAATATCTGAGAACTACTTATTGTACGTCAATGCCACGTTCTCTAGGCGACTCCAAATAATTTAGTAATGAAATACTATGATATAAAGTGTGATATCGAGTATCTTCGTTCATACTGGTCTTCCTTGGAGTTGGGCTCCAAAGGAGACCCAAAAACGGGGCGAATAAAGAATTGGGTGGCAATGTTGAAGTGCGAAATTAGTAACAACGACTTTGCTCATTCAATATGTACCGATCCTGCCTTTAAGAACCAGAAGCGGATGTGCCCCTAGTAGCAGTAAATTTGTTCGCTTACGTTTCCTAGTAAAAAGATTAATTACTTAAAGGAAATCTAACAAACCGTTCAGATAGCCCATTGAAACGTATTCCCATCATTGCTTGGTATAAAATTAATGTTCATCACTTTCGTGCAACTTGGAAGTAAAATGAATTTTCGAAGCGTTCTAAAGCGGTGAAGTGTTGTCAGTCGTCAGAAAAATCAGAAGAGTAGGGACTTGGGAAAATATTCTCGTTTTGAACGGTTCAACGTCCCAAAATATGGTTTTGGGAAGCTCTGCTTCAGAGGAAGCCCTCAAACGCGCCGAGCCCAGAGCGCCACGCGGCAGTAAATGCAGCCCCGGGCGCCGCTTTGAGCAGGGAGCGTCCCGCCCGCCCTTCGATCGCCCAACGGCTGTCCCCACACGCGGTCCCCTCGCGTTGTCCCCCCGCTGCGCCGCCGTCTTTCGCTGCTCCGCCGGCCGCCGCCTTCCCTCGCCCGTAATCCGCGCCGCCCTTCGCCCTTTGCCGCGACGGTCCTTCCCCTTCACCTTCCCCTCCCGTCGCTTCGCCCTCCGGCCACGCGAAAGCCCCAGGGCACTCCAACTCTCCTCGCCGGACACGTCAAACTGCTGGCGCTCGACGTTTCAGAAATCCACGTTACGTGTGGAGGTGGGTTCGCTCGCGACGGCTTGGCCCAAAGGACGAAGTAGGCAGATGTCCGACACGCGAGATACCCGTTGTGCATCATTCCTAATTGAAGCTCATCTCGATTTTTATCATATAAATCGCCCTTGTTTGGTTCGCGAGTATTCTGCATCATTTCTTGCGAAACCGCCAAAGGGCGCACTAACCGATACGGGAAGTCTGTGGACAATACCTTGCTTTCGGAATGCCAAGTGTTTTCTTCTGGTTTCTGATGTCACCACTCTCTTTGAGGGAAATTCCACCCTGATTTGTTTGTCTTATTTTCTGATGCTTGTCAACACATTGGGTCTATTTTTAATTCTCGCCATTTCCGCTCCATTGTTATAAGCGCTTGCAGTCCGTGCCTGTCTCATGATATTTTAATATACGCGGGGTGAATATTTCATTAGCTGTAGGTGGGAGATGGCAAAGCATGCACAGAAGTATCAAAAAGTCATCCACTTCCCTGGTAGTCGCGGGTTATGGAATTGCCTTTTGCCCCAGCACAGGCAGTTAACGAGTGGGTCGCAAGGGAGTGCTTGTGAAAGACGACAACTCTCGAGTGAATGTAGGGAGAACAACCAGGAGACCTGGCGCAAAGTAGTTGTTCCAACAACAACAACAACAACAACAACAACAACAACAAAATTGCGTCGAAAAGTGTGAACCAAGTTAAATTGTGTACGTTCTGGCCCCGCACGAACATGCTACATATCACACACATTAAATGAGGCTTCGTTTGCTTGCGACGAGTCTTTTCAGAGTTCCGAGTGTTGTTCGAGTTAACCTGTCGACGAATACTGGAGAGCAAGTAAACTTCAATTGCAGTGTTCTAGTGATAATTTACTACCACCCCCTTAAGGAACATAATAGAAATACAGGTTTTGCCTCCATGAAGATACGTCACCAATAATCTCTTTGCTTTTCAGTGTTAAACATTGCGTGTGTTGTTTAGCACATTTATATTTTTGTTTTATGTTACATTTATTATTCAAAATATTTTTCCATAACGAAGTTTAAAAGCTTTTTTACTTATAATTACTATTTAATCAAATATTGATAGATTAAAGACAAAGCAAGATATCTAACAAACTAGGTGCCTAAGTTGCAACTCGAATGTAGCAGAAATGTTCGTAGCTAAAATGATTTTTAAATCCCTTATCGTCCACTACTGAGAGGAGTGAAGTAAGAACGTAGGTGAGTACAACATATAATAATTTTCTATTTGAGCTGTTCTACTACGAATCCCAAGAAATCGATAAATAAAATTTCAGTTGAAAATACTTGCATGTAAACTTCTTAAAAATATTGATACTAGATATCTTTTTGTCTCATTACAAGGTATCGACCTCACCAGCAATATTATTAATTTGTAATTGCCCTTCGATTCGGAGGCTGACGTTGTTTTAGCTATCGATTTCATTTCCTCGCGGACTGTCTCCATCCCTCATGTCATGGGAAGGAGTCCTTCGATCTCCGGAGATACTGAAACTTACCTTTCCCCTCCGCTCAGCCGTCCCCTTGTTGAGCTTGCGGCACTGGTGAGGAGGGGCATCGAAAGTGAAGTTAATAATGCAGCGAGAACGAAATGAATAGCTCGCGATGCTCGATCAAAATCGCAATAAGAAACGTTACGGCTCGTGAAGACATCCTCTTCTAAAAAATATGCTTTGAAGTAACCAAAAGTTGCTTTTCTGTAGTGAATATGGAAATTGATTGATGATTCATTAGTATTTCCGGGCGCGTCAACGGCTAAGGTCATTAGTCCCGTATATGTTTTACCACGGAACGTGGCTCTATCTTCCCCCGCTGTATGGCGAGATCCAGCGCCGACCTACACTCAGGGGGACACCGCCCCAGCCGGGGGACAGGCTCTAAGCTCCCAATTTGTCAGTATGCACATCCTCTTGAATCTGAACAGTCATGTATGGTTTCCTCCTGCTACCACACGACGCGCTCATAAAACATGTTAACGATATTTTTTTAAATAATTTATCAATTGTGCATTTAAGTGTTTATTTGGAAATGTAGTGCACTGGAATGTGATATTTATTAACCTAGCGAGTCGTGTTCTGGCGCTATACAGGTGAGCTCCCGCTCACACGGAAAGAGACCATGAACTGAACAGATATTGACTGTTCACAATTTCGCAGAACAACTCTGATACGCTTGGGGATGAATATACACGACCGTAAATCTAGAATACCGAAACCCTATACACACGTGTATTATATTTATGTGAGCTGTGTCTATGCTGAAATATTGCGATTGCGTTCGTTCAGAAGTTTCGGAAGCGCGTGAAATGCGTTTGAGTACGTTGGGTTAACATCATTTGCACCATTGTTCAGCTCTGGGACAGATCGATAAATAGTGGAATAATCGGGTGCTGTATGCAAGACTGTTACCATTTTACCACGACTGAATCATATTATGGGATCTACATTTTTATAGAAAAATAAATCGTTAGGAACTGTATGAAATTAGCATGGGAATGGCAGTTTCAATGTGAATGTTCATAAGTACCTTATTTTCTTTTGTAATGCTCTCTTGTGCCGATGAAGGCACGACAGTTCAATGTAGGTAACTTTGATAGTGATATACGACCGTCGGTATTTTGGAGTTGGCGTATTCAAGTTCGTATTCAAGCAAGACGTATGCGTATATTTGGGAACCATCATTCCAGTCTTCCATTACGGTCAGCGCACATAAGAAATGGGACCATTAGACAAGAGTGAAAATATTTTCTTATACGTTCTCTGCGTATTTTTTCAGACTGCGCGCGATATTTTCCGACGAGGAAGAGTCGGGAGCCCATTTGGGAGTGTACGCATAAGTTTTTATGCCCCGCATACCTTGCAGACTTCTTTACGATGCATGATCGCGATCTCGTATATCGAGGGAATCCTCAGAGGGTGATGCAGTGTGGGGCGAGGGCGAGGGCCGGCTCAGGAGTCGGTGACGAACGGGACGTCGTGCAGCATGGAGGCGGAGGGGGGGGGGAATCGACGCGCAGTGGGCCGAAACGACGTCTCTGGCGTGCAAGGCGTTTTTTCTTCTTCGTGTTTCATTTTCCAAGTGAACATTTCAATCGAGAAGAGCAGAAAATTTGTGATGTGAATGAAATGTTATTGTAGAGAATGGAAACTTATCTGAAGCGATTTAAAGACGATATTTAGGAAGAATTTTTTTCCAATATTTTTATGGAACTGGAATTATATTATAGCTAATTCATTGATCCTGTAATAACTAAGCGTTTTGTCCCGAACAATCTCAGCGCGTGGTCTGAAAAATATTACGTTTTGAGGTAAGTGGAACATCTTTTCGTGGGTCATAATCTAAATATTGCTGCACACTTTCCTTGCTTGGACATCTCTGTGATTGAAATGTTCATGTTTCCGGGCTCGTCAACTACTATAGTTATTAGATCCGTAAGCGTAGTGCATGTTTTTTCACGAGAGGTGATGCTGATCTTCCTCCGCTGGATGGGGAGACCTCCCCAACTGGGACAAGCTCTAAGCTTTCTATATGTGTAGTAGGGTAGTACGTGTATGTATGTGTATGTATGGGGAAGGATAGGTTAAGGAAGAAGAAGGAAAATTCGCATGCGGTCCGTGGCCCGTTTGTTAGAATACTGCCCGGCATTCACCTAGCATTGATCGCAGAATCCACAGAAAACTACCGATGAGAGTAGCCGATGCTGGAATTCTCCTCCAGTCAGCGGCTGACTTCAACCTACCGATCTAGCGTCGAAAATCCTGCCACCATCGGGACTCGAACCCTATGACCTCCTGGTCAGATGCCATTGCTTACTATCAGTTGATGCTTGGAGCCACCTAAGCTGGTGGACATCTCTCAAGTCGGTCAGGTTGCCAAAGAACCAATAACGTGGTTTATTTTTATTAAGTTAATTCGCCTTTTCAATGCACGCGCCTTTCGACCCATTGGTGCGAGACGAGGCTCGACGCAGCCACGCGATGGGCCGAATGCAAGGCGCGCGTCGGCCTCCGCGCCAGGGACGTTCTTCACGCTCGACGCCCCGCACGCGCACGAGCGCGCGCGCCGCCCGGCGGAACTGCCCGTCTTCCGCCACCCACGCCGCCGCCGCCCTGGCACGCACTTCTTGTCCGGGTCCATCTACCCACCGCCTCGCCTCGCTACCCCGTCCCTTGGCGGTCTCGCACTGGGATACCCCATTACCTGCCCACGTTAGCTTGTCTCGCTTTTTGTGTTCACTGCTTAAGCTCCGCTCGTCCTTTAATCGCTTCTTGATTGTTGCCTTGCTCGACCCCTTGCTCGTTCCCTTGCTCGTCCCCTTGTTCGTCCCCTTGCTCGTCCCCTTGCTCGTCCCCTTGTTCGTCCCCTTGTTCGTCCCCTTGTTCGTCCCCTTGCTCGTCCCCTTGCTCGTCTCCTTGCTCGTCCCCTTGCTCGTCCCCTTGCTCGTCCCCTTGCTCGTCCCCTTGCTCGTCCCCTTGCTCGTCCCCTTGCTCGTCCCCTTGCTCGTCCCCTTGCTCGTCCCCTTGCTCGTCCCCTTGCTCGTCCCCTTGCTCGTCCCCTTGCTCGTCCCCTTGCTCGTTCCCTTGCTCGTTCCCTTGCTCGTTCCCTTGCTCGTTCCCTTGCTCGTTCCCTTGCTCGTTCCCTTGCACGTCGCCGTACGTGGTCGCCCCCTGCTTTCGTCATCCAAACATTACAAGACACCTGCTCTTTCTTCGCTTCCTCACTAACTGTTATTTCAATCCTCTTATCTTCCCCGCCTTCGAATTGTTTACCTCATTCACATTGAACTTTTCTGGGTATAAAGAAATGAAAGCGTTATTTATTGAGAAAAAAGAGCAATAATCGGGTCTCGAATGTTGGCGAATGAAGAATTGAAATTGGCATCGCATTCGCCCTTGCTCGGAGAAGATCCACGTCGTCAGGCGAAGCTGTACCGCGCCCATCATTCACGCACTTTTATTCGCCCATCCGTCGCGTCGCCTGGCGCGATCTCTGGCTTCCCCGGGCGGCGCGGCGCATGTAAATGGCGCGGATATCGTCGGAAGTGGCGGCCATACGTAGCTGCTGCTGGGGACGGATACGACCGCTCTTCGGCGGCGGCCGAGAGCGATGCGCTGCTCCGGAGCACCCGCGCCGCCTACTCACGAGGGAGATCGTGATCGCTACGGGTGCGCCGACATGCGTCTTCTGGCCAACGACGGCGGACACGGGAATTGAATGGTTTGCCGGCCACATGTGCTTGCGCCTGCAGCTACAGGGAAAGCTGATAGATGAATTACTAGGAGGCGGATTTTGATGACCTAAAACATTGCCAGAATTATCAATAAAATGCTTTTAAAATGTTTTAAAAATGGCCTGAAACCAAAGAAAAATGACGTAAAAAATGTGATCAAAACCAGTTCGGATGAACTACTCGAGCTGGATACGTTACTGATGTAATCGAGGCTTCTTTTATTCGTTCAAGTGCACTCAACTTGCAAAATTATGTTTGAACTGTTCTTCATCAGGAAATCTGTCTTTAGTTATCCTGAAATCGACCGAACCCATAATGGCGCTGTTAGGCGTCACAGGAACCGTAAATTACATACAACGGCTGACATTACAATTTCTGACCGAAGAAATCGAAAAGGCTACACAGGAATTAAAAATTACCGGAATAGGTAAAAAATAACATTATTCGAAATTGACGAAAAATGAAAAAAAAAAGGTTATTTTCTTTTATCATAATATAAAATTAATTTCTATACTAAACGAATTGTTCTAAAGAGAAAAGATATTTCATTAAAATTCGCCCCCTAATCATTACCAATTCTTCGACCTTCCAGTCTCCTCGTTTCCCGACTCCTTCGCGACTTGCGAAATATTCTTTCCCGTCTACATAACATCTTTCGTTTTCTATCCTTTCTTCTACATCTCCTCCTATTCCGCGTCTTTTTCTCCCCCTTCCTTGTCTTGTGATTGCTCTTCTTGTTCTCTTTGTTTATTTCCTTCTTCTAAATTATTTTTTCACTCAGTTCAAATTGTTACAAATTGTGAGTGAATATTAAGATGAGTGTAATGAAAACGCTCCAACCATTTAGTACCCATTAGCACAACACACTCGAGTAAATTGTATAATAGATGGAAGTTTTCAAATTTTACTAGTGATTGACAGTCCTCAATTTCCCATATTTGTTTGTAATTATTATTTACTTTTTCTTGAAGAAATAGCGCGGTTTATTTGCTTTCGATCGGGAAATTGAAGCAAAATTTAAATGATTGCTAGATTAGATTGTTGGCCACTGTTGTTCTGAATTTCCTTACCACCTTCCTCTTTCCATTGGGTTTCTAACCACGACATGAATTGGCGTAGACGAGGAAAACGTGCGTTTATTGACGACAGTAAGGTTAAGAGGACCCTTAGGGCGAACTTCCTCGGGAGAAGCACGTCGTTGAAGTTTCAGTTCCTCCCTCTAAAGCGCAAAGTGCCCTTGAATGTGTGAGTGCCAGTTTCATTTGCTGCGTTGCACGAAGCACGTTGGAAGTGAAAATGCGAATGTGAAGCAACTGCGTGGGTCTACCTCCGTCGTTTTACAAAGGATTTCCTTCCTTCATATATAGAAACATAAACTCTCTTGTAGCTCTTGTTATAGGAATGCGAGTTGAGAAGTCACACTTCCCAAGGCTTGGTAGTAATTTTTATTTTGCTGGGTCGTGAAATGATGCATTATTGGTTGTACCCATATTAACGAATAAGTGATCGTGCTTTTTTAAAAATCTTGAAAATATATCAGAAGTAGGTATTGAAAATGTAATGAAATCAGTGATGACGATTGAAAGTTATACCATAAATTACTATGATAAATATGAATGTGTGTGAAATTGTACTTACATTTTGATGACAGCTACGTAAGACTGTATCCAAGCCTGGCTAGAACATCCTTGCTTTAATTTCTACATCTATATTCTTAGATTTTTATAATCCCGTTTCAAAAACGCTACATATTCGTAATTTCAAGAAGGTAATAATCTAAAACGTGTCTTCTCAGAACTGTTTGGTGTTATGTATGCTCCAAGTCGGTCGTGAAGGAGTCGTTGGGGCGAAGAAATCACACGGAGGACGGCCTCATGGTATTAGGAACGAAGCCTCGCAGAGCCGACTCCCCCTCGCGCGCCATATTTTGTTTCGCCTTTTCCCTCCCGCGCTCGACCCCGCCCCCTCGTCCCCTCTTCTCTCCCCCCTTTCTCAGCCCTCTGCCCACGCCCCCTCTAATCTTCGTTTACTTCCCTCGCGGGTGGCGTCTCCGAGGACTGGGCGGGCTCTCAATTCGCTGCGGGGGTCGTTCACCTGGAGTCGAAATCATACAAGAGGGAAGGCGTCGTATGCTTTTGACAGTATTGTGTGTATTTATAGGATTTTGTTTGAATCCCTGTATGTAAACTAAATCTCAATTCTATGATGAAATAAATAAACAGACGTTATTGTGTAAGAACATTACTAGTTTGGTCGTGGGGTTTTCAGGAAATTGTTTTCCATGTTACAATTGACACAGTTAGCAAAGACATGCAATGTTGCCAAATGAAATGTCAATAGGGAAGTTTCTGTTCGTAATTCTGAAACTCCTAGTTTCATTCCTTGTTGGCATGACTGAGGAGGGGGAGAGCGCATGTGAGTAGGCGAACTTGTTTTGTTTTTTTTCCTGAGAACACCTTGGGTGGGAACTAGCGTGGATTATAATGTGGAGACTCAATAGGGCGATAAAAGGAATAATTTGAAATAATCTTATCTAATTGTGGACGATACGATAAGAGAAATAATTAGAAATAATATGCATAATGCACATCTAATTGTGATGCTTATTTTACTTCTAATGTGGTGTAAATAAGGAAAGATTCGTTGTTTGTGACTAAATAGATTTCGTTTTCTATGTGAGTATCGGACGCATTTTAAAATTAGCGTTATTAATAATTGAAATTAAAAAAAAATATTTACACAATTGTAACGGACAAATAAGTGATATGTATTATGAAATAACATTGAAACGGATAAACTTCGATCGAATTCTAAATAATAATTTTGACCATCGCTGTAAGTAAACTACTAATACATATTCGAATATACAGGGGAAGTGTAAGATCGTCTTTTCATTTCTCCTACGGAATGCTTAACGGAAGAAATACGGTAATTTAATTTCCAGATACTTTTAATCTCTTCGAATCTCATTTTCTCGATTTTTTTTTCTTTTTCCTTTTCCTTTTTTTCAACTCTGAGACGAGATTTTTCAATAACCATATGTCAAATCCTGACCTTGCTAGATTCTCATCGCCGAGGATCCGTCAATGAGCTGCGCGCCGTGGTCCACCCACAGGTGGCCTCCGGGCGTCCCCCACCCCGTCTCCTCCCGTCCGGTGCCCCATCGCGAGGCCGGGTTGCTGCGCCGTGAGTCAGGGGCCGCGACCCCGCGCAGGAGCCAGCGAGAGCGAGGAGGTGCGGAGGTCTTTCGCCTGACGTCAGTGGCCGGTGCGGCGCTCGGCGCTCGACGCGCGGCGGCGTGGCTGGCGGCCGATGCGGGCGCCACCAGCTCACGCGGACGACTTTCCGCCCCGATGACAGAACACCTGCGGCGTGTTTCCCGCGTGCGTTGCGTTGACGCGCGTCGTAGATTAACAGTGTGTCTAAAGCAGAACGGCCAAAGCGCTCGTGTGCCGTTTCGCATAAGATAGTGTTATTCTACAACGCACGTTACTTAACGCGCGGCAGCGCAACGCTCGTGTGCAGAGGCTCTGAATCGAGAGCGGCCCGGCTGTCTCCCAGGTGGCCTGTGGCCTGCGCGCGGGCTTGCGGCTGCGGATGACACGATGCATCGGCGACCACAACACAACAAATCTAAAAACTTGTAGCGATAACAAATCTTACAATTAATTTCGATAATTGTCACGACACGTCATGGTAATTTTTTAGAGTATTTTAATAATTTTGTTTTTGTTGTGATTCGGTTTGTATAAATTCACGTTAACAAGTTCAATTATGAATTGAACTAATAAATAATGTACTGGAGAGAAAAGCCGAGTCACCTGAACTTCAGTTAAATGTTCGGTTGAATTTTTCTTCCCAGTGACGATTTTATATCGGTACTTAAGATTCTGTTTAGAATATACATCTATAAAAAGAAGAAAATACGAATCTGTAGAAAAACAATTTCATTTTATTTACTTGCAGTTGATTTTACCTACATGTATTTCCTCATCGAGAATTAATTATATCGACTAAAAAAGATTAAAATTAATAAACCCAAGTCCTGGCGACATAACAGTGCAACAAAACCTAATGTAAAATAATGTTATTTGTGTTCAATACATGCCGTGCACATGACTGTTCGCCGCGACCTGCTTGTGGCGATTGCAGGTGTTCCTTATCAGTAGACGTCCGGTCGATAAGAGTATATCGCGCCTTTGTATTGACCGTGCGAATACCCTCCGAACAATATCCTCCGAATTCACCGCAGGTTCGCAACACAGGATTACGCAAAACTGCTTATTAGCGAAGCGAGAGGGGGAGAAATACTTGATTTTTTATACTAAATGTTAGCTGCTTAACCGAATAGTTACTCTGCACATATAATTTTGTGTACAATAAATAGCATGGTTAGCGGGGAGAGATACACTTGTAAGTCACATGATTCCCATATCCAACTGCTAGTCACCCCCTTTTTTTGTGATTTCTTCTAAAACGGTTATAAGCGTCTAAAGCGTGAGCAATATTCAAGAGTGGAATTAATGTCTTTCTTGAACATATTTAGGAACGAATTTTGTGTGGAATGATTGTGTAATTGCCAACGTATCTGTAAAAGAAGTTTTTAAATTTATTACTGCAAATATTGTTTGTATTCAAATTGTCCGCCTAGATCAATACAAATCAGTAATATTACGTTGGATGTATGTAACTATGTAGTGTGGACTATGCCGTGTGATTCATCTAAGGAGACACTTGTCACTCAGAGAAAGACATTCGATAACTAATGAATGATCACATATTTAGTTCAAGTGACCATTGATACACAGTCAACTCACATCTTTCTTCGACATTATCATGGTAATACGATTTACGATGGCTGCGTTCAAGATAAAAGTATCAAACGGCGTAATTGAATCACCTCTTAAACCAAATATTCTACCCAAATCATTAAAGCTGAAGAAACTGTGATGTAAAAAATGGCAAGTAAAGAATAGGGTAAATACAAAATAATGAGTGACTATTCCACTGGTGAAATTAGTGTTAAACTGTACATACAAAATGTATCTCAAAAAGGTTATCGCTTTATTCTATCCGATTTTTCTTACTCCTTTTTCCTGTTGGCCAATCATAAAGTGTGACTCGTCTATCTTAGGAGGCGATATGACATCGATCACTCTGTTGATGTCCAATAAACTACGTATATATTATAAGATAACCTCTTTGCTTTTAACATAGGTTTCAGGTATTTTCAATTATATGGCGCATTTTGGATCTCTGTTGAACATAATTTCACTCGTGGAATTGTCCTTTAATTTTGCCACTCGTGCTTTGGAAATTCTCAGATAAATTCCCCCTCGCTTCGCGAGTCGGGAATTTATCGACAATTTCCAAACTACGCATGGTATTACCTACGATAAGTTTTAATGGCTTGAAGTCATACTGACAGAACGTGTCAAAATATGTCTCAAAATGTTTTCAGTTGCTCAATGTATAAAGCAGTTGGATGTGCACCCGGAGACTCGGGCTCTTCGGCTTCCCGGTCGGGGTGGCTAATGCTTTGAATAATTTGGAAAATATTTTCGTAAAATTCTTCTTGAGAAATATCGAACGAATGCAATTTGCTTATTATGCATCAGTTAACAGGAAGCATATAATGGCAGTCCTAGGAAGGATGATCCAGCTGGGTGGAGACCCAAGTTCTTCGCTTCCTTGTCGGGGTTCGAGTATCTGATGCTTTGAACAATTTGGAAAATACTTTCTTAAAATTCTTCGGAAATATCGAAGAAATGGACTTATCTTATTGTACATCAATGAACAGGATGCCTGTAATGGAAGTCATAGGAAGGATAAACCAGCTGGGTGAAGACCTGGGTTCTTCGCTTCCCGGTCGGGGTGTCTCAAGCTTTGAACACTTTGGAAAATACTTTCTGAACATTCTTCTTCGGTAATACCGAACAAGTAGACTTGGCTTATGACGCATTAATTAACAGGTTTCACGTGACGAGAGTCCTAGCTTCTAGCAATTTCAAACCGCCCCCCTTCACGCGATCTACCCGACGACTCGCCGCGGAGATCGCGTCGTTTGGAGAAGCGGCCGGGTCGCCGCCGCGCCGCGCCGACTGATTCGGAGAGCGATAAAAATCTCGGGAGGCGACGCTAGCGACGTCCATCGGAAGGGATAGGGAAGGTTAACTCGGGAGACGCGGAGCCCTCGCCTTGAATTTATGGAGTGTAAAAGAACGGGCTCGTAAAGCCCGCGCTGCGTCGATGAAATTCTGCTCCGCTGCCCTCCGTCCGCGCCCCGCCGTGCACTTCACTTTCGACCGCCTGCCTCTGCCAGGGCGACCTATATGTGTGCGAGTGAAGGAATATATCCCTTGACGTCCGTTTTCGGGCACTCCTGATTTCTATTATGTTACGTTTATGGGCCATAAAAGTTGCGTTTGACTCAAGTAAGGTAATTATTCGTGGTCCGGGTTGTAAGACCTGTACTGTTCTTATACCAGTGAGCTTGCTCATGTTATTCCATTAGTCATCATTAAAATAATATCGTAAAAATGTATTAATTTGAACGTTGGTTTGCATTTCACCATTTTATGTTCATTTCAATTTAGTATGTTGATTATTCTTAATTGAAAAAAAAGATACGTTATTTTCAAGAAATACTTTCGACATTTTATTTTTGGGTTTTATCTCTCATCTCCTGCCTCTAATTGAAATTTTATGATCATGAATGTCAATTTTCTTCCTCTTCTTCGAGTTCGACCTCTTGGTCTCTGCTCTTTCTGAGAAATATTCTATTTTTTGCCCTTCTAACCATAGAAAAACTTATTTACACAAATGGATTTTCTTCCGAATCAATCTGAGACACAAGGATCTTGTCTAGAAATAGACAAGAGTTAGATTTTGTTGATAAGTACCGTGATCCCATTATGTAACTCGTGTGATTTACAGTGAGACTCTCTCATTACTCGTGTGCAGTACTAACCATAAAATAATTGTCAATCTTCTCGTATCCGAGTAGTATGTTTTTTTTTTTACACAATTTAAGATGTGAAGTACTGTGATTGAAAATGGTGGTTGAGTGGAAAATTAGGCGCTACTAGAGGCTGTTGTGAACCTAGTGAAAATCTTGAGGATGATCCCGATCCCAGAATGAATTCTGCACGAAATCCCCGAAATTGATACCTCAACCTCAGACGTGAAAAGCAGTCAGCATTGTTCGTTAGTTAGGCCTGAACTTATACTGTAGTTTTAAGAGTATAATAATTACTTTTTCAGTGATGCGGCATTAACATTACTGGTCGATATGTTTAATCAGTAGGAACAGAAATACCAAAATAAGTGTTAATTTCTTGAAATGTTTCAAATAAACGCGGGTGAGCTAGTAGAATATGGATGGGCTAGAAAGACCGCAACAAATCTTAGATATAAAATGATTGCTAAACATCAGCGGTTGTAAAGGGAGATTACTGTAAGAAGGCAGCGCTTTGACAGCTACTGCGTGGCCATTGCTGGCAACATAATTGAAGGTTAAGTCCAAGCACCCATTTTGTCAATGCGTTCGTTTACAGTTAGTGATGAAGCCAATTGCAGATGAGCTATCTCATGCAATGTCATCGCCCTACATGACGTTCATTTGTTCCCCGGCCTGTCAAAATGGACCCTGCTTACAGCAATTCCTCTTCATAAATCGCATGCTGAAGCGCTGTCTGCACGATGCGAAGACAAGTGATGAACTCATCGCGTCGGTTCGAAATGAATGGGTAGGTGTACGACTATTTTGGTCGGTGGCATTGCATAACAGCCTCGCCCTTCGTCTGCGAATAGCGGAGCGGCGGTGGGCGAGACCCTCCGAAGGTGGCCCGCAGACGGGGAGGGGGTGGGGGCGTCGCGCCGGCCCGCGTGACTCTCAGGACGATATTTCGAGCGCCGTGGGGCGTGGCGCGGTGCGGCGGTGAGGCTTCCAGCTGACTGGGCGGGAGGGAGAGGGGGCGGGGCCTGGCGGCAGTGGTGGCATCAGCTGGAGCCAAGGCCGCGCGTTGCGCCGCGCCGCTGCAGCGCGCTGTGCGGGTCGGGTCGGGCCGGGCCGGGCCGGGGCTTCCCATGGGATCGATGCCGGTCACCTCTCCTCTCGTGTCCGCCTGCCAACGCGTGCGGGTACAGGAACGGTGACACGTCTCGAAAAGCAATGTTTTGTGTGAACTCTTTTGACTTGAATGGGAACCGTTTGTTTCCCAGCCAAACAAAATATTTTACTCCATATACAGGAGTCTTGTGAATTATTTTATGGAAGTTTTACGAGTACAAAAAGACTATTGTCTAAATGTACTTCGATACTTACTAACAAAAACTGGCGTTTTTAAGATATGCCATGTTCCGTGTGTATCAATGATTTGTGGAGCCTGGTGCGAGAGAAAACGGAAGCGTCAGAAAAGTTGCAGACATTGCTTCCAACTAATAAACTACTTCAGTCTTGCAAGTCTCATTCCCAAATTCTTTAGACATCGTCCAACATTCAACTCTATAAAGTTGTAAGTAGGTGTCTGTAAAACAACAAAAAATAATTATATTTCTTGTATTTTACATTCAGCAAAGGAATTGTCGAAGTTAATACATTATGGCAATGTTATTGGTCTTAGCATCAATTATTTCCTTCAACTGTTTGTTATTTTGAAAGGATTTTTGGTTAATTTTTAAAGAAATTAGGAATTTTGGGCTGAAAGGTTTTGGAGGAGAGCTACGTTAGTAAGAAAATCCAATTAGGTTTATTCAACACTTTAATGCAAGAAACCGTAACTTATGTGGCTTCCCGGTTTTAAAGACTGACTATTCAAGAATTCATTTTGGAAGATAGTTCAATTGCTAAAATTTTAACATGTCCTTATTAAATTTACCAGTTCTAAATTGTGCAAAGGGATTAAGATACACCATTCAGTTCCCTGCTTGTTTGAAAACGTATGTGAAATCTATCTTCAATCAAACACACTTGAGGACATAGCAACGGTTGTAACAGTTTTAGAAATTCGCCTTTTGCGGTCGCCCTAGCGTGCAGTACTACTCGTGCGTGCGACGTTCTTATCGCTGCATTTCGGCCGCGGAAGTGCAGGCGGAGTTGAAACCTGTCAGAGCCACTCCTAGCCCAGAACGTGCGCAGGGAAGCGTGAAAAGTTGTAAACTGCTGTCGCCGCAGGCGCGATGGAAACTTGCGTTCATATTCGGCGACTGCGTGTGTAGTCGCATTTATATGCTTGGGTTGTGGAGTAACTAAAATGAACTGCTGCTCTGGTAGGGAAACGACTCTGAAGGGAAGTGTCAGTTAATGATATGTCACAATTGGTATGTTACATAAAATTTTAATGAAAAACGTCGGTGGTAATTTTGCCTTTCAATTTTAATTATTTACGAGTGAGTAAGTGGTGTGGTATTTTACACTTCTTCGTTTTTGTGAACCAACTAGATGTCGGTACAGATGGTACTCGTTAAGCTTTGTGTACTACGCATATTCGTTGCTCTTAATTTTGTGAATGGGACGGGGAAGATCGGAGAAACGAGGGTCTTAAATTGAGAAAAGCGCCAGCAATTGCTTGTTTGTGATGCTGATCATTCGATGTGGTACAACGATTGAATTGCCCTCCGTTGAAAGCTGTTGACCTCGATTGTCTGTAACTAGCAAGAAGCTGTTAGAGCAAATCATTTGATCGCATGAATTGCTTCCGAAAACATTCTTGAGTTTGCTCCCTAAACGAAATGACCTTGCCAAAGCAATTCTTTCTCCGATCCCCAGGGAGCGACATTGTCAGAGTGGACCCGCTTCATTCGCGAAGAAGACTAAATGCAAAGACAGCAATTTGATTAATTGTAGTAGTGGTGAAAATTAATAGTACTCGGTTTCGTGATTGCATTCGAAGTGTATTTTGTAATATTGATTATATTGTATGATTATTATTTTGTTTAATTATAATTTGTATAATAAAAACGTGGGGTCCAAGAGCCCCGTTAGATATTTCAAATAATAGCAAAAATATCAACATTGGAGGTGAATTATATAGCTCTCAGCGTACAATAGGAACAAGTTACATAAATATCCAAAGAAAAAATGAAGTTAATGTGTTAATATAAATGTTCTGAGGTTGCGGATATCATTGGTTTTATATTTAATATATTAATAGAGAGATTTTGCAAGACGGGAAATTCATTGTCGTAGTAACTATACATAATCGTCAATAGGAATTAACTTACATTCAGAAAAATGAGTTTTTGCATGTCGTACAATCGAAAACATACGTTAAAACTAGGAACTAAGTGGAACTGAATACCTGTAACAGGATCTAAAAGCTTTTATTGAACATCTATCTCTGAGTCCATTTTTACTTTTATAAGCATTACAATATAGTAAAACTTCTGATAGATCCCTATATGAAATCAAAGGAGCCTCAATATATACATAACCTCCAAATCCTTGACAATTACGTTAATTTATTTGTGGCATATTTGAATTAACTTAAAAAAATAGCTATTAAGTTCCTGCCTTCTTCTGTTGGTAATTTGGATATTGTATTTTTCATTACTTCCATGCTTATTGTGTATTATTGTTGAATTCCTGTTTAAGGTGGCGGCGAAAAATACGTAAAGTGTAAGTTACGAACCCGTTTGCTGTAGACGACAAAACAGTGAGAATATCTGGGCCCATCAATCGAAATCTCGTCATTTGATGCCGGCGCATGCGCATTTCCGTTCTCCACAGAATTGTGTTACGTCTTTCAAATCAACGACTTGCAAAAACTCTCTATTATAATTTACGTTTGACACACAAGCTCAGTGGACGACGTTCGAATCACTTCCAAGGTTAGGAAGAATTGTGGGGAAGTACCACCCTTATTGATCCCAGATATTGAACCAGTGATATAAACACATTCTGCATTCTGATTTCCAAAACACAATTTTGATTACTGTATTCAAATATTATAATATCGTTTTAACACTTTTTGGATTGAGATGTACCATGGGTAGACGCTCGATATTCGTATTTTGCTACCCATCTGTGCGAGTGGGGGGAGGGGGAGGGTCCAAGGAAGAATGGCCCGCTGACGCACGGCCTTCGTCCTGTTGTAAGGCTTCAGAGCCTCGGTACCGAACGCATTCTGTTGGGAACCCTGCGTCACAGAGGGTTTCGGTTCAACTGCCAATAAGTTATTTTGGGTTTTTAATCACTTTTCAAAACCATCCCTTCAAGCAATCAACATGTTGTTTAAAAGATATTGGAAATGGAAAAGAAAAATTCAATCCCTAATATTGAGCAATCACATTTAAAAAGTATCCGTGATGACTATCCGTGTGCCAGTTTTAAAAGTTAAAATACAATATCCAATTTTAGAGTTTCTTAAGAATGGCAAAAATCTTAAGTTTTTGTGCAGGTTCACTAATCCATATTTGGAGTAATTGATTTGGATAATTTCGTTTTGAGCCGCCAGATCCTGAATATCTAAACATAAGTTTTGGTGACCAGTTAATTCGCCTTTATGAAAATTGTGGGCAAGTTGATCGGAACGTCAATTAATAAGGCACCAGACAGTAGAAACACGGAATCCAATGCAACCGTCACATTTTACTGGAAGAATGTTTTCAGCTTATCTTATGCTCATTTCCGTTGCTTTTCTTAAACGATTAGGTACGTTCTGAATATATTATGTTAGAAAGCAAATATTATATTCGATATGAGCACCTAAAACTGAATAAAGCCTCAAAGAAAGGTAGGCAGAACAATGTTTTGTGCAGGACACAGCAAGCAAGCCCTGCAAACATAAAAAGTCGCACTAACTCAAACCAAACCTTTTGAAATTCATTTGATTGAGCAATTTCCGTTGGTTTTTTTATTCTTCTCGGTTATTAGAATTGATCCAGGAATAGAAAAGTGTTGAGGGTACATTCCATCAATCTTTTAATACAACTGAAACCCCTTATCACCACTTACCTAGTGCGAATGGTATCCTGAATTTTGCATGATTTTTCCAGACCATCATATTAACGAATTCGCCTTTAAAAAAAATTATGTGATTTTCATGTATGGGATCAGTCTTTCATGGTGATGTTTCAACATTGGGGCCACCTGGAGGACTGTAAATGCCGAGACTTCGAACCCTATCTGTTCGGCACCCTTCCTGGCCGGGTTGCTCCGGAGGCTGCGATGGGAAGCGGAGCTGCAGCCGGAACCGGAGCTGCGGTGCTGGGAACGGGGGCGTTGGTTGGGCGTTGGGTTCTCGCAGGTGACGCAAGATTCTCGCAGGCGAAGGGGACGGGGCGGAGATGAAGCTGGAGGAGGAGGAGGAGGAGGAGGAGGAGGAGGTGATGGTGCGAAAATAAGGGCAGCGGAGGAAAAAAGAGACAAAAGAGACGAAGGTGACGGAGGAGCTGAACGATAGGTCAGCGAAGGAGACTGCAAAAGCTACGGTGGACTGGAAACAGAGAAAGGGGAGAATGTGAAGGGAATGGCGTGTGTGAGGTGACGGATACTTGGAGAAAATGGCGGAAGTAGAGGCGGGGTGATGGTGACGGTGCGGCGGAAGCGAAGGCGGAGGTAACGGCAGAGACTGCCGCTGCGTCGGCGTCCTTGTGTTGTGGCAACAAGTCCATAAAGGCGTCGTGGGCCGCCCGCGAGTGGAAAGTGTAGGGAAAGGCCCCCGCGCGAAACATTTCCGGCCTCGGGCGGGGCGTGAGGCAAGGGCCGCCCGCGCTGGAGGCTGCGGGCGCATGCGGGAAACGGGCGCGGCGCGGGCGGATGGGCCGTGGGAGCGACCCCGCCCTGCCCCGGCGCGGCGCCGCCCTGCCCTGGCCGGGCTAATGAGATGCACCGCCTCCGCCGCCTCCGTTGCGTCACCGCTCCTTCCTGCTCATGCGCCCTCTTGGCGAGCTGCAGCCCTCTAGCGATGAGCTCGGTTTCAACTTTGCTCTCTGGACAAGTTCATGCTTTAATGCGTTAATGCTCATTCTTCGTTGATGAAATGCGTTTCCTTTCAGGTTCCATAAATACATGTTCTTGTGATAAATTCTTTTGCGTCTGACCCGTGGAGGAGTCGCATTTATCAGATATCGTCGATTGATAAGATACGTTACACATTTCAGACTCCGCCATTTTCGAGTTAAGGAATGAAATATGCTTAGAATGTAGACTGTTTTACTAGTACAAATTTCATAATGATTTGTTGATAAGGCAACCGGTGTAGAGAGAAAAATCATCTTCTTTCACCGAGAAATAAATGGCTCCACTTGGAGCCAAACTGTTCTCTTGATGTGATCCGATGAAACGATAATTTTTGAGGTAGCACATTTCTTGCCCACCGACCATGTGTATTCTGCTGGCCGCAGTCAGTGCTTTGTGTATTTTCTGTGAAGAATAATTTTGCATCAAGGACATTGCCCGTCATATTATATTGTGGTTGTTTCAAAATAGAGATACGTCAATCATGGTCAAAATAGAGGAACGCAGAAATATATTATTATTATTATTATTATTATTATTATTAACATTAATAATAATAATTTTTTAAACTTGTTTTTCATCTTTTAACTATTAATAGTTAAATTGTTGGAAGGCATTCTGAAACTCAAGAAAGCGTGCGCAGATGTTTTTCTCCCCCATATGTCACATACAGTTTTTCACTGTTTTTTGATTAAATAAATACTATTAATTTGTGCACACAGTGCTAATGCATCTCGTATCTGTAACTTCTTAATTGTTTGCTGAGAACAGCATTGTTGTCATTGATTCCCAATTCCACTCATCGTTGGGTGTAATTGTCACTATAAGTGAAGTTATTAATTATTACTCGGGTGTTGATTCTTCTAAAAATCTCTCTGAATATTTGCCTGTTCTACTACAGTGACTGTTGCGACAGGTTTTTCATATGTTTTCTCAAAGGTGTATTAGTTACGTGCGAGTCGTACTTGGTAGAAACCATCTTTGTCGGGATTATATTTCCATTTGCTACTTCCGTAAATCGTACGAAATATTCCTTGTCTTGCGTAATCCTGTGTCACCTCCAAATTAGTTACTCTCTTTTCTGCCTTACGGCATACCGACCATGATGACGGTTCTTTTTGTTGATCTTCACCTTTACACTGACTCAAGGTTCAGGCGTTTCCTGCATGTCACAGTTGACAAACGAAAGACAATGAGGGCACGCTTGGTGGCGTAAAGAAGTAAAAATTTGATGCGCTCCACGACATTTCTGCAACTCGGCTGCCGTCACTACCGAGATCCTCCTAGCCTCGACAGGAAATTTTCTATCTTTTTTATGTTAGGGCGTCTTAGCATCTCCGAATTTGGTTTCACCTTTTTTTATTACCGGAAAATAGATTAAGAAAAGCAGGTAGGCATTCTGACTTGTATAAGGAAACAATTATAAGATTTGGAATACCTTTTCGGTTTTTTTTAAAGAAAAACATTTTTTTAAATACATAGTAATGTATGTGTATGCCAGTGTGATGACACTTGAGGAAATCCAATCAGAGCGCGTTGTAATGGAAGGTTTGCCAATGACGTCATGTTTAGCATGAACCTGTTAATAGTAATACTGGGGTCATTACTTCGGCTAACACGTCTTGTCCCATTTCGGCCATACTGTACTTTTGAGAATGCTCATTTTTTTATTGACATGTCAGGAGTTTTCTTATTTGCTGTTACCGTCTCCCAATGTGTGTGTGGTGAGAATGCGCAGCTGTAACTCCATAGAGTGGCAGGACCTGTGATTAAGTCCAGACGGTATAGAATTTTCGACACAATTGCGTGTGTAGTTTATGGCTGGTGAGCAAATAAATAGGGCAGCTTTGTCGAACTCGATCTCTGCGTGGATGGACATTCTAGAGGTCGACTGCTCTGATCCATGCGAATGGCGTGTTTGTACCCTGGACAACAGGTCACGGACCGCGCGCTTACCTTCCTGTCCCATCCTGTTCTCATTCCAGCTTTGAGAACAGGTCCGAGTGATATGCTAATCACTTATCTTTGTACAGCACATCCTTCATCGAGCGCGCTTCCGCTGCAGCATCGCTGACCGGGAGGTCCTAGGGATCTAGTCCCGACGGTGGCGGATTTTCGACACCAGCTACATACCAAGGTCAAATTCACCTGCTATCTGAAGGAGAAGTTAAGCGGCCGGCTGCTTGGATCAGTAGTGGTTTCTCCCATCACTACCAGGGGAATACCAGAGCAGTTACTTAACAAACGGGCCACGGACCGCGGGCGATCTTAACGTCCTCTTCCTTGCCCAACCCTCTTCCCTTTTACACACACTTTAATGCACAACACTACCTCATATGTCGTGAGCTTAGAGCTTGTCTCAGCTGCGGTTGAGGTCCGCTTGGAAGGATACCTTTCCATATCACATTCCATTCTCCAGGAACACTACATGCACTACACTTTCGAGACTAATGACCATAGTTCATGAAGCGCCGGAAGAACTAGCACTCATTCCGTCAAGCGTTGAAGATCCGTTATGAAGCGACCGGCTGCGAGCTCCCACAGTCACTTTTAGAGCGTGTCGTGGCGGGCTAACCGAAGTACGAGTAATAAAAAGTAAAGATAATTTTTTTAAATAACTGATTGCTGCAGAAACGGCTCAGCGGACGTTGAGTAAGCGACTTCTGGGGAAGGCGAAGGCGAAGGTTGGTGGCTGTGGCGGCGGACGTGGCTGTGGCGCCGCGCTGTTATGGCAGTCGGGAGGCAGGCTGCGGAACGCGCTCCATTATCGAGGGGCGCCTGCGCTCGAATCGGGGGCCACGGGCAGGGTCTCTGCGAAAGCCCCGGTCGTTGCGCAAGTCGTTTCTGGTAATATAGGCAGAGGCGATCTCTATTGCCAGTTTCTATTTGCTTACTTTACTGTATTCGAAAAAACAGAAAAAAATTAGGACAGATTTTAAGAAAAAAATAACTTCCTTTCATATCAAGCTAAAATTAAGAAAACAAATTCTCGTATTTTCAAAACAATTGTAGGTTGCTACATAAATATCGAAATTTTTTTTTATTATCTAATTTTATCTATTTAAACGTTCAATGTTAAGAACAGATTTCATTATGGAAAAATCTCCATCTTCAATAATGTAGTTGTGAGACAATGCCGGAAAAATTGTGAACTAATGCAATTTTCGAAAATTAAGAGGGTTCAATGAAATAGACCATTTTTATATCTTCCTTGCTCTATCCGAGAAAATCACTTAATTAAAAAATGTGGAGCTTTTTGAGAATTTTTGGAAATGTTGAGGCTTCATATAATTAGCTCTTAAAATCAAAATATCAGTTTCCGATTTGCGGGGCCTCGAGTTCGAGATCAATCGGAAAATATCAATTTGGGAGAAAATCGTCTGTATATCATACGCGCTGGCCACATACTGAGAGATACGCGTTTTGCCGTAAACTAATTTTTCGGTATCAAACGCCCAGAAAACTAAGTTTCCGATTACAAAACCTATAGGCTAGAGAAGGTATTTAACTACATTTAGGAATACTTTTCCGATATCAGGATCCTAAAGTACGAGTTGTTCTTCGAAATATCAATAATGGTTGGGTGGTGTTTAATCTTTCGTATTTCTTTAAAACATATTTTTAGATTTGATCTTGGACCAGTTTTATCGGAATAGATAGAAATGTCCAAATCTATATTGTATAGGATAACATGTTTCATTGTAATCTTACTTTGTGTTCGTGTGAATCAGGAGAAGATAAAAGCAGTTGTACTTGGTAGGTTTGTGTTTTGTATAGTATACAAAACCTTACTAATTTAATATTCTTTACACGAGAAGTTGTTTTCTTAAATAAAATTTTCATTAATACAAGATATTTCCTCTATTCTCTTAACTCTAGAATTTTAGTGCAGAAATTTATCGCTTGCTACCAGTGATAGGTAAAATTTACTCTCTTCTTAAATGAACAATTTCTACAAGGGAAAGTTAAATTGGGCTATTAATAATTTCAATAACGCCAAACAACTTTATTAAGACTTCATAACCACTAATTATAAATTGAAGCAACTTTTGCAATATCTCTTAACAACTTCATTGAGAGACTAGCAGTCTAGGCCCCCCTAAACTAGGGCTCCTTAAACCTATAATAGTGTTCTTACTCATACACTTGAAGACATTCACGTAAGAAAACGAATGCATTAAAACCGCGAGAGTAAACGTCCGAGAGAGTATCATTCAAAACGTAAATCTTACTGCTAGGATGTGATATTTTAGCACACCACTATAGGGAAAAATTATATGTGATTGAGTAAATTTTATCACTAATATTCTAGGGTTAAGTAATTAGTAGGCCAAAATTCTTTTCCTCGTTAGTAAAAGTGATCGTACTACGTTGTTTTTTTTGTTTGTTTTTTTTAAATCAGCGATCGCGAACAGCGAGTGGGTCAACAACTTCAGTAAAAGGGTCACCAAACAAGAACATCGTAGTTTCAGATACTGCTGTCTATTTGGAACTCCTCCTAGAGTGGCCGCAGCCACAAGGAAATGTCAATAATGAGTGCGTATCGACTTGATAAACCTGCCCTTAGACCGCGAAAGCGTGCAAAAGAGGCGATGTACAACTGTAGTTTGGCCTCCTTTATGCGCCGTTGACTCCTTTCTAACCTCTCAAGTGATAAGGGGATAACGGAAGGCCCGGAAGTGTCTTCTCTTCGCACACAAATGTTGAGTAAGTCGTACGTCGCGTCATGCCATATATCGAATTAATTTAAGTAGAAACAAATCACCGAAGAATAAAGTCATTAATTTCTGAAGTAGCTGTATGTTGTAGCCATTTAAATGAAAATAAAAACAATCCTATACTATCGACTGTAAGTACCGTGTTAATTTAAAGCGAGGACCAGCGAAACATTTGCCTGCATGAAGATCGCACTGTTAACAGCATACATATTACTTGTCTTTGCCCTATAAAACGGGGACGGTGATTGGCGTAATCCTCCCTCTTGGAGAAAAAGCTTAGACAATACTTACTGCGTAATAAGTAAAAGTAATCAATAATGGTAATTTCTTCAACAATTGCTATGCTGAATTATTAAATACTGGACGTTTTACAATTTCTGAAAAATCAGCGCACTTTGTCGTCAGGTCCTGGGAGCTCATTTGTGAATCCGTCACTTATGTGGGTGCAGGATTTAATATTCTAAAACACCAATGACGGTGGTTTCTCCTCTCAGATAGTAAGTGGGATCAATAAATTAAAAAATCTGCCAGGGGACGCTCGTTATCTCACGTTCACCTAGGCTCGCGCACACGGGAGAGAGCGGGTATTGAGGCACATGCACCGCCACCCGTGCTTCTCTCCTCTCAGCGCACGACCCTCCACTCCTATGCAGTTTTTTTGGGGGGAGGGGCATATAGGTCAAACAAATGGATAAACGGAGCACGTATGGAATTCGCTTAATAATGGGGTTGATGCAAAAAGATATTCGAGTTATAGTAGTTGAGCTGAGCTGGCTTAGCAAAAGAATCGCCTATTTCATTCGGCTAATTTGATACGCTCGCGTATTTCCAAATCTACGGCGAGGCTCAGGCCTTTGGCTTGCACGAGTAACTTAGAATGCATTGCCAGAACAAAATTTTCAACAATTTTATAACAAATTTTAAACAGTAAAAATACCTCTTCGTGACTCTTCTCTCTCGTAACTATGAAAGTTCAACTTAAGTACATACATGGATTCCACGCTTGTTCCATATATTAGTGAGGCACGTTTGGTTAGGTTTTCATGTTTTGGTAATATATTTAATTGCTATAAAATTTTTCTAAATTGAAATGATCATATCCCTACTTGCAATCTTTTTTATTATTTACAAATTGAATAAGTTTGTATCCTTATATTAATATTACTCTTTTATTAATATTACTCTTTTATTAATATTACTCTTTTATTAATATTACTCTTTTATTAATATTACTCTTTTATTAATATTACTCTTTTATTAATATTACTCTTTTATTAATATTAGTCTTTTATTAATATTAGTCTTTTATTAATATTAGTCTTTTATTAATATTAGTCTTTTATTAATATTAGTCTTTTATTAATATTAGTCTTTTATTAATATTAGTCTTATATTAATATTGTTCTCACATTAATATATTGATTTTACTTTTGTATTGATATTACTTTTGTATAATATAATTATTGTTTTTACATAAAATACTCCTCAATCATTTATCATTATTTTTCACTATTCCGTTTCTCTCTAAGCTTGAATTCTTGACTTGATGTTTTTTCGTTTGTAAGCTGTCGAAATGCCTTCCCTTACTAGTTTTGTTAGGGTTAAATCAAATAAGTTAGCAAGTTAATTCAAAAATAAGCATTAGTTTAGCATTTTGAAAACCCCTCCTCCTTTTTTGTAACATTTAATAGTAATTACTAACATCCCATTGAATTAAACGCTTTATTTCCAATCCTCCCATACTTCTCACTTGCTGAGTTATACCAAGATAATTTCATTATTTTGTAGTTAAATCTCGTAGAATATTCAAATTCTATCAGTAGATATATTTCTGATTAATTCATTTAACTTGAAGATAATAAATATACTCTCACAATGATGAGAATGTGTTATTTTTTCATCAATTCCTTCCTTAGTTTTCACTCCTTTCACTAATTGCCAACGTATTCTCTTTGAACGACATCCTATTTATTACGTATTGTATTGAACCTTCCTCTAATTGCCAACGTATTCTCTTTGAACGACATCCTGTTTATTACGTATTGTATTAAACCTTTGAAAGTGGTCTGGAGGAAAAGCAGGGTAAATGACATGAACCTCGCTGCCAATAAAGACATTTATTTCAGAATTTCTCGCGGACGGAGCGAATTGTAGGGGAAGGGAGCGCGCGAGAGAGACAAGCTCGGATGCCGCGCTGGTGGTATAGAAGCCGCTCGCTGCGTGGGAGCTCTCGCAGCCTCGAGCGAGAAGCTCGTCGATGATTACGATGAACAATGCACCTACTAGGTAGCGGTGAAGGCAACGTCTTACGGTTGTGCGTTCCGGGATGGTGGGATCAATCCCGGGAAGGCACCAGAATTTTACTTGACATGTTGAACGTCGCGACGCGTCGGTGAGATTATGACGCCTGCAGCACTTCATGTGACGGCTGTTCTGATCATTGGTTTCTGTGGTTTCCTTGGTTACTCGCAGGAGAATGCCGAAGTGGCAACCTACACCAAAGGCCACAGACAGCGCGATTTTACCTTCCCATCCACCTCTCCCATTTCGTTTGCTACTATGTAAGGGAGAACATCCCATACTTTCCCTGTCGTAACCAACATACGCCACCGAAGAAGATGCCAGCAATTAATGTTTTTAATAAATTGCTGACGACGATGATGGTGAACATATTTGTGAGCAATGCTTGCATTTTTTTTAACAAACTACGTTATCATAAATTTAGTGTTTGCACAGAAATTGCCTCTGATTTTCAGGAAACGTTTTTCTGAAATACACTGGAGGAACACTACTACAAACACAACTGGTCACACGGACCTACTTGATCTTGACTAAGAAGGAGTCGATTGCTTGGTCATGGACACGGAGACTTAAGATCGTCGGATTGCATCTTATGTTCGTCCTTTCATTTCTTTTGTATTTTTCCTTTTGTTCATATTACACCGTTTACAGACTCCATCCTTTTTGTCCCTTCCCGTTTCTTGTTTTCCCTTCTATTCTTGTTTCCTCTTCTTCTGCCTTTTTCTTATTCCCAAGTCTGCGCGCGACTTGCATCCCCCACATCCCGAGAAAGTGTAACTTCTTTGGCGTGCAGTTTCGTCGGGGGTCTTGTTTCCTCTTCTTCTGCCTTTTTCTTATTCCCAAGTCTGCGCGCGACTTGCATCCCCCACATCCCGAGAAAGTGTAACTTCTTTGGCGTGCAGTTTCGTCGGGGGTGTGATCGACAAAAAGGCTCTGTCATTGTTGACCTGGGTTAACGGAAGACTCGCCTAACGTTGTCCTCATTGCGGAAGTGTCACTGCGAATGCATCATTCTTTGATACCGTTACGAAGGTACTTGAAGGGGAGTGTCAAGTTGGATAACGCGTCACAAAGGAAATCATCAACAAACTCCACTTACTAATTAAATAATAGAGCAGAATTAGATTGTAATAGGCTTAGCAGGATAGGACTAAAAGGGTGAATTCGTTTCAAACACACGTACAATTTCAGAGTATTAATACACTAACTTGAGAATTTTTAGTACATCATATAACCTGTTGAGAGTTTAAAATAAACGAAAACAAGGACGGTACGGTAAGTTAGCCATTACGACCAACCTTCAGTACCTCTATATACCGCAAGAAACCTGTGAGTTTTGAAAGCTTAACATTTTATGTACTGATTTGCGAAGTATCAAGTTACTTGGTGTGCCGAAGGGAGATTTCAGAATTGTTATTATTTGGTCGCGAATAGGCCATTCCAGGACCACGCGAACGCGCCACTTGTACCCAACGAGGCCCAGTCAAATTATATATAGCCTGGGGGCAAGTGCGCGTGATGTTTTTTGGGAGGATGAGCACTTTTATGCCGAATCCATTTGTTCATTCCAGGATTGTTAGCCCTGGAGGAATGACGTATGAGATGATGAGAATGATGATGATTGGACAATCACAAACATATAGACACAAACACACTCAACCATGCCCGAGGCGGAACTCGAACCCACTTCCATCCGAGATCAAGGCACTTGGCCAAGGCATTGCGATCTCGGCTATTCGGATCGACATTATTATTATTATTATTATTATTATTATTATTATTATTATTATTATTATTATTATTATTATACCATGAGCTATTTAAAGATGTTGAGAGGCCTTATTTAACACGTTGCAGAATCAGTTCTTACTGCTAAAGCTGCCCTCTGCCAGCCACAATTGGAATTGGTTTCTTTAATGGTTACAACAGATCCTTCAATGTATTATTACCCAACATGTACAAGAATTAAACAATGTGGAGGATGCTGTGGAAGTCCTTTAATGACCTGCCAGGCAGTAGAAACAGAAATAGTACACGTGAAGGTTATAGTGACACAATATGTAGGGAAACCTAAAATGATCTTCAAGGGAAATGAGATAGTACCCCTGGAAAGACATACGAAGTGTAAATGTGACTGTTTTAAAAAGGAAACAGACTGCAATAAGCTCCAAGAATTCCACAAGAATGACTGTGCATGTGTTTGTATAAATGTGGATGAGCAACAAAAGTGTCTATTTCAAAGCCAAATTAAAGAATGGGATCCCTCTACTTGCACCTGTAATTGCAGAGAATCAAGGGACTGTAATTCTAGTAGTTACTATGATTATGATTCTTGCAGCTGTATACAAAGATCTTCATCAAGAAATAGAAGAAAAGATGTATATTTCTATGAGCCAACACTGTGACAAATGAAAGAGCATTAAAAAGTTTTACCTACATCCTTCTCTGTGCATTTTAGGACATTCAAGACTGAACTTCATAATAATGTACCAGTTTTTCTATGTATATACTTAAAAGAAACACCATACTAAAATGAAAATGAAAAAATTATTATTGCACGACTGGATTTGGTGTTTATAGCGTATGAATACGGGATTGGTGCGCTATTTTGTTTCAACTCGCCGAGGGGTCTTTCACGTACGTCATGAGCATTGAGTTTTCTGCCCTTCGCCCTCAATCAGGATCGAACCCGTGAAAATCGCAGAAAGATGCCACCGCTGAAGGCGACAGCTTTTGTCCTAGCCTCACCTATTGTGAATGAAAGCTGAAATTCGGATATTTTTGCTTTTCCATTTTCGGAGAGATGTTGTAAGTGGCTGTCGCCTTTTTGGGACCGATTCTTTGAGACTGCCTTTCAAACTCTGAGATCGTTATAAAAGTTTTTCTTCGGAGAAGCAGTTTGATCTCGGAAACTTCAAAAGCTTTCTTTTTATCGGCACGCCCCCTCCGTCGCTGTATCAAGTGCTGCTCTAAAAGCTCCCGCTTGTTCTCAGTGGGTAAAAAAGTAACACGGTACATCCATGCGAGATGGACTTAGTTTGTGTGGATTATTGGTCTTCACGATAGACTTTCTCATGTGAGAAGTTTTGAAGGATATGGTGTGTCAAGGGGACATTCTGAGTGTGCAAAATAATGAATTGGCGTAGTGTCTGGACGCTGCAAATATGAGAAACATTGCCCAAAAGTCGGAATAAAAGGAAAATTTCGCTTTATTCGGAGATCGGACCACAGGTGAATTGGAAACGTAATTATTGCATAATGCTATGCCATTTCTTTTTCTTTTTCTTTTTTTTTTTTTTTGCTAGCATTATTTGAAAATTTATTATACCAATATGAAATATTGTTTTCGATATCGGACGCTTTACTTGTAAGATTATTTTGTAACAATGGCTTACCTTGAAGAATTAGAGAACCTCTGTGATTAACTGTTACTGGTTTCAGTATCTCCAAAGTACTGTCGTGACCCACGAGATTAATATATTTTTTTTTAAATTCATTCCCTTAATATTTTTTGTCAAATTCACGATTTCCAAAATGTTGAAAACACGTCGAATTTGTTAATCCAAGAAGTTTTAATATTTTTGACCTGATATTTTGACCCTTTGTATTCTGGATAGACTCATCTGCCGGATCTGTAAGATCTTCATCAAATACTGTTCCCAGTGCTTGTGTTAGCCTTTTTGATTTGCGTTTCTTACGTTTTACTTTCTCGCATCCTACATGCTTACGTAATAAAGAGAAATATTGTAATACTGTGACAAATCAGCGATTTTTCGCCAGAAAAAGTTGTGCTATTGGGCCTTGGTGCCAAAAAATTTCATAATATGTAGTAAATTTCTTCTTCTAACACGTGCAGTCAGAATCCACGTTTTGTGTATCGCTTTTTCGGTATAAATCTTTCGATATCAAGGACCCTCAAAACATGGTTTCTAACTACACAACGTGATAGAGGAAGTAACTTACTTTATATAGATACAAGATTTAGCTATTTCTTCGTTAACAGGTCCCGGCATTAAGAGTTTTTCTGTCGAAAATTCGCCGCTTTCCAGCGCACGATTACAATACTCTCTCTACTTGCGTAGTAAGGGTGAGAAAGTAAAAAGGTTTTGTTGCGTTCTTGAGATAAATCTGTTTACTGTCTTTTACTTTTTTCTGGCTGTTGGGTATTATCATTGGGTAGTTACTCTATTCTGGATAATTAACTGTTTGAGCCAAAGCAAGTCCCAGTGTCATTGCATTGGAAACAAAATTATCTACGACAAAATACGTATGAAATCTTCCTTATCCACTAAAAAGAATAAATATGAAATTTAATTCCGTTTTCTTGTTACATTCACTTTGTTTTCTGGTACATGCGAACTACCTTTTCCCAGTACGCTGCTGTGAAGAAAGCGAGAAGTAGTAATAAGGTTGACATTGATGAATGTGGTAGTGCCTACATAACTTTGTGCTCTTATAATATAATCAAGATGTAACCTTCGATATAGAACAAGTGAAAGAATGCAGCTTGCATTCGTGTTGCTAATTATCTTAATAGAATTCTTTTACAAAATAATTGGAAGTAGTATGTCGTACCATTGTATCTGCATTGTGAATCTCCTTGGGAATATATTACCTGCAGAGAGCGGAACACAATCTTGGATCCAATTATTTATGTACAACGTGAAATATGCTACCTTCGTAAGAAAACTTCCAAATTTTTAATGATATTCGAGTACCGGAAAGATGATCATTGCTGGTCTAAATATTGCCTCTTTGTGTAATGACTTATTTCTGCGTTTGACTTCTGGTAAGGAGTATTCCATTCTATAATAGAACCGGCACATATTTTACACGAGTTTTGTGTAATAATCGGGTTTCATATCCCGTATGGTATGCTACTAAAAGTGAAGGCCCTGCGGGGTTGGAGGAATCAACGCCTTTCAAGTTTCTCAGAAGGAAACAAGAAAAATTCTAACTCCAATTCCCAGAATCCAGATCCCATTACTCCAATATTTTCTAGAATTCTCTACAAGTATGTTGCAAGTAAATGTACATCATCTGTTAACACTTTAGCGATCTCGACTCTCCTTATTTGGAGTGAAACAAAATGTAAATTTATGTTTATTGACATGGCAGATAAAAAGAGAATCCGATTACAAAAGCAATAAAGACAAAAGTCGGAAGTATTTGATTGTAAAAGAAGGCAATAAGCATGTGCAGTAGAAAAAAACAAACACCAGACGTTTTGCACTAGCACAGCTATAAAAGGATTGTTGAAGTAATAAATAAATCAAGAAATTAAAGTTCATAAATAGTATATCTAATCCTCTATTTGGAAAGAGCTTAATTCGTGTGCTTACGAGTAAACACCATTCGCTGGCTTAGATGATTGGGAAACGTAAGGGCGAGGTACATTAGTCAAACAAATCAATACTGAAAATCACGAGTAAATTCAAAAGCTAAAGGCCAAAAGCAAGTAATGCAAAATTGATTGGCACGAGTTCACTATTTGTGTAAGATTTAAAGTAAGTAAGAAAGAGGTTCGCGTAAAGAAGTCGCAAATCGTTGGAAAATATTTCTCTGGAAAATAAGTGATTTGAAATGGTCAGTAAAAGTCTTCTTATCCGATGTACTACATTTACTGAAATTTCAATAGCGCCGCTTTATTTCGGAATATATAATAGTATGCCCGACAGGGGAGGCAGTACATGGTTAAACAGACCCGATTTTTATTGCTCACTGATTATTATGAGTGGAAAACAATTGAAATATTCACTTGATATTAACTTTTTGCAACTCTCTTAAAATTAGTTTGCCGTTAGATTTAAACAGCACACTAAGTGTTACATCACCACACACCAATTGTAAAATTTGCTTCAGAGTAGGCAATAAATTAATATTCACATATGCTTTCCACCACGAGGATCGTATATCAGCATAGAACATGAAAATATATTAAACCACAATAAAATTAAAACTGTGTCATAATGAAATATATGTAAACCGTATCTGAATATTCGGTGACAATTTTTTGTTTAGTTCGGTGAGTTTTGCTTTGAATGAGAGTGTTGTTTGATCGGGCAGGAAAGACGTCGCAGTAGCCTGGCAGTGCGAAGGGGGAGGGCGAGTGTTACGCGGCGTTGCGCCACGGGTCCCCGGACAGGCAGCGTGGCGCAAGCCAACTCAATAGCGTCGCTTGGGCGCCGCCCACGCATCGACCTCCGCTCTGAGTCTGCTACCCTCCCATCTCCACTCAACCCCCTCCCACCCCTACCAACACCACTCAACCCCCTCTCACACCCTACCAACACCATCCCCGCCCTATCCCTCTCACACTTCACCATAATTTCCCCACCCCCCCTCCCCTCCCCCTCCCCCATCCTCCACCAACCCACCACCGTTATCTCTCACCCACCACCGTTATCTCTCACCCACCCCCGTTATCTCTCACCCACCCCCGTTATCTCTCACCCACCCCCGTTATCTCTCACCCACCCCCGTTATCTCTCACCCACCCCCGTTCTCTCTCACCCACCCCCGTTCTCTCTCACCCACCCCCGTTCTCTCTCACCCAACCCCATCCCCACTCACCTAACCCCTCTCCTCTCACCCTACCCCGTCTCTTCCCATCAATCCCATCTCCTTCCACTACCATCCTCCCACTCATTTCCTTTCACCGCCATCATCCCATCCATCCCATTCCACCACACCTCATCCTTCCAAATCTTACTCATCCTCTTCCACCCCAAGAGTTTCGTATCCCCTCTCCGACATCCTCCTTTCCCTTCATTCACCACTCTCCCAATCCCTTCCTCCGCCATCCTCCCACACCCTCCCTCTGATATTCTCATATCCCCATCGCCTCTAGCCACCTACTTCCCCGCTCCAAGCAATGCCCACGCATCTCCTGTTTGCTTTACCACCGCCCACGTCCTCATTGGCGCAGCACTCTTCGGCTTCATTGTGACATGCCGCCCACGTTCTCTCTTTCGCCCACGCCGTCTGTGGGGCTCGGGTTCGATTTATACTGAAACCATAGGGAATTTGTTGTGGACAAAGCGAGCTCTAGGCATGCTTTCTTAAGGTTCTTCCGTTTGCCTTCCCTCTCATTTCACCAATTCTCCGTCATTATTCTTATTCACCTATTACATCATTCACGGCTTCAATGACAGCAGCACGCTGCCTCGCCAGTTCTGCTACTACGCCGCCCACGTCTTCGCCCATAGTAGCTGTGTGTGTTACTTGCGCCGCCGTGTCTTACCCCTCCTTTATTTACTTTATGGTTGCTGACATCATTACCTTGGCTTGTTTCTCTAGCCGGTGGGGGGCAAGCAGCTTATTCTGGCTGTCCCCGCCACCTTCTCTGTTACTCTAAGATCCTAGGCCGTGGCTCCCATTCATTTTAACACTTCCATTCGCGCTGTGCCATTATTTCTCTGTCATACAAATGGTTCCCCCTGATGTTATCATCGCCTCTGCCGGTCGTATTTGCAGGTCCTACCGCTCTCTCACTTTCATAACATTATGCCTCCTTCGTGAACATTGTTGCCGCTACCCTCTTAGGGAAACATCGTGTTCTAGAGAAATGGGAACTCGTTTTGTCTGGATTCTTGTTTCCAAAATTATTCCTTATCCTGATATACCTCCCCCCCCCACACACACACACATACACACACAAATAAATATCTGTATCGCCACTTTATTAGTTAAGGATAGTTTTTGCCTTTCCCCCGTTTGTAGACAATTGACTCTTCATTTTCAATCATTAGCCTCTTCTTTCCATGCAGTACCTGCAATATCTCTGTGATAGTTCTAGCCCTCTGCTCCACATTCTGTGTTTTCTTGTCTTCACTGTATGAAAATGCATAACTTTATTACGCGTAGATAGGGTTAAAACAACTTTCTTAGCTAGGGACTTAGAAGCTTCAAGTACCGACAAAGTTCTTTATAAGAATAAATTCCCCCCACGACAAAAGATTCTTGAGTCGACCCAAGAGGAAGAAAAAATTCTTCGCTGTTACCCTGTGGCTTGTTCGCCTCCGCTCGGGGCTCTCCCACTCCGCACTTCTTCCGGCGCGTCGCCCAGCCCGCGCTCAGACGTCACCTCGCTGCCTTTATAGTCCCCGACGCTGTCTCCGGCGATGTTGTCGCCCTCCACGCCCCTCCCTGCCCTCGTTTCCTCGTGCTGCTCTTCGGGGAATGTGCCTGTGGCAGTGGCGGCCGATGTCGCATCTCTTCTCCCAAAATATTATTGTGTTGTATACCTATTTTACGTGCTTTCTGGTCTCCTTCAGATATCTGTAGGACGTTCCCTCCTTCGGCTGAGACGAAAACTCACGTTTCCCAGTCTCTCCATGTTTTCCGCTGATGTGGCTCTTATACCCTTGAGGTTGTAGTACCTACTTCCTCCGGACTAAAGTGTCTCGTCAACCCATCCTTGCTTGAACCAAGTTAGTGGTAGGAAGCCGGGTTGCATCCAGATGGTGCTGACTGTAGCGACTCGTATGCCTCTCGTATGCCCTTGCCCACTGGCTTAGGAGTCAGTTATGCACGACTCGTATACCAGTCGCGCACAACTGCTGTACTACACACACTAATTATCGGGGAACAGAAATGAATGCAGGAATGATTTGGGTGAAAGGATCATGTTTGGAGGTGTCGTCATGCAACTACGCAACTGGAAAGATCGTGCCTTTACGCGGGATTCGAACTCACAGCCTTAGCATTATGCGTATTAGCGTGCAATGTCCCAAGTGCCTGCGCTCACAGACTGGCTTCCGAAATGGTGTTTTCAATCTCAAAAGGCAATTTTTAGACAAATTGGAAACTCTTGAGCTACATTGTGATGGAATGCGACATGGTGTTGCGGTGCCACTAAGTCGTTTTGCTTTCTAGTGCAGAACTATTATGTTGTATTAATACTCTTCGTTTGTTAGAAACTGTGTCAGGCCTTTCTCAATTGTGCATTTATTCCTTCAATGCGTGTAGTTTTCACTTTGACAATATGTTTACTTTCGATAGTGAGGCAAGATGTTGGAACAATATGGGGTGTGGTATGCTCATTGCAAATAGGCCACGTCACATTTGGGAATTATGGGCCCTCTCATCTCAATCTTCAGAGGCTCATCGAGGCTCAGAGGCTAATGTCGTGCCATTAGAAAGATGAAAATAAGACAACCAAGAAGAGAAGAACCAAAATATGGTACTTACGCAAATTATCAATTTAACGGGTATGTTACGTTCCTTAACGAGTAAATACAATGCTATATTTGGTAGAAAATTCAGCACGTTGTCACTGGGGTGTGTGTTTTCCAGTGAAAACTGGGCGCGATGCGATATTTCTGGGTGTCGAGTCGGGCGGTTCCACCCTTGGCTTCCACACAGCGCACCACTGCCAACGCCGCCCCCGCTGGCGACGCCGCCTCCTCTCCAGGGCGCGTGGGCGGCATGCGTCGGCGGCCGCGGCGGCGCGGGGCCGGTCGATAGCCCGCGCGGCCCCGCCCTCGCCCTCGCCGCCCCAGATTCCACCGCCGCCACCACCCCACGCCGCCCCCGCGCTGCGTGTTTTGATCCCGCCGCCCGACTTTTCGCCGAGCGGCCGCCCGGCAGCGCGCGCGGGAGAATTTTCCACAGCCGCCCGAGGCCGGAGAGACGCCCACTGAAATGACCTGGTATAAAATCGGTTTTGTAATTTGTTGGCAATTACAGGCTTTCGGGTGCAACGGATGACTTTCGACGTTTTCAGAAAACAAGATTATTGACTTATGCCGTTCTTATGAACGAGATGTACGGCTCTCGTTAGAGCTCATCGGGAAAAAGGTTTCGAATAGAGAACAAGTGACAATGAACATTCATACGTTAGTGCAACTCTTTTCATTGGGTAATGCGGTTATTGCACATTTTACTTAACCTGAAATATCAAATATTATTTACGCTTCAATATTGTTTTATGTAAATGTAAAGCTGTTTAAATGTTTTGGAGGAAGAGCAGGTTTTATGCCCTGAGCGTCGCGAGAAATTCATGTAATCTTTAATTGTCTTTGAAATTACAATACTTTGACAAAATTTTATTGTATGTCTTTAAAAATACAATAGTAATATTACATGAAACTTAGTTTCAAATGCATCATTTCCTCGAAATTTCCGCACTGTTCTTTTCATTGCTATCACCTCTACTTTCTGCAGCAGTTTGTATATGTTCACTTTCACGCCCAGGTGTTTAAGGGTCCACGTCCAGATTTCCAGGGATGACACCTGTGCTTGAAAGGATTACTGAAATGTCACATTTTTACAACATTGTTATTAAATGGCTTCACCGCGGTGGCGTCATCCTCTTAGAAGTGTGAACGGGGGATTGGTTTGCCTTGCCAGGCGTGGACTTCTTTCACTTGTGATTGTGGAATGGAGAGTCTACGTTAAGCTTTGCATATGTAATGTCTAGGGCATAATGTGATAATTGCCTGACTCGAGGATGTACGAAAGTCGGCGGTATACGCAGTATGAACCTCATTATTACCATTTTTTTAAATAATAAATTCTTTCGTTCTATCACTCGGAGAATTCGAAAAGTTTGTAGTTTGGTGTTAAAACTTATTTTATTACATTGTATAATATTTATTAACAGAAACGCCTGTGAAGCATTTTAGTAGTGCATACTTAATAATCCATAAATTATTATTAATATTAAGATACCTGCAATTCAACTGCCAGGGACCTCTTTAAGTATGTTTGTCTCAAAATTGATTTTTCGAGTTGTCATTATTGCAACTCATGAACGAGGTGAATGCTCAAGAATGATGCATATATTGAGAATATAAGCAGTATCATCTTCCTCCCCACTTCACATGTCACATCTTTTTTTTTATATAAAATAAATAATTATTCTGGAGCAGTAGAGATGTATTTACTGTAAAATTGTGAAACTTTCCGTCTCTGTAATTCAGAGAGAATGTTTTATTCTCTTTACTTAATATAAGGTATTAGTACTTAATAGTTTTTTAAAAGATGTGTGCATTTGTTTAGTGCGCAAACTAACTAAAACATTCTATGCTTTCCATTGTGCCTTCAGACTGAAGTGATGAATGTGCGATTTAGATAGACGTTATGCTGAATGTTCATTGAGACAAGAGTTACGTGTAAATGGTGTGGGAAAACATTGAGAAGCCGTTCGCACCGTATAAAATTCCGTGTAGATGGCGCTGGCATGTCATTCGTAATGGAAAGCAAGTACGGCGGCCGCCATTACCACGAGTCGCCAATGCCTCACTCGCGGCCTATTGAAGTTCTTTATTATGTTACCAATACCTAAGCATTATGCCTTTATCCGGAATGGATGAATGATTTGTTAAATAGTTGATATGAACGATAGAGCAATGGAGGAGTGAGAGACAGGAAACGGGAAAATCCTAAAAATCCTTCTGCGAATCCGCTTTTCCGTCACAAATTACGCAAGGATCGATCAGAATTTGATGTTCGATTCCAATGGTAGAAGCGGATTGGACGGACCACCTCACCTCAGTTCGTTCGGCCAGTTGGAGTGCGGTCATCCGGGTCGCACACAACTTCACGGCCAGGCCTTCGCGCCGTATGGAAGCTGGCTGGCGCCCGCCGCCGGCCCTCTCACCGCGCAACCAGCAGAGGCCGCCCCGAGGACGACGGCGCCGTCTCTGCATCATTGCCTTACAGCCTCTGCCGTCCGTCCCGCGCCCTGCGTTTCTCCCTCTGCAAGTGACGAGCCCGCCCGTCGGCTCTTTCGCGCCTTCGTGATAGACGCGTTTGTGGACAGCTCAGGGGGTTTCTCTGTTCCTCCTTTCCTTCCATCTACAACTGTCGCGTTTCTCTCCTTTTCAGCATCCAGCCTACAATATTGCTCTAAATGCCATTACTACTATAATTACTACCACTCTGACACGACTGCATTGCTATCACCATCACCATTGCTTTTCCCGTTACTGTTACTGGCAGCTTTTCTTCTGTCCTCGTTCCGTATTACGTTCTTAATTCTTTTCGCTCTGTTTTCCATCCCTCAGCCTTTCCGAGCTTCCTTCACTTCACTGCTGTTACCATGGAACCCAGACGCAATTACGACTTCTATCAGCCACGAGATTCAACGCTGGTTCACCCCTCCTTCTCCACATCCATTTCCTCATCCAACTCCGTCATTGCGGCCAGCGTCCTCGCACTCACGACGGCCTCGCTGCTCCCCCCTCCCGTTGCCGGATCTGGCCTGCGAATTGCGACGGCGCGGCGCACGCGGTGCGCCGCGGCTCGTGCGGAAGGCCGAAAGCAGGCAGCAAGGCGGAGAGAGGCAGCCGGCCATGAGCACGTAACGCCCCGCCCCGCCCCCGCCCATTCTTTCCGTCCCGCCCCCAGCCTTTCCGACCCGCCCACCCTTTCCATCCGACCGATCCTTTCCTCCCCACCCTTTTCACCCCCCACAACCCACCCTGTCCAACCCACCCTCTAGCTTTTCCGTCCCGCCACCGCTCACCCTTTCTGCCCACCACCACCACCCATTCTTTTTACACCCACCCCACCACTCATCACCCACACTTTCCACTTCTTTCTCCAGCATTTCCGTCCCGCCACCGCCCACCCTTTCTGACCCGCCACTACCCACCCTTTCCACACCGCCCCGCACACTTTCCGTCCTGCCATCGCCCACCCTTTCCACCCCGCCCCTCACACTTTCCGCCCCACCATTGCCCACTCTTTCCGCCCCGCCCCGCCCCTGCCCACTCTCCGCGCCACATCCCGTTCCACCTTCGACCACCCTTCCCGCCCCGCCATTTCCCGCCTCTCCAACCCCTATTCCCCGCTTCCCCTTCCCCTTCCCCTTCCCCCACCGGCAGACGCACGCGCGCCTGCCACGCGCGGGCTCGAGAGCGCGACCAGAACCGCTCCACTCAGCTGCCCCCGAGATGTTGCCGCGCGTGGCTGCTCGCGGCGCATTCGATACTCGCGTTAAAGCAAGAAGCAATTCTCTTTGGCGTGTCTCGCACGGAATGTACTACAGCATGCTATATACCGTGGATGCACCTGGCCAGCGACATGCTTCAAGCATATTTTTTTCTTTTTTTTAGTTTTAAAGTAAGATGAGTAATCGTAGTCTTTTGTTATCTTTTATAAGACAGCATTTAGAGTAGAACACTTTGATCGCAAAATAATCAGCTTCGCCCACTAAAAAAATATTCATTTTAAAAATTTGCTACATTTCTTGTGCACCGATTATATTGCTTTCAACAACGTGTTTTTCGCCTCCTCCACGCCTCCACCTCTCGTAATGAGAATCAATAGATAGCGTGTAATGGTTGAACTAGTATCCTATTTTACAGAACTAAAATATTCCGCGCATTATTACAGATACTTGTACATATAAATCAACGACGGTGAAGATTAATTTGAGTTTGGCGATATATCGTTAGCGTTGGAACGATATTTTATGATGTGTGAAATAAGGTTGAGCAATTTTGTCTATGAATTGTCAGACGACACTGTACACCCCTTGATATGTAAGGCATGTCTTTTTCATTAGCACTGGGCTTGTGTTCTAAACTGGGTGATGTAGGAGGTATTGCTGATCCTGCGCAGAATACGGTTTGGTGCCGTATTTGTTGTTCTGACGTTGGCAACACTACCGTACGCCATCTGCACTTCACGCTCTGGTGAACGGGTTATGGATCCGAATGCCGTAAGCGACTTTAATATCACGGGTTCCTCGAGGTCCCGAGCTCGAAACTAGATGGGCGTACAGTTTCGTCATTGTCGTGGGAGACCCGGATTGACTTCGCCGTGTAGATCGTGACCGGCCGGCTGCTCTACGAATGTCGGGGGGTCATTCCAACTTTCATCTTGGGCTTTTTCTCGTTTCGTACTCCACAAAACCGACCGTTTCCGAGTAAGTTTCTTTGTCTGGTTTCCTCCGTGTGCTTTGTACATGATTTTGATGCGGAAGAAAGAGGTAGGATTTAAGCTTGTATTAAACAGTGAAGTTTATTTGCTTGATCATGGGAGGAACTATTCGCGGAGTTAGTAACATGGCTTGGAACTTGTTCTGGCTTTTTCGTTCTTCCTGTTCCCTGGCGAGGGAAAAGTTGAAGTTGTGAGAGGAAATGGAGAAGAGTTACCTTCCAGAGCCAACGCGCCTAAAAATTCACGCTAGAATTAAGGTTCAGTCTGCGACTACGTAAAAGAAAAGTTTGTAATGTGTAGTTTTTCATATTCCTTTATGAAGATCTTATATTCCGTTCTTTCAAAGTCATTACGATGGATAGCTAACTAAAACCGGTAACTTTATAGAGATGGTCGTCGAGGAAGGGGGGCGTAAAAGAGATATCAGAAAACCATCGACCAAATATAAAGATAATTTACATGCTACCATCCATGCAAGAATGTTAAGACAAAATTATTGTTTGTCCAGATATTAATTAAATATTATCTTAAAACGGGAGATATTAAAACGTAACGTACTTACGTAACTACATGCTGCGAAGGTGAAATTAAAATTTCCTGGTTCTTCTTTTAGAAAATAAGAACTGTAGAACTCGTTGAAAAGGACTAGTAAATTGCCGTCAGTTCAAAAGGTTCAGGTATAAAAAATAACTTCATCGTCAATGCTAAAGCATTAGTTCAAAAGTAGTTCTTCCACATCATTAATTTAACTGCATGAGGGATATATAACACGTTTTCCTATGCCTATTATATTTAGATTTACTTCGTTCTCGAAGGAAAACAGAGTTGCAAAAGTGCAGCTCCTAGAAGGGATGGCTTGCAATAAAACATAAGTGTGCGAAATAAAAGAATGATTGTAATTTCGGAGCGGCGTGCTTGGTTAGTCAGATCTGTGCTCTTAACCTCCGTGGGGGCGCAGAGCCTGGATCGGAGCTGGGCGGGACTGTGAAGCGAGGAGAGGATCTCCGCTTGACGGGTTCGGTCGGCCCAGCGGCAGTTGCGGTGGCGTCCTAACCGAGGTGCTGACGCGACCCGGCAGGCGGGAGTGCCCCGCCCACGCTTCGTCGCTGGCTCACGTTTCACATCCGGAGCACTTACTCTGCACGCGAGGAGCTCGTCTTCAGCAGCTCATGGCGAAGGCAGGTGGGCGCTCCTTGCTCGTCTTTGCCCCTCCTTGCCCGCCTTTGCGCCCCTCGTTGCCCGCCTTTGCGCCCCTCGCCCTCTTTGTGTCCTCCCTTTGTCCCTCTTTGTGTCCTCCCTTTGTCCTCTCTTTGTCCTTTTTTGCCCCTCTTTGTCCTTTTTTGCCCCTCTTTGTCCTCTCTTTGCCCCATTATCTTTCTTTTCCTCTGTGTTTACATTCGCACGGTTTTGCTCATGGTAAATGTCTCCGCCTCACAATACTTTTACAGATTAGCACCGCTGCAACGTTTTGAATCGAAACTCACAGACGCTTAGAGTAAACGGAAAAGGATAATCCTGAAAAGAAGTGACGTAGAGCAGTTAAAAGCATGGTCAGTCATACGTCCGTTTCCTTTTCAAAGATTACAGTTGCACTCCTTTGGTCGATTGGAAGCCCAAGTCTGATGGGCATGAACTGGTCTTTCTGAATAGGACAAAAATGTATATTGATAGTAGAATAAATATTTATGTAGACAAATCTTTCAAAAAATATTTTGTTTACATACGTTTTAAGACGTTTTATTTATGTGGTTATGTATCTTAACATTAAAGTAATGTTTTTTTATTTCGTAGCGCGAAATAATTTCTTCCTGATAGTTGATGCTTCTTTTATACGAGTATTTTATGGTTAGTGGAAAGTATAAAAACGCGACTACAGAAAGGAGGCTTAAGTATTTTTGGTCTTCCGTAGGGGCTTTGTAAGCAAATGGAAGGCACGGCGCTGAAGCCCTTCATTGTCTCGAGGCCACTGCGGCTAGCGGCCTTTGCCGAAAGCCGGCCTTGTCTGGCACGCCATATAATGCACGCGAGCAGGCCCGCTTCAACACAGTGTCTAAGGGCACGGTCCTAGGCCCCGCTCTCCTGGGGGCTTATTGGCCTTGCAGTGAAAAGCCTAATTTTCTCCACTCTACGTGTGGGGTAAATTGAGTTAGATACAAACTTTTTTCACGGATGGAAATTTGACTAATTTACCTACATACAGTACCTTTTATGTGCATATTTTAACATAATGTAGGGAAATATCTCTTGAAGGTGCTAAGAATTTTTAATAAAACATGTAATATCAAGAAAAACAATGCTTCTCCCACGACATCTTTATATTTACTCTCAACCCATCGGAGATATTGTGAACAATGGCGAAGAAGTGCAATCTGTGCGCGTTCTTTAGAGCTCAGGTATCCCTACTCTCGCTGCCTTACTACTGTATATTAAGTTGAATTGTAAATAAAGATAGCGACGAGCGTTTGTGGCAAAATTCGTTAACAAGAAATATTCACTCTTAGGTGACAACCTTTTTGTATCGGCAAATGACCTATAGATTTGGGCTCCGTTCTGTTATCGTGCCTCACGGAAGGTCTAGCGTTTACAGAAGGAAAGTTTGGTGGCATGCAGCAGCAAACATGCTGCTGAACAAAACCATACAAAATTATTTTCCAAAAAGTAGCACATACTGTTCAAGAACAACAAATAAAATACCCTCGTATAACACAACAAATTAACCATTGTAATAAAAACAATCATGGCGAATTCATCAATAATGCAGTAGAGTATTTGACGATACACAGTACGACAGTTCTTTCCTACCAAGAATATAAAAATAGTTGTCTTTCAATATCGAAACATAAGAATAACAAATATTTAACGGCGGGCGGCCTCTCTTTGGAGCCTTGCTGTTGCATGACGTCAGCTATGTTAAGCAGTAATCCTCTGAGTATAAGAACTCAGTTGATACGCCTAACATGAGAATAGGCGGAATAACAATTCAAACATTTGCATTTTTCAGTCAGAATTCTAAACAGTTTTATTATTTTTGTATTTGTACCAAATTTTCTGAATATTAACAAGACACATATCACTCAGCTGTAGTTTGCATAGTTTTCCTTCAGTTTATGCATATATTCAGGGCATCTGAATCTGACCAGAAGGTTCTAGGGATCTAGTGACGACGGTGGCAGGATTTTCGACACTAGCTAGATAGCTAGGTGGATTTCAACCGCTGTCTGGAGGAGGATTCTAGTGGCCAACTGCTCTGATCGATAGGTTTCCTTTGTTACTCCGACACCATCTGGCGAAAGACAGAACAGCACCCTAACAAACGGGCCACGAACCGCGGGCGATCCTTCCTGCTCCTCCTTGTAGTATCCTCACCCTTACTTACAGATACTTACATGCGCTACACTACCACAAATATCGGGAGCTTAGAGCTTTCCCGGCTGGGGTGCTACCCCGCTGTTGGGAGATACCTAGTTGGAGAAACTCCGCAAGCCGTAATGTAGGCCATCACCAGACCTCACCAACCGGCGGGGGAAGATCACCCTAGTAGTTGAAGCGCCCGCAAACACGAAATATTCAATCAGTCAAAAGTATTAATACGTATTACCTCTGGGTACATTGTGCTAGTGAACCCTCTGATGCTTGGACTGGCTCCGCTCCTTGGGCCACCGGCGAAAGTCGCGAGTTCCGCGCGAAGGCTCTGGCGGAGGGAGCGGCCGGGCGCTCCGGCGAGAAGAGAAGGCAGGCCCTCGGCGAAAGGAGTTAATGATCTGCCCGCCCTTCCCCTTTCATTTGTTCGCGTTGAATGCGTTCGCTGCCGCTTCGCGACCGTTTTGTTGACAGAGCGAGCCTCCGGGGGTCCTGAATTTCTTTGCAGCTTCCATTCGGTTTCCGAAGGACGTTAAGTAGATTTTGAATTTCTGTTATTCGTTTGCGGGCAGATCACCCTACTTTGTTTTTGTATGGAGTTACCGGAGGAGGCGGCAGTGCACGGAGATGGCAGCGTTCGAAATCATGTCTATATTGAATAGTTACCTATTATTCCTGGGATACCAGTAAGTTCAGATCCATAAATGGACAATGGATATTCAGAGCATGTTTCATTGAATATCTAGATCTAGATTGTGTTGTAGCATTAGAGCAGGCACGAAACTAATTGTTTAGATTTACTAGTTTATGCTGTTTATTTGTGAAATAATGATTTAAGATAAAATATTTTTCACGCAAAATTCTAGTTTCAGTTCCGTAAAATTTTCTTCGTGAACTGGGCAACATACTGTAGTAGACAACCTTAACAATTATATGAAAGAATATCTAATTGGCAAAAGTAAACGTAGTTAATGTATTTAAACCATAGCATCACCGCCTGGGGAAATGGGCGTCGCGCTCCCCCAATATTTTGTGGTAAATGGGTTATATGGGAGGGGTTGTATTGAATATCTTTCCGTCCCAATAATTTGGTGCTGGTGGCGCCCATAGATTAAGCTACAAACTAAATTCGATGCCAATAATGGTGACAAACGCTGAAATCATTTAGTTTGTTCGTCGGTAAAAGTCTCAGAATAGGGAAACTAGGCCAAATAATTTCATGACGAATCATTTAGTTGATAGGAAATTGCTAATTCCTCTAAATTCTTACAATTCAGAGGCATAGTAATTAATAACACCATGGGTGTGATGATAGAATAAAATGTTCCATGCAATAAGACCCTCGTTCCGTGGGAAAAAAATGTATAGTTATTAGTTTTCTATAGAGTCTGTCTTCTAATTGAAAATGTATACCAGCCTGTTTCTAGAGGAAAGTAAAGAGTTAATTGACTTTCACATAAATAGTTAATTTGTAATCGAGATATTTTCTAGAGTAAAAGATATCTTATTAAATATTTTTCATTTGGTACCCGAAGAGAAGTGAACCAAACATTCACGAACTGCACAGGATTCTTCCTTAGAAGCAGGATGTAACAAGAGGATTATCTCATATTTTCAACGGCTTATCATCGCTAGTGTAGTCTGTAGTAAAAAGCGTTCAAAACATATCCAACGTCGTCGCAATGGCAGAAGTAAAGCCAGAGATTTGGTGATAGAGCGTGGAATGTCCTACCTCAGTGAACCGAATACGACTGGCTGATGGCTCGGAACAAGGTGGAGACGTGAATACCTTGGGCGGTGATTTACGGCGGACATTCCGTTGCTTATTCCGGCCACTCTCGTCTCGGCCTTCCGGCCCGCGCGCAAAGCCCCTCCGATTTATTGTGAGACATGCGCGCGCGGCGCTGGGAATAGAATGACGAGCACGCTTGCCTTGCACCAACCGGCCTAGCGCAAGGGATGCAATCCTGCGGTGGGGCGGCGCACTCCAGCAGAGCAGAAAGGACCGTGAGCTGCGCTCGGGCCCGGCAGAGGATCGAAGAGATCCCTCAAGACCACACAGTGCAACCAATTTATGAAATTTTTTTCAGTGATTTGTGGTAAATTATTACTCCCGTATGATGCATAGGATGGAATACTTCAAAAAATAATTGTGAAACTTATTAAAAGCTGTATTGACCTGAACAAAAGTAAAAAGATTTACTACGTACTTTTGTCTGCATCTTGTCACTTACGTGTTGTTGTTGGCACCAAACTAAAGCACATACTGTATCTGGTTATGAGAGTGTGTTTTCGCTTAACGAGTATGTAAAACTCAATTTATGAAAATAATCATGTTTACTATTGGGGAAGTCGAAATTGATTGATTTTTATCACTGAATCTGTAGGGGGAATTTCATACAAGAAAATCTATAATACTTACCCCAGATTTCATGTAAATGCCTCACACATGCCCTAGAAGTTCGTAACATTTCTTCTGAAACACCTGTTATGTATATGAGTGTGTATGCATATACATGCATGTATCTCAGAATATATTGAACAAACTTCTCGGGCATGATGAGATATCGAAAATAATTACATTTTGCCAATGAACGTATAGAGGAAAATTGCATTTAACGGAATTGTATGTATTCATATTTGTGATATTTGCCCCTAAATTTTAGGCAATCCCGTACGCTCAGATGTTCGGCAGATTCAGGAAATATCCTTGGCTACGCCAGAAAGTTACCTACCGAACATCTGGCACGGAAGGAGTTCCCTAAAACGAAAGGAAAATGTATGTCCCAGTTGGCGACGATGATTCGGCTTTCGCGATTTAAATAAAGCGTCTATGTAACATATTATATCCAAAACATTTTTACGACATATTTGGCTGTGTAACAGTTTGATAGCATGATCGAACTCAGAGCAACCATTATTATTATTATTATTATTATTATTATTATTATTATTATTATTATTATTACCAAATATACTGCCCTTGTTCGTTCCCGTCTTTTCACCGTTTGATTAAACGGGTGAAATATTTTGTACAGTCTGTTACAAGCTTGACAGCACCGTACGGCAGAGCCATGCCATGAAGTTGCGGCAGAATAGGAGGTCGGAAAGGGTCACAGGAGGGCGAGTGAGCGGCGGGCGCGCTCCGTAAAAGAACGCGGGTCTCGCCCGAGGTTGAACAACTTCCTGCTTCTGTTTGTGGGCTCCGCTCGAAACTCTAGTTGCGCCGGCTCTGCCAGAAGCTGTGGCCAGCGGTTCTGCTGCTGCGGTGTTTTGCAACTCCGTTGGAAAATGCAAATGGACTAGGTAGTGCCGTAATTGTTCTTTTTGGGATAAGGTGTATCGCGAACCTTTCTGGCGATTTTAAACTGAAATATTTTCTATCGTGTGAGGAGCATATTATTTCGATCATTCATAAAATTATTTCGTGAGTAAATTTCTCGTGCAAAAGCTACTTAGATCATTCGATTATTAAGTGCACTCGGAAAAGTGTCAGTGATCCTTCTGAGCTGTAACGCGAGATTCGGCGCCGATCATCAACTACTTACGAAGTTTTCCACTTCCAGATATCTTCCTCCGCGCATCGTCTATCCCGGAGTAGTTTTAATATCCCGACTGATCTCCTGACATGTGTAGTGTAGTGTAGTGTATTTAAGGGCGTGTTTAAGGGGGGAATAGGGGACAAGGACGAGGAAGGGTATATCGCGCGTGTTCCTTGGTCTGTTCGTTATTCTCAGATTAAAAACATGAAGTCTTTTCAAGGTCACTGCTGGCAGGAGAAGAGAAACTGTAATGGAATCGCAAGCTTCGTTACGATTAAAATTTTTAGAATTGAAGCTCCCGATTGGATGACAGAGTTCATCTCTATTCAGCTCGTGACCTTGAAAGGACTTGGTGTTTTAATCGAAGTGTACCGACTGCACCGACATTCCCTTGGTCTTCAATGATAACGAAGTTACCACTGAGCCATCGCAGCTAGTAATTATTTCGTGCTTACATTATTAAGATGTCTCTAATTATTACTTTTTACGATTGTGGATTAATTGTGGACAGTAATTATTTCGTGCGTAGATTATTAAGGTGTCTCTAATCATTCCTTTTTACGATTGTGGATTAATCTGCCCTCCCGTTCGTTCGAAGAGACTGTAATTTGGACCAACTCTATTGCAAAACTTCATGATGAGCTCTTTTTTTTCCTTTTTCTTCTTCTTTCTTTGAGCTGTGCTTTGATTTACGGCTCTTCGCAGCGGTTCCTCTGGCGAAGAGGTTGCTGTGGCGCGCCTGGAAGCAGCTCTGGGCGTCGCTTACAAGCGGCGCGGCCGGTGCCCTTAGTTTTTACGCCCTGGTCTAAACCCGGCGGCCGGCGCACGGCGCGGAAGCGTAATTCCAGGCCGCCCACCGCGCTAAGAATATGGAGCCCCGGCGCGCGCTTCCGGTGGAGCAGGGCTCTTGGATGGCAGCCACGGGCCTGCTCGCGGCGCAAAGCGCTCACCCACTCCCACTCCCGCGCCCACGCAAACGCACGCACGTTAACGCATAAATGATCACGCGCACGCCCGCACACAATCCACACCAATACGCACGCGTACATGCCAAAAATACGCACGCGTACATCATACACATTGATGCACCCGTCATACACATTCACCCGCACCCGCCCCACCCACATACACATTCACCCGCGCCACCCACATACACATTCACCCGCCCCACCCACATACACATTCACCCGCCCCACCCACATACACATTCACCCGCCCCACCCACATACACATTCACCCGCCCCACCCACATACACATTCACCCGCCCCACCCACATACACACAAACGCGCGCCCACACATCTTATTCCTAGTCCTCCTTAGTTTTCTCTTCCTCCTCTTTAGCACCTAGATCAGTCGCAGATCGGTCGCAGTTATCTATATATGTGAGTGATTTTGTTTGTTAATGCTAATTATACATTTTCCTTACATTATTTCTCTGCTTGTTTCAGGTAAGGGCAGTCCTGATGGCCTTTTGCAGTGAGTCGTACGAGTAACTCTTCCGGTTGTATAAATGGATCGAGAGCTCTTTGAAAAGCTAATATCGAAAATGAAGATTTTTTTTTTAGACATCAAATATAGTTTCTAATGCTTAAGTATTGTAATGTATCGAATTTTGGGAAGATTATTAATGGCTGGGTTTTATTTCCTTTTTATACTGTTACAGTTTACTAACCCTTGAATGTATTTGTAAAAAAATATTTTTATTCCAGATTTTGTAGAATTTTCTTCTAACAACTGAATATAAAATAAAAATTCTTATGTCAAACAACTGCCCGTACCCATTAGCTCTCATACAATGATATTCTCTTAACTAACCACAATTTAGCAGTTAACGCAGTTTAATTCTCTTAGATCGTTGAACCCGAACAACAAAGCCTTTAAGAGTTTCTCACGAGTGTTTTTTGTGTTGGACATGTTAGCGGTAAACGCCCGCCATCAAAGCCAGAGTTATTCTTCCTTTGTGCGACGACGCAGATACGCTTTTGATGTTCAGTTGTGGCGCTTATAACCCGAGTGTGTAATTAAACTGCGGTTGGACTAGCATTTCACGCACAAGAAAGTTAACTTTTCTTTGAAGTGCCGTCTGTCAAATGGTATTTAATTAATGACTGACAAGATAACGGATCAAAACATCATGGAAGAAATGCAAATGTATACTTAACAGTTTTGGTCTGAAATAGTCATCTGGAACAATTTAATTAGATGTTTTGCGGTGACATAATTCATATTTTATGTGTATTACACTGTATAAATAAAAGCTCGTTCTTACCAGTTTGTAAGCTCAATCAACTTGCGTTATCCATGCCACATTAGAAATTTTGCATGTTTATGCTTCATTTGTGCGTTTTCTTGGACTGTGGAGGTTTGTTGCAAGAGCAAAGACTATCTCGAGGCGTTGATAATTGTACTACGTCAGTGGGGACAATGGTAAGGATACCAAATGTTAACTAATTGCTTATCTGAAAATTGCCCACGAATTTATATTTTTAGCTTTGTTTTCGTGCCTGGAGTATTTTTTATTCATAGAAAAGTGTTCTAGTGCACTAAGATTGGAATTGCGTTACTCTCACGTCGTCACCAGGAGAAAAATAGAAGGCGCATTTTCTGCGAGTTGCGACTCTTACTACGAATCAGGTTCCCATCATTGTATGTTTGAATAACATCCACAGTGGAATGTGAGGCACGGTGACCGAAATTGCACAACGCATTTCGTATTCGTAATTCCCAGTACTTGGCGTGCGTAATGTTTGTGTGCGAGAGAGCGTTAATGATGAGAACGTTTGCGTTGCCGGCGTCCTGGACGCAAGGCCGAAAGACGAAGCTGTCCTGCGTGCGGAGGAACTGTTAGACGCTGGAAGCGGGGAGGTCCCCCTGAAGCAACGAAGGGCGAAGGCGAGAGCGAATCCGCATACCGTCTCGCCCCGCGGACTGGAGTGGAGAGTGGTTGAACATTCGTTGTGTGTGCCTCGACATTCCGGGGGCGGGGCGCGAATAAATTCCTCTCCTCCAGGAACATGGTTGTGCATTTTTATCGTCAGATGGTGAAACAGTTACGCATACAGGAGTGGGAGGAATGTGTGTGAGGATGGTAGTTTCATTGGGGTTCTCTCTCCGTTCCCGGTCATACTGTTTTTCCTCGTTTTCGTGGTGGGAGTTTGGGCTTCAAGCCACAGAGATTTCTACTACTTGGAGATTTTCCGCTTCTCCCGTCATTCCGTGCGCGTCATATCGTTATTGTTCACATTAACATTATTGCATCAATCCTAATTAATCAAAAAGACTTCATTATGGAGCGAAATAGGTAGAAAGTGTAAACGTATCGCGTTCAGCAATTAATATTGTAATAGTTTTCTCTTTTCTACTCTCGGAATGCTAGCGATGACTTTGCATGCGTTTTTTCAATGGCCGATTATTGGGAGAGATAGAAAACTTGCGATCCGGTCTTGACAGACTAGCTTCATTCCATCTGGAGCTTGATGTAACGAGGGTACCATCGCTTATTTATAGTCACGCGCTCTTGTATGGAAGTGTTTTGCAGAAACGAAGGACCTTGTGTGTGCATAATACGTTCGATGCAACGTACCAAACGGTATCATACTACAGATGACTAAAGTTAAAGAAATGAATAATTCATCCAACCACACGGAGAAAATGTGTGGTAATTTTTTGGAAGGAAGGTATTTTTCATTGCATTGGAGTATGCAGATCATTCTTTAAGGGAGGTCGTAAAGTTAACCACTTTGAAATTCTCTTTGGTCTTGGAATTAACTGAAGTTAAAAGTCGTTTAGTACCTATTTCACGATGTGAACGTATTTTTTTTTATTAGCAGTCCTTTATTTCCAACATCTTAAATTTATCCTTGGTTATTTGCGCGTGGATTTAGTTTTTACTTTTACGTAATATGTTCGTTGCTTTCATCCCAACCTCATTGTTGTCTCTACCACCACTAGTAGTCCAGTGATCAGTCGCATCACTGATCGCAGAAGCAAACGAAATATAAAAAGATCAATAAAATTATTATTGTTCCTTCCATTAATCGTATTAATATATTATTTAAATGAGTTTTATTACGTTATACATTTAGAATTATTTTTATTAACGTTCCTTCCCTATGCCGTCCTCATTTCCATGCTTAGGATCGAGTAATAGGCCAATCGCCCATCCTCATATTGATTTGAAAAATCTCCGAAAAGAGACCTAGATCCGTAAAGCAGGGACAAGTTGCGAGTTGACCGAAGCGCAAAATGTTTCTCGTGGTTGGGAGAAAATATTATTATTATTATTATTATTATTATTATTATTATTATTATTATTATTATACAGAAACATAAACAATCATCATAGAGGCATTCAAGTTCAAACGCTCTTTTCAAATGTGAATAATCGATGATAATAATATAATAATAATAAAATGTATTATTGTTATTATTTTTATTATTGCAGTACTGAAAGGACATTTTTGTATGAAATACGTAAAAGACCGAATCTTCGACAAGTCAGTAGCTTAATTCCCGTGCAGCGTGAGAAACGTGCTGTTGGCTCATCTCAGAGGTGTCCTGTCATTTGTCTACGTGCGCTCACTTGTCGCTGAACGGCGGCGGCGGCTGCGCAGTGCAGACGTAGGGGGCGTGGCGCGTGCGCAAAGCGCGCTGCTCGCAGCTCCCACAGAAGCGCTTTCTTCGCCAGCTTTCCATCGGCGCGGCTGCTCCCGTCCTCCGCCGCTCGCCGACTCCGTCGCCGACCGGCTCCCGCGGCCGCCGTTTCACTTTCACGCGCGGCTTCGGCGGAAATTTGTCCGTAGAAATTGTTCGCTCCTGTGAATGAACCGTGTTAAGAGGAGCTTTTTTGGTGGGGTGAGTTTGTTTTCAAGGAGCCGGTTAAAGGATTCTTGTCGAACTGGGAAAGTGATTGGGTCTTCACTGGGCCACCTCTTTTTCTATAATAACGATACTCTTTTTCCTGAATATGTTATAGTTATCAGCACAAAAGTGTTTCAATAAAATTGATGAAACAATGATATTTAGTACTGAATACGACTAGAATTTATTAGAATTACTACTGATACGTCTAATATAGTTACAACTTTGCTTCGTTCCCCTTTTCAAGCGGTGATCAGTTTCTGTCCTCAGAAATAGGTACATGTTTTTGTTGTGTTTTTTCGGTTGTACATGTGTGTACATGTGTGTTTTTTCGGTTGGTATGGTGCCAGGTTCGATTATCTCGATCTAGGATTGAATCAATATGGCCAAACAAAGGGAAGCTGTCTGAATTTAATTGTGTGCGTTCGAAATTGCCAAGCAGTACGCTGACGGGAATTAATGAGCGCATGCTAGTCAGTGAAATCATTGCTACTGCAAACATGTTTTGTAGTTCAGTAATTTTGTGACACTCGACTTGGTTTGACTGTTGTAAATTCCATCCCTGATGTCTAAAACTGCTTCGTGCAGAGACTGAAATGGTTGGAAGCAAGTTGGAGAGAGAATTCAATAGGGAGACGCGATGCTCATCCAATTAATAAGACAGCAGGAGCATGTGCATGAAAGAAAATTAGAGAAACCAGCTGAAATCTTGTTGGAACATCAAAATGCTTGGTTATGAATGCTTTACGAGATAGTACTGATATTATTTGATATATGGTGATATAATCCTATTGCAGTAATTAGCATACCATGGAATGATTCAGTAATAAAGATAATTCACTAAGAAAAATTGTGTGCATCAATGAAATTTCGTTGAAGTGAACATTGCAGAAAGGCTTTATTTTCTAATGTCAATTTGTCTGTAAATTAAAAAGAAAGTATGTAAAATAAATTATGTGAGTTAAATTTTAGTAGAACATTAGTATACTCACTTTAATTCTTATTGCGTATATTTTGTACCATTACTTGTGTAGAATGTGTGTGTTCACTGTGCGACCGCCGTCTCATCCCACCCCGCCCCATCCCGCCCCGTCGCGTACCATGCCGCGCCGTACCCCGCCCTTGTCCGCCCCGCTCCAGGCTGCGCTCCGCCCAAAGCCCATTTGAGCCTCGAGCTCTTCTGCCTAGATCAGCGCAGACCCTAAGCTTTTTTACATAGAGACAAAGCACTGCAGAGCGCGGGGCCCACGCTCCTAGTAAAGAGAGCACGCAGGGGCTTGTCTGCTTTGTTCTGGAAAGCGTCATTGAGCGCGCAAAAAAATCGTAATAAACGCTTAAGATATGCTGATCTTATGTGACTTTTTTTTCTGCTTCAATAATATAAATCAGAAAAGTAATTGTGTTATTATCCCAGCGTCTTACGTTGTCTACAATTTGTAAATTTTCTTGAAACGTGTGTAACTGTATTCTCAAAATGACGAAAGGAGCCGAATCCTTGAGATCTGAAAAATGATCAGAAATTTGAGAATCGATTTTTCACTGATTTTCATTTCATGTATATATTTTTTTCTCGTAGAAGTAAAAAATACGTATTCCCGCATTCAATTGTAGTGAATCCTGTTCTGGATTTTAACTTTCTTCCTGGTTAATATCTTTTAGAACTATTCATTTTTAGTTTCTTTTACCCGCAATCGTTTAAAATATTTTTAATATTTTGGAAGAATTCGTAGTATTAGTGAAAATGTAGGATTCTTTACATACGCAATCAAATATACTATTTATGCAAGAACTGTAATGGGATAAAATTGTGAGACAACCAAAGCACCTACAAGGTTGCGAAACTTCTCATTCGACTTATTAATTGAAGATCTCGGAAAAAGAAGGAATTTCATCGTTATGTCATGATTTAATGTAATTTCTTACCTCACATGAAATAGCCTGAGGAGCGTTCTCAGTGATTCGAATACCACTATCTAATTTATAATAATGAATGATACACTACTTTTAATAAAACAGTAATATGTGGATGCCGATGCAAGTGCCCTGAAAAACCGCTTCGGACTGCACGTGATACTTCCTTCGCATATCTGTTCCCACTCGCGTTGGTAACTAATATTGTTGGTCTGCGTCTCTGCTCCCATCCCACATTAAATAGAGTAACTCAATGCTGCAAGTTCGTGGACGTTAACGTTGCCCTGAACTGCGATTGCGCTACAGCGCAATGACTATGTGTATATGTGACTATATGTATGTTTTTTATCATGTCACTATGTGGATATCCAGTTCCACTTGGAGAAGGAAATGGTGCAGTGGCGGCTCGTCGGTATTCGCACGTTCGTATGTGCACACCCAAATAATTGCGGTGCAATGTTTCTTAAACATTTCTTAACATGAGGGGAATACAATACCTCTCAGAGCGTTTGCGAAACTATGGTATTGCAAAACACGCGCCATTCGGAAGCTGCGATTGACAGATTCGTGACAGCAAGCTAGAGCACACTCGGGAAATGCGAGCGAGCAGACGGAGTCGGCGGCTCCCGTGTGGCTGGAGGGGAAAGAGGGGGAACATGGTGGCTTACGGGTGGTTGGAGCACACTCCGGGCCGTGCGGATATTACTGCGCAGGCGCGACCTCTGGAAGTACCTTGACATGTCGTGAAGATATAACACTCGGCTAGCACAAGTTTTTAAGAGAAGTAAGGGTGGTATTGGTCGAAGAAAGTGTGAGATATCTCTCCACTTAAATGAGCTCTCACCCCTTCCAAAGCAATTCTTCGGTAGCGCGCAAACGCATTGCTGTGCAGTGTTGCATTAATAAGTATTGTAAGTATTAATAAGTATGGTTATCGAATGTTATTTGCACATTTTAAAGCGATTTGCAATTGCAAATCCATTCCTAAGCATGTGAAAATCAAAATGTATTGTGTAAACGTATGTAGGAGGCTACTTTTTAATGCATTTTGAAAAACCGAAGTTAGTGTGTTCGTTTTTCTGTGAAGTGTGTTTGTACAACTGACAATGAATAGCGTCGAAAATATTAAAATAACATCAATGGAAAAATCACAGACAAAATTGCTGAAAAGAAGCAGCATTTACTGAAGCGACACAGACTTTGTGTTTCGTCAGTCAGTGTAGACGGCAAACTATCCAGATTTGTTTAGTATTGGGTATAGAAACTTTAAAGATTAAATTTGTACAGCGAGCTTATATAAAATACTCCATAGCAAAAGTGCGAGTAAAAAAGTTTCGAATCAATGTGTTTCTTGACACCCTTCGAAAAACGTTCTGGAAGTGCCGAATCTTTCGGTAACACGACGCAAGTAGTAAATATTTCGGAGGGGCCTTGCCGAGCGAAGTCAAAATGGATGTTGTGAAAAGAAATGCGGTCAACCCTCGTTGGTGATAAAAGGAGCTATTTAACATGTTAACAAACTTCATAAGATGCCTTGTTTCTAATTGTCAATATTTATGTTCATGAATATATGTGTATGCTAGTAATGTATGCCTGTATGTAAGGGCTTGTGTGAGTGTAGGTGTGTGTAAGAGAGAGAGAGAGAGAGAGAGAGAGAGAGAGAGAGAGAGAGAGAGAGAGAGAGAGAGAGAGGGTGATGGTGATGGTGAAAGGGAGAGAGAAGAGAGGCGTTGCACACCCTGACAGTATGACCACGAGCCGCCACTGAAATGGTGCAATATATTTTCCGGCCTATTGCGATTGGAATGGAGTATGTTCCGTCCCGTCTGGGTGTCGTAACTTCTGCAAAAAGGAGAGGGCCTCAAGGCGATTAGGACACAAATTTCATCTGGGACAGCTTCTTTAGCTCTTTAATGGAGTCTACAGAATCGATTCTTTTTGAAAAGAAAGGCTCCGCTGCCAACGAAGATCAGGCATTTTTGTGACGCCCACAATTGCTTTACAAACCAGTTTTAGTGAATTGCTTCCGTTGGAAAAAAATGAACGAAAAAGAAAGTTCATGAAGTCAACAAAAGCAACCCAAAATAAAGAGCGAAAATAATGGAAAATTAATCGTTTATTTTCTTGCTTTGGGCAATTCGCATTGCTTCGGCAAATTCAATTTACGATTTTCCGGGCTTGAGATCTTTCTCTAATGGAAGTCGATTGGTTTCACAGAAGTCTTTCTTCTAGGACAAGCGGGTGGGCGTTTCACAGCGAAGAAAGTATACCCTTATACCACCATGTCTGCTCTGCATATCCTCTCGTGCGGTTCTTATGGGCAGAGTTGACGTGTATGTATAACATCTTGGCCACACTCTGCATGCATTCTTGAATTTGTATTAGTGAAATGCCTCTGGACCATTTGTTGCATTTCGATAGACCTTTCGAAGAATAGCAGTGCACTGCGTTTTCCCGCTCTGGATATTATCCTTTTCTTACCCTAACGTAAGAACATAACTAATTTAAATATCTCTGCGTTTCAATGTTGATATGAAGGCTGCATGGAATCATGGAATGCCAAGGGCTTGAGGTCCCACTAGATTCGATATTACGTCGTCTTCTCTTTTATACGTAAACGATTTACCTTCGCCCAGTAGAAACGGAGGGACAGTTGTATCTGAAGATAAAACAAATATTCTTAACAACAAAGAAGCAATAAATTATGTTTCATATGTTTTCAATAGGTTTCGTAAAAACAGATTAATAATGAACGAAAGAAAAAAAAACTTTTTCAATGCAAGTTTGCATTTCAAACGGGCAATTGAAAACTACATTGAATATGAACTATGTGCAATTGGCTGACGTTAAGGTAACAAGTAGTCTTCGCACAGGGTACAATAAACATACCGTGCTTTTCTGGGTAGTATATCCAGTAAACATGTTAGTAATATTTTAGGTGTTAAGTGTGGGGAAAATCCATGTAATATGCGTCGCAACTGGAAAACCGCTGCATTTTACTTTCATTCTATTCTCCATGCGTTTGTCCAATATTTCTAGGCGAGACGTGACATCAATTTCATGTGTTGTCACTGAGCACGTGTTCATAAAATTCTCGTTTTAAAAATTTTTCCTAATTTTTGCGGGATATTAGCATTTTTGATGATGTTTCTTGACTGGCCGAAATCTCTGGGCTATGTATTTCGAAAATTCTTCCTTGGTCTGTACTACTTTTATAGATAATAAAAAAAGATCGCTTTTTTATTTTTGATGTCCTAGATTTTATAACTGTTTTACGAGGAATCTGCCAGCTCGTCATTGAAGTGAATGCACGATGTCTGCGAACATTATTTTAGGGCTAAAGTCTATGTTCTGCTTTCGAGCTAAATTTGCCTTCAGATAAACAAATAAAAGTTCAGGAAGTTCATTCTGTGTGGTTTCTTTGCACGATACTGCACAAGTTAAAAGAAAAAATAAACTTTTTTACATCGTGTGTATGTTTACATCGTGTCCGGTATGCAGTTAGCCCGAACAACGCGCGTTCCATTCATCGTCAAATGCGTCGTATTAGGCGTGCTTTACCCTCGGAATTTTGTAAACTCAACAGTTAGATGCAGTCGTTCATCATATTGTAGTAAATCAATTGCGTGCGTTCAGTGTGGTGAATATGCAATTTCAAATCTTGAAACGCATAATTTTCATTGTGCTATGCAACAAATTTTCTCGTAAAAGAGCATCGCATCACATCACATCATTGCTCAGTAATATCTAATAAATATTATATACAACATAAAGAATAAATGTAAAATCAGGTCAGTAAATATGAACTCATTGAAACGTTATTTTAAGGAAAAACGTTCGTTAGCTCTTCAAGCAGCTGATTGTTGAGGTAAAAATGTTTCCTTGCTTACATGCTTCGCATAGACTACGCCCGTCGTGAGGGGCGTCAGCAAATGCCACGTGGGGGAGAGTGGATGATAAGGGCCTGAGACAGTTGTTTCGTTCGCTGTATGTTTTTACGTTCCCTGTCTGAGCTGTCAAGCAAGTCCGCCTGCGGCGCGCTGCTGAACACGTAACGACCTGTCTGTTGGTAAACACAACGAACAACGCGGCCTTTCAGCGCTCCCCACTCCCACCGTTGCGGCGTCTGCTGCTGCCGAGCCGTCCCCACCGCCCTCACCTTCACCTCCCTCACCGCACCCCACCGCCAGCGCGATCGTAGCCTTCTTCGGCCCTCCCTCCCCCCTCAGCCGCGGTTACCTCTG